>OX578142.1:52718089-53150589 GCA_951213105.1 Amaurobius ferox
TCTTCCACACCCTTTCTACTTACCCGATCTCGCCCCATACGATTTTTACCTGTCCCCCCGTCAAAAAATGGACTCAAAGGAAACCTTTTCAAGAGTGCATCTGAGATTAAGGAAGCTGCGACGGCCGCACTAAAGACTATCCCGTCCAAAGGCTTCCAGGAATGTTTTCAGCAACTGTACTCGCGCTGACAGTAGCGCATAGCTGCAATGTGGGAGTACATTGAAGGTGGTTGTGTGTAACACATGGTATCAATAAATCATATCCGTCAAGTAAGCTAGTCTCCGATTTTTTTATGCTACCTTGTATATTTATGTCATCTATTTATGTCATCTATTTATGTCATATATATATTATGTCATATATCTATTATGTCATATATCTATTATGTCATATCATCTATTTATGTCATATATCTATTATGTCATATCATCTATTTATGTCTATTTATGTCATCTATTTATGTCTATTTATGTCATATATTTATGTCATCTACATTAATGATTTGAGCTTTTTACACAGCATTTTCAAATTATTGTAGTGATAAATGTAAAACGTTTCGTATAAATGTATACGGATAAATTCTAAAACAAATTGATAGTAACGTTCTGTATGCAACTCAAAAGTATATGGCTGTTATTTCACTCGTCAGCATTTTGACATATATTTGGGAAAGAGCACGCGTAGTATTAAAATGCAATAGTGATTTATTAGTAGCAAAAATTTGTCATATTATTGGTTTTTGAAAGATTTTTTACTTGAAACATCTATTTCTCAGGCTCTACTGTAGATAAAGCTCAACCGATGATTGATTTGGATTCAGAATGAGATTCAGTTGATTTGGATTCAGCAAATATAATTAAAATGCTTATTAGTTTTATTAAAAATAAAGTGTACATGATCATTTGCCACCGTATGAAGACTTTTCCATAAATTTCTTGTAATTGTTTAATTTTGGAAACGTTCTTAAATTTTTATATCATTACTAAAAGTAGAGCTTAATAGAGTTCAAAGTAACATTTTTAATTATTTTAATTTTAAAGTATTTTATAATTTGTGACAAAAATTAATGAAACTATATTTGAATACCAAACAGTAAATTCTCACCGGTAATGTTTTAATGAGAGACATCCAGGTTTCTGGAAGCGACAATTTCATACATTTTACTATGACTTTGGTTTTGAATAAAATACAGGTTTTTGATATTTTTAAACAAAAACTTTTATACTTCAACTTTTGCATGTTGTTAATATGAAAATATTAGTAGTTTATTAATACATATCTTGGAAGATTAAACATAAAATTTCGATGATATGTCATAGCTTAAAATATAAATCATAGTGTTCATTTTCTGTAAGATATTTTTATAACTAATGTCACCAGAAGAATTTTTTTTCATTAAAGTGAAGTTATTTAATGCTTCTACGCAGGAAACCTAAAACATTTAAAACTATTTTGCAAAAAGGTATTTAAAAAAAAGGATAAATGCTAATTTTCATATTTTCTGTTTTAAATCACACAAAAATATATTTTTCTTTCAAAAATTAATTTTTTCTGGTTTTGTCCCCTACATACCTACAACATACCTACATACTACAACATGTATTTTAATTTTTTGGATAATATATTTTTTTGTAATCATGCGAACATACACAAAAATTTGAAACTGGGAATAAATGATCTAAAGAATCGTCAAATTAGAGAAAATTTCAATATATACAAGTACACTTTCTGTCGCTGTATACTTAATTTCCGTTCCATTCTGATGAAGTTTGTTTTAAAATAATTCAAATTGTAATATATGTATTTTAACCAAACTCCATAAATCTATTTTTTTAAAGTTATTTTTTTTTGCCTTTTTTTGCCTTTTAAATTTTAGATACAACTAGCCAAATACCCGTTGAAAATCAACGGTCTCTCAATAAGCAACCACTGAATATTGTCATTTTTTTTTAATTCACGTTTCACATTTATTCGGCAAATCAAATATTTTCGTATGCGGAACCCCCTAAAGAAGAAAATATTGTAAATTTTAAATTGCGCACGTCTTCCTTTCGAACTATCTACGAGTACACCAAATGAAAGTATTTTTCTCATCCCGAAGCATACTATTTTATCATCGCCCTTTTCGAACGTTTTTCTGTGGAGCACATCCATAAATGAACATTTTTGAAAAACTCTGTTCGCCTTGGGTTTCTTATCAGATGATTAGCCCATATACCAACTATCAAGCCTCTATCATATTTAAAGGAATAGTGTTTCATTTATTCCGAAAATCGAATATATTGCTGTTCGGTACCCCCTAAAGTTTCAAATATTGGAAATCTGAAATTGCACTGTTTATTCCTTTCAAACTATCTACCAGTATACCAAATGTGATGTATTTATCCTATCCTGAAGCATGTTTTTCTATCACTATATATTTCGAACGTTTTTCTGTGTTGCGTCCCCTTAAATGATCATTTTTGAAAAACCGTAATAATCGGAGGTTATTTTTATCAAATGATTACCCCATATACTAAATTTCAAGCCACACATTGTAAAGGAGGCGTTTTTCATTTGTTCGTCAAATCGAGCATTTTAGTGTGCGTCACCCCCTACAATAGCAAATGTTGGAAAACTGAAATTACACACTTTCTTCCTTTCTAACTATCTACACGTATACCAAATTTGAAGTCTCTCTCATCGCGAAGCATGCTTTTTCTATCATTTCACCTTCCAAATATTTTTCTGTGGAGTACCCACACTCCTTAAATATACATTTTTGAAAAACTACATTCTTCTTGGGTTTTCTATTAAATGATTTGCCCATATACCAAATATCAAGCCTCTATCACGTTCTAAAAGGAGTGTTTCTACTTCATTCCGAAAATCAAACATTTTTGTGTGCGACACCCCCTAAAGTAGAAAATATTGGAAAACTGAAATTGTACACGTTCTTCCTTCCAAACAATTTACCCGTACACCAAATTTCAAATCTCTATCTCACCTCAAAGTATGCTTTCTTATCAATTCACCTTTCGATCGTTTTCCTCTGGAGCACCCCCTTATACGAATGTTTTTAAAAACTATAGTCGTCTTGGGTGTTTTTATCAAATGATTATTCCATATATCAAATTAGCCGTTTCTCATTTATTCGGTAAATCGAACTGTTTGGTATGCGGCACCCCCCTAAGTAGAAAATACTGGAAATCTGAAATTGCACACTTTCTTCTTTTCGAACGATTTACCCATGCACCAAATTTGAAGTCTCTATCTTATGGCAAAGTATGCTTTCCTATCATTTCACTTTTCGAGCGTTTTGGTGTGGAGCACCCCCCCCCCCCCCTAGAGAACGTTTTCGAAAAATTCGATTTTTCTAGGGATTTTTATCGAACGAGCAAGCCGTGTACCAAATTGTAAGTCTCTATCTATTGGGGAAGTGCCTAAAAAAGCATGACAGACAGACGGACAGACTAACAGACAGACAGACGGACACTTGACAATTCTTACATATAGATTAATAGAAGTATAGAATCTTGCTGTTAAATACATGAAACAACTTATATCTTTCATGCCTAATTTGCAAACTTGCAACATCCGTTCAGTAATTGCTAACTGAATAGAAGCGGCAGTATTGTAGCGAACCCTCATAAGAAAATAATAAATACCTTGAGCTGGAGACGTCTTTATCTCAACGATTTGATGCTGGCATACCAAGCAGTGGGCCCCAATCAGATCGCGGCAATGCCAAATTTTTAATTTCACATTGTCCTGCATGTTTGTGATACTTTCTATGTTCATAATACTTTTCATATTTATTTTCCTTCCTTCTATGTTATTGATGAGCAACTAATTGTATCATGGTTGGAACATTCTAATAATTAATGCTTCTCAATATTCCGCAGTGACAAGTGCTAGAGCTTCATACTTATCCTGCGATCACTGTAATTATATGAGTATTTAGGCGGGCTCATTTTAGTAGGCGGGAGTAATTTCTATCATCATGAATACTTTGCAAATTAGAAGTATAACTGCAAATTGCATTCTGGAACTGTCCATTAAGAGTGTCGTTATATCTAGCGTTTATTAAATCAAAGCTAGGAGTAAAGCGGGATATGAAATAGGTGGATGTTTTGCCTTACACAACTAGACTTCCCAACAATGCAAGCATAACAGTTGACGTACGAAGCGCGTTTTGAATTTAAAACAGAAAACTTTAAGATCTTCTAAACGTGGCGTTATATTTTAAATATTTATGATAATATTGTTTGCATAAATATACTAAATGTTTCTGTAAAAAAAAATATGTAGGATCATTATTATAAAATGAATTAATGTTTCTAAGTACTTTTAATAAATAACTATAATAAATAATAAATAACATTTTAATTGATAATAATAATAATAATATTAATAATAATAATATTAATAATAATAATATTAATAATAATCTTTACTTTTCCAATTAATAAATACGCTTACAAGCTTGTAATTGAGTGTATAACGGTGTGGCAAGAATAGCTGAAGAAGACGTTATAAGTTGGCTAGAGCCCCTAACCAAAGTGGCAACAAGCTACCAAAAAATCAATAGCCAATGACAGTGCAAAATTCATTACAAAATAAACTAGAAACCAGCTAGCAGTAAAACAAGAAAAAAATACATTAATTAGAAAACGATTAATTTTATAAGAGAAATAATTTTAAACACTTCTTAATTAAAACTATTTTCATTGCTTATTGATTTTTAAAAAACTAGAAAATAAATCTGCAGAATTGAACTTCAAATATAAACTATTATTACGAGATAAAGGGGGTAGAAGTGGATTTCTATTACGAGTATAATAATCATGATTGCCGAAATCCCCCCCCCCGAAAAAAAAAAATAATACCGTGCTGATGATAGTGAATGTGCGACAACATAAACAAAGCAGGACGATTAAGAAATATCTTAGTAGCGGCCAAGATAGAGCTTGAATAAATTTCATGGTGATGGATTCTCAAATCAAGGGACTTTTTAAGTAGGGAAGTGAACTTAATTTGTAAAAGGAATTACCTATTTATATTTTGCTAGAAGTGCTTCCCCAAACATGATTACAATAAGATAGATGAGGGAATAAACTATAATAAAGCATAATTATTTCAGTTTTTGTAAAAAACAGCTAGTTCTGTTCTAATTAAAACTATGTTTCCACAAAGCAACCAAAAGTGAGTTGTTTTTAACAAAGAGTGAGTGAATACCATTGATTAAAATTTATCACTAGTAGCTCTTTATATTTTAAAATTTTTACTTTTATACTGAGGACATAATATTTCTCGAAATAATGAAGATATTTTTTTGCAATTTTGTTTAAATGACATAAAGCACGAAATTAAAAAATATCTTGGTTATCTTGGTGTGTGCTAAATAAAAAATAGCCCCATTAATTTTCGATATTTCTAATTTATGTTATTGCTTTCTTGTAATATCAAAATTTGTTAAGCTGTGCCTAAAGTCATGTTTTTAGTGCATTAAATACTTATATCGGTTTAAACTTATCGGTTACTTATCGGTTACTTGTTCGGTTTAAACTTGGATTACATCACATTACTTTCCCTATATACATACTAGTATAAGATATAGGGAAAGTATTATGACGGGGTCGAAAATTTGAATTCGAGTTTTCGACGAAAGAGCACGTTTCAAACATCCCTGAACTCGAATCGATAGTGTTTGAGGTGATGTCTGTGTGTGTGTGTGTGTGTGTGCGTGAGAGAGAGAGAGAGAGAGAGAGAGAGCCTGTGAAGACGACATTTCACGAAAAATTAGTGTTTTGAACGAAATTTGGCACAAACATTTCAATCAGTGAATACTGAAAGTCTGTTGATTTTAAACGTACACGAATGTTCGGACCACCTAAAAATTTTGAATGAAATTTTGAAAAAAAATCATCAAAAAATCACAACCTTCAATAAAGTTATGTAAATAATCCTTTTCTTTATTCAATAATGTTTCGTATGCATTCAATAATGTTTCGTAAAATATCATTTTATACGTAAATGTTTTTCTCTGAAACGAATGATATAAACTTTAGAACGCTATCTCGAACCATTCTCAAGATATTCATTTTTTTAAATTAATTTATCAAAAAATCATATAAAATTAAAAAATATATATTAACTACTGGGAAATATGTTCATTTTTTATATCTAATATTATACTATAAATATGATAACATCATTCTCATGGATCTAGTTCGCTTCATTCACGAGAGAAGATATTGTATATTATTTTGACGCCTAACAATTCACTAATAGTCATTCATATATAATAGATGCTGTTCTCTAATTTTTCTTTAGCGCTTGGCGATAAATTTGGTAAACTTGCTGCCTCATTCAGCTAAATATCTCCAACTTGACGATATTTTGCCCCAGATTATCTTAAGTATCATCAAAATTGCAAAAATGACGCAAAAATTAACGAAAATAACATCGAATTCATGAATTAATTATTAAAATATTCCAATATACGAATTATATTACTTATTGCTGTTGCTATCAATATCTATAATTGTCAATTTAGAGTTGTACGTCAATTGTGTATTTTGAAACAGTTTTACATGTTATCATCCTAACAAGAGCCAAATGTAAAAGGCTATGAACATTTTGTCATGGATCTTATACATTATTTTTAACTGTGAAACATGTAAATTCATTGCATTTTAAAGGGCAAGTGATGTGCTGCCCACATTATATTTTTCTATTATCATTATCATAATGTTTTTTCGTTCAAGATCATCCCTATATCACTTAATTGAATCAGACATAATTTGGAATGCCCCTCTCTTTAAATAAACTAATTATTACAAACTCTTGGCTGTGCGGAAATATGTCAACATTTAATTTACTTCTAATTAGTTTAGACTTGTTTAAATTGGATACAAAAAATTTTGTTTACAACGTCTTTGTTAATTTTTTATAAAATTGCATATTGCGTATATACTCTGTGAGATAATTATTGGAAATATATATTTTTAATAAGAACTTGATTTCCTCCTGGTTTGATTAGCTATGCCATTTTATATTGCGTGCGCTAATCAGGTTTAAATGAAATGTGATACTATTATTTAATTTTTTATTACCTGATGTTTTCTTTATTAAAAAATTGTGTTCATATATGAAGTTCGCATATTTATTTTCTTTAAATTTTAATTATATTATAAACTTGCAATTAATATATTTGCAATTAATACGGTTTTTCCTAATTTAAATATATATTAGTCAACTTTGAAATTATGACAAAAAGAATTAAGTAATCTTCTTGTTAGTCATTTAGAGATAAAAGTAGCCGCTTCAAATCTTGATAAAGACAAATTTATAATCGTCATTCTAAGGTCTAAAAATGAGACAGTATGAGGTTTAAAATGAAACATAACTGTGTCTTTAGCGTATTTGAGCATAAAATATTAACTCAAATATTTTATTGTAGTTTGGAATATTCTACATCCGTCGAAAATACTGTACGGTTTATTATTGGTCCACATTGGTTCAAAACGGTTCACTATCAATTCATGTCGGTGTGGAATGATTTACTATCAGTTCATATCGCTTCAGAAGGATTTACTAGCGGTTAATATTGGTTATAAAAGATTTTGATATCGGTTCATATCGGTTATAAAAGAGTTTGCTATCGGTTCATATCGGTTCAGTACGGTTTAATATCGGCCCATATCCATAGAATCTTATTCGAATTTAAATGAAACATAGATATTTATATTGATTTTATAATCCTGATGGTATAAGTTATAGGTTAGATACATTGCTGCATAGTTATATAAAACTATAAGTCATCAAATAAATTAAATCTATAGTTTCTTGTCAAGATATAGTTTCCCAAAAAGGAAGAAACAGTAATATTTTCCAACATAGCGCAAGTGCCACAATGTTTAAAAGCAACAATCACTGCAGTAATTATCAGGGACCCGATTACCCGTTGAAGAATTTACAATGTCCTTTGTACTTCATTGATAGTAGAAGCACACGCATACACATTAGGTGACTACAATTGAGTTAAGGCCATTCTGAACTCCATCTTCTTAATATATGAAATAGTGTATACTAATCAAAAGATCAGATATAATAGAAAGTATTTCTGTTTCTCGGAATGTTTGCCTGTTCTATATACAAATCCACAGTTTTGGGCCGAATATTTTTCAAATATGGAATGGTTATTTTTATTTACCCCTCCAGGTAATACTCTCTGTCGCAAAAAAATATATACACCCATAAAATTTTGATCTGCAGCCGCGAATCACGACAGGCAAACGTCGATTTAAGAATTATGAAAATGATCAAACTGTCAGTGCCAATGATGTTATAGGGCTCATGCAAAGCCATAATAACAAAACATGAAGCAGCACTTCAAACGACCGGTTGTTTCCATCACGAACAATTGGAACTGGATTTTCTTATTTGATACTTCAAATTGTGTACCAAGATCTCTTTATTTTATACATACTCGACGGCGCTACAAACAATTGTCGGATTTAAAGAGAGGTGGCATCATAGGTCAAAGGAAAGCTGGTTTGTTCAACAGACGTACCAGTCGCCATCTTGGACAAAGCGTTCTTCGGTGTTGGGAACAATGGATCAGAGAAAACACGGCACATGTAACCGTCGCATAGGCTCATCAGGTCACATACAGACAACTGATCGAGAGGATCCTGCTGTCAGGAGAGGAGCCACAATTACAAGGGACACTATTCGGTATCAAGGGACCTATTCGAAGACGACTGGCAGAAGGCTGAATTTGGTGTCGACTTCCATTAAGGCGACAACATAGGCAGAACCCCCTCAACATATGGGTTCCGAGCTCGGACTGTTGTCGAGCTCGGTCAGCCTGTACAGTGTCAAACTGAAGTCATGTTGTCTTTAGCGATAAATGTAGCTTCTTTCTCAGTACTGATGATCGGCGCATACATGTGTGGAAGAGGAGTAGTCAGCGTCCCGATCCTCTATTCATTGTCGAGCGGCACATGGCCATCACATGTGGTGTGGCAGTCTGGGAAGCCATCTCGTGGGACAACCGATCTCCTTTATTTGGGGGGCAGCCCTGTGGTTAGCGCGTGGGAATTGCACTCGGTCGACCCGAGTTCGATTCCACCCTCTGCCAAAACTGTCGCTGTGTTCACGCGGAGTACGATCACGTTAAACATGTGGGCCCGCAAGTCCTTCCGAGAGGTTGGGGTAGGGGAAGGAGGGTACGGTCACTGGGGATAGCTTCCCCACTGGGTTTCGGTCTAAATTGGGTGGCACTTTCCGGCCGTCCAAACAGATACCTTATACCTTGCTGGTAGATCGGACGGTCTGGGTCGAAAAAGTTGATATCCTTTATTTGTGCTGCAGGCCAATCTAAAGGCTCACTTATACGTCAACGATATTTTGCAGCTCATTGTCTACCTCTGCCGTCAAACCGCCCAGATTCCGTTTATCAACAAGACAACACTCGACCACAAGCTTCATGATTTTCTCAACAATGTCATCGAGAATTTAATGCCCTTCCATGGCAAAATTTTCTGCAGAAGAACAAAATCAACTAAATTGACCCTATGTTGCACCGAACATCTGCTTGTATAGCTGTGATGGGAGGATTTACCACTTACTACAATTTCATATTCTTAGTGCCACGATTTCTTAATAAAACGTTATTTTGCTCCCGAATTCCAATCATTTGCATATCTCCTCAAATGATAGATGCCAAGTTTTGCGGCTGCAGCTCAATTTCTTATGGGTGCATATACTATTTTTTGCAACTTAGCGTATATTAATAAAAGCGTGAAACTAAACCTTCCATATACATAGTAATGGAATTAAATCACATGTTTTTGTTTATACACTAAACTAGTTTTATTTACTTTATATAATATAAATAACCAAGAAATTGATATAAAAATAAATTTTATAAATTTATGTTATTATACTTTCAATTGGGTTATATCAGCTACTGCCTTGAGATATAATGTAAGGCGAATGATTGATATAGTCGATTTCCCGTCATCTGTTTTATTTTAGCAAAAACTTTTCAAACTGATATATTTTTCATTATATTTAACTGAATGTTGAAACAGGTTAAAATTGTACTGGTATATCTCCTACTATTTCAGCGTTTTCATTTTTGTGCATGCTTCAATCTTCGATTTGTCCGAGAAGATAATTGTGTATAGCGTGAACAGAAAATATTATATTTCATTTAAGAAGAATTAAATGAAAAGTTGTAATAGAATGCTTTGAAAAACAATATCGTTGAGAATGGAGCTGAAATTTGAACAACTTACACATCACTACAACGCCGAATAAATCTGATATCATTATAAACAATAAAGATAAATCATGCATAAAGCATTGATTATGAAACACTTTCCAACTGAAATACAATTTTATTTAAACGGCTCTAAAATGCAATACATTCATCGGGGATATTTTTAAAATTATCACAGTACTACAATCATTTATTATAATTGAAAACTTCATCGAAAAAATTAACTTTCTTCAAATGAGGTAATCTAAATATAAATCGTATGGCTCTCTATGTAAAAGCACTGAATATTTCATTTATACACTTCTATTTCAAACTCCAGAGTTAAATAATTTTGAGTAAAGAAAAATGAGCAATGCTTATGCAAAGCATCTTACAATCATTTATTTACATTCTGCATCCATTAAAATTAAACTTATTTGTAGAAATAATCAAGTTTGATGATCATTTAAACTAAAAAATATTGTAATTGCGTTGGAACAGAATATAGAAAATATAAAGGGGTGTTAGGACGGATGCAACACTACATATAAATTTTAAAGAATTCTAAAAATCACGATTTTAACACTGGGAAAAAAAGATGGATGCCATATTTTATTTTGATGTATGTCACCTGATCTTTTCACAGTATATGGGTGTAATTATTATATTAATTTTTATTTAAAAACCTACCAAGCATATTTTGCTGAATTTTTTTATATATATTTTATGGGATAATTTGAATATTCTTGAAATTTTCGATGCAATTTGTGAGCAATTAGGTTCGCTTAGAAAGAGTTTTAAATATTAATCCCCATACGGTTCAATGTATTTCATTGTATCAACCAGGGTTCAATCCAAAACTAATTAGGTGATATTATGCATTTACATTCCCATATGTTCCACAGACCGTCTCAACAACAAACTAAAATTCCATTTTGATAGAGTCATTTTTACGGTAGTTATCGTGCAAACGGACAGACAGACAGACAAACAAACAAAGTCATAAACACTTTTCAATTATGTTGTAAAGTGCTAAAAATGCATAATCAAACAGTCAATCAAAACACTTATTCATACCCAATCACTTATTTAGTTATCAATTTATCTGACCCTTACACCACCCCGATTATTTTATTTTCTCCCTACATAGTGGCCATTACTGATAGGTTGTCTTCATTTGTATTTAGGTACTTAAATATGAGCTACTCTCAGGTATTTTATTAAATGCTATACTAATACGTATATTTCCCTATAGAGCTGTATTTGATATTCATGTCGATATTTTATGCACCTAAATGATCCTTCATTCTATATATTTTTATCTACAAGAGAACACCACTATATATTTTTACTTTTCAGAAAACATCTCAAACCCCCAGGTAATACTTAAAGGAATAATATTCTTTTGAAGCACCAAATAATGCCCTGGATCTTATTTGCTGCCTCAAAAGCACAAGTGTGTTCCAAACAACTATACTACTTTGCTATTAAAGTTTATATCGATATATAGTGAGCTACATTTACGAGTCTCAATTTGTAATTTTCGACCATAACTATCAACTTCCATTATTAACAACGAAATAGTAATAGTGAAGAGATATTATAATTCTCAATGAGTGCAATTATGTGCTTTAGTTAATGATAAAGGATAAATCATTATTTTTAAAATAAATTAAGAGAAAGATACATTTAAGGTACAGGGTTGCTATGAAAGCCCTTAAAAATTTTGTAATAACAGGTCCACGAGTGTACACATTTGGTCTACCTACAGTAAAGTGGGACAAACCATTAACATAAAATTGATTGAGAGACCCCTAGTGGAGAATTTAAAAAGTTAGGATAACATACTCGGCAACAACGCGAGATAGAAGAAAAATATCAATTGCAAAACGCTGTAGTAAAGGAGGGTAGTCTAATAAGAATGAGTCGACATCAGGCACGCATGAAACGTGTATATAGAAAGCAATAAATCGATGTCAACAAGTTGCATAAAGTTGCATTCTGAAGTGGATGTACATTAGATTCCTGTACATGTAAGTGTTGTTTATATTAGCAACTTGAATAGGCCAGGAATTCACCGATAACCGTATTGTGTCAAATTAATGCTTTGTATAATAGTTTCAGCGTTAATTACTACTCATTATACAATGCTTTACAACATTTTAAGTGGCATTTTTAGTTTGTTTCTTTTTGTTGTCTAGTTTATTATCTAATTATTTTAATTCTCAACTAGAGCACTGCAATTACTTTAATTCAATGGGACATGGTAACTTAAATAAGCTTCACTGTAAAAATACCTAATGTGTATACTCACGAATATTTCCTTACAAATATATCAAGGTGCTTAGGGATTTTCTTAGAAACCTTGCATAAAAATAAAAAACAATCAATATTATAAGTAATCAACCCGGGCATCCCATTTAGTTATCGGTTTTATAACACTTAAGCTCTAAAAATTAAAAAATAAAAACATCTGATGTGGGCAGCACATGACTTTCCGTATATACTGCAATAAATTTACTCCTTTTACAGTCAAAAAATAATGTATAAGATCCGCGGTACTTTGTTTTAGACGTTGAATTTTACATTTGGCAATTTTCTGGATGCCAACATGTAAAATTATTTCAAAGTACACAATTAACTTATATTTCGCCAAACTCTAAATAAACAATTATTGATAACAATTATTGATAAATAAACATTTATTGATAGCATCCTCAATAAGCGATATAGTCCATATATTAAAATATTTCGATAATTGATGCATATATTAGGCATCATTTTCATTAATACGAGTCATATTTGCAATTTTGACGATATTTTCATCAATCTGGGGCGAAATATTATCAAGTTGGCAATACTTTGCTAGCTTATTTGCAAATTCGTCAAATACATTAGCAATTGTTGCAAACAAACGAAGAGAAGATCATTTCTTATATACTACTCGAAGGTATGCCCATCATATGTCGGAAATCAGAATTTGCGAAACATCACTTCCCATTTGGCGTTATTTTTATCAATCTGGAAAATTTTTTGTCACTTTGGCAACATTTAAAATAGTCGCCATGTTGGTGATGTCCCGCTAAATTTCTCGCCAATCGTTACTGATGGACGGATGGAGAAATGGGCTATTCGTATAGTCTACTTTTATATTCTTTCCAAGATATTGACGATTTATATTTCGATGACGTTAGTTGAGTAAATTTCATTTGTTTTCGATGAAATTTTCAAATATAATAAATTATTTAGTATTGTGATAATTTTAAAAATATTACCACTGAATGCATAGCATTTTAGAGATTTTTGAATAAAATTGCATTCCAGTTGAAAAGTGTTTCATAATCAATGCTTTATGATTGATTCATCTTTCATCTTTTAAATACGTAAAGTTACAAATACTCAGGAAAACGCAGTATAACTCCAAAGGATGGCGTTAATAGTCACGATTCAAAGGGCATTTAAATCAGGGAAGACCCGCTACGAAAACTACAAAATTTGAAGACATCGTTAGTTAAAAATATTTAAAATTAATCTATGGATAAGTTTATGAAAAAAAAAACTGGAGTAGTCTGTGATATTTTAAACAGCTGCTGTACAAAAACGAACATTGAATGGTGCGTAAAATTTGAAATATTGTAATGTGAAAATAGGAGAGGTTTTAAACATATATACATTTTATACGTATATATGAACGAAACGTATATATTTTTAAAAAGCCATTATAATTTCTCTATTAATCGTATGGACTCTTCAAAGTTAGTCTGAAAGAAACATTTTTTATCTTTCGGATGGTGTCAACATGGCAAATTTTACGTCGTTAAAGAATCGGTCTGCGTAAATATCTGTCTAAATACCAAATGTACTTAATTGTCCTATGTACCAAATTTATTGATCGTACGACGTATGAAATTTGGCATTAGATTTTTCGCTACAGACTGCGCGCGCGCACACACAAACACACGCACGCACACACATACACACAGGCACGTACGCTTACACACACAAAAACATACACACACGCGCGCGCACGCACGCACACACACACACACACACACACACACACACACACACTATCACGCAAAAATCTTCCTTCATTATATGAGATAAATACTTTCATTTACTTAATAAAATTATTTAATATAGTATTTTTATTTATTTAACATATTCGGCATATCTTAGTTTTTATTTATATTTGTTTCAATGACAATATTATATTTTGTTTTAATTTCTCCGTTACAAAACAAATCATTATCCGTCGTGTAAATAACAGTCTGCAATTTCTACAAAGCCAGAAGCGTAAAATTATGATACTAAAATTATTATTTTGACATTTAGTGCGCTCTCTATTTCATTTTTGTGCAGAGGCATCCCTTTAATTACCAGTAGCGTGGAAATTCTAAAAATTTCTACTGTGTAATTAATTTTTGTTTTGTAACAACGTAAGTATTACTTTGTATGTGTCGCAGTTTGTGTCCCCGACACATTCATTATGATTACAGAAAATGTCAAAATGTTTTCACAACATATGGATATGAGGCGCAAAATTAAATGTAGGGAAATAAATGAAAATAATATGCAGTAATAATGGGGAAACGAATGGACATATCAAAAAATAGCTTTCTTGTTACTTTTCACATTCTTAATGGCAATACTATTTTTTTCAGACTTGACAAAACATGTTTTACTGAAAGAATTTTTTAATAAATACGATAAATAGCTTGCGATGATTTTGTGGTAAAAGAAAAAATCTAATATGGCAAGCACATAAATTTCCCTGGAGACACATTTTTTTTTCTTTTATAATTCATTAAAATGTATTTAATTACCCTAAATGACACAGATAATTCTGAGATATTATATCCATTTTGCAGTTTCAATACATCTTATTTTGCATTTGGCAACTTTATCATTTCAAACGTCATCAGTTTGTCAACATTCAAAAACACTTAAATATCTATGGACCGGTTCTTTCTGGTGTATTGATTGTGATCTTACCCGTTTTGTCGTCAAACAATAAGTATAAAATAAACATTTAATTTATACATTTCAGGACAATTAGTATTTTATTTCAGATTTTGAAGCCATTTCACAAATAAAATCCGGTCATACCAACATATAATCATACCAACATCTAATAATAGTTTTAAATTTTCAAATATAATTAATTGTTGCAGTATTGTAATTTTAAAAAATATTAACGCTGAATGTATCGCATTTTAGAGAAGTTTAAATAGAATTAGAGTTGGAAAGTGTTTCATAATCAATGCTTTATGCATGATTGATCTTTCTTGTTTGTTATTTTTATTTTGAGAAAATTTATACCAAAATATCACCTCGCAGAATAGCGATACCACAAAAATTCCGCGGAACATACGTTGTAAAACACTGCTGTGGTGTAATGGGGTTAGTCTTATTCATTTCTTCGTTAAAAATTACGTATGAAACAACCATTTAATTATTTCATTTCAGAATATTGTCTTGTATTTCTGATTTTGGCCGATGTTTGAAGGCCATTATGCAAAAAAACTGACTCTGCAGAATTACATACCAGGCTTTTTAAAATGTATTTCAATAATTTACGAGTTAATGTGGATACATGCATTGCACACACACACATACACAGACACACAGACGTCACGTTAAAAATAGGGGATTCACGTTCTAGAGTTTACAAAACGTGTAAATCCGTCGAAATCCTGAGATTCGGTTTTCAGCATGATTCCAGTATTTTCCTCTATACATTGCCATGTACTGTAGGGAAAGTAACAATTAACGGGGTTTGGTACCCAAATTGCTGAAATATGCATTTTTTAAGTTATAGTTGTAATTTTTTGCATTCAGGTAGATTTTAAGTATAGTAAACAAAATGCGATATTCAAAATTTTAAAATTAAAGGCAAGTTATTTTTTAAAAATTAAAATTTCAAAAATTTTACAAGTTTTCTTTTTGATATCAGTAGAAAAATAATTTTTCAGAAATTTTAATTTGAACATTTTTTAACATAAAAATATGTAAGAAATAAATTGTCGTCACTATCTTTGTAAATATGAATCAGAAAATATCAATTAAAAGATAATGTAAAACAAGAAAGATCAACCATGCTTAAAGCATTGATTATGAAACACTTTCCAACTTCAATGCAATTTTATTTAAACCTCTCTAAAATGCAATACATTCCTCGGTAATATTTTAAAACTTATCACAATACTACATTAATTTATTATATTTGAAACCTTAAACCTTCATCGAAAAAAATTAACTTCATTCAAATGACGGCATTAAAATATAAATTGCCTGGTTTAAACATCTCTAAAATGTGATACATTCCTCGGTAATAATTTTAGAATTATCATAATACTACGATAATTTATTATATTTGAAAACTTCATCGAAAACATCTAATATTCATTCAAATGACGTCATAGAAAAAATAACACGTCTGGCTCTCTCTATAAAAGCAGCATTTCATTCATAAATAATTTCCCATTCATGTCATTCATCACAATACTATAATAATTTACTTTATTTAAAAATTAAACCAAGGAGCTACAAGTAATTAAACTCTATGCGTAAAACTTTATCGAAAAAAATCGTCCTTCTCTTTTTAAAATCAATGAATGTTTCATTCATATCATCTATGCAGACTCCATGAACTAAATGATTTTGTGTTAAAGAAATACAGCAATTCTAATACAACTCATTCTACATATTTTGCTGTTTACATTTTACATAGGTGAAAAATAGGTTTCGTTGTAGAAATAATCAAATTTGGATGATCATATTAACTCAAATACATTGTAATTGCGTTATTTCAGTATGTAGATGCACAGAACTTTAGCAAAAATAAAGTGGTTTTAGGACGGATACAACACTCTATATGAATAAAAAAGAACTTTAAAAATCACGATTTTGAGACAAGATGGATGCCATATATCATTTTGAAGTGGGTCACGTGATCTTTTCATATCATGGTCACGTGATCGCTTCATATAAGAGGTGTTATTATTATTTTAATTTTCATTTAAAAAACTACTGAATATATTTCGCTGATTTTTTTATATATTCTATGGAACAAATTGAATATTACCTAAAGTTTTCGAAGCAATTTGTGAATTTTAAATCCGCTTAAAAAATGCTTGAAAAGTTAGGTCCCATAGGGTTCAATGTATTTCATTTTTTCAACCCGGGTTCAATCCAAAACTAATCGGGTGATATTATTCATTTATATTCCCATAGGTCCTACAGACCGTCTGAACAACATGCTAAAATTTTATATTGATTAAGTCATTTTTACGGCAGTTAACGTGCTAACGGACAGACAGACAGGCAGACAGACAGAATGAACAAAGTCATAAACATTTTTCAACTTTGTTGTGAAGTATTGAAAACGTAATTTTACCCCAAAAATATTGTTTTCGAAAATTTTAATAAAAAAACAAACACATATTTCAGCAATTGCTGAAGACAAATTAAAGAAAAGTATATATATAACAATTATTCCTTATTTCATTCATATACGTGCAGTAGAATTTTACTTATGTCAATTTATATTTATAAAAATGTCGAAAATTACGTCTTTGAGAAAAAAGGCATTAAAGTTTAACATGGCTTGTGACAATTTCAGTACTTCAATTTTTAACATTCCAATATAATGGGTTCTATTTAACGTAGCAACATAAATTTGGTGTCATTGGAATCAGAAAATTATGGATGTTTTTAAACAATAAAATCAAGAAAGATCAATCATACATAAGAACTGATTATGAAACACTTTCCAACTGAAATGTAATTCCATTTAAAAATTTCTAAAATGTGATACATTCAGTGGGGATATCTTTTACATTATCACAGTACTACAGTAATTTATTATACTTAAATATTTAAAACTGTATCGAAATATAAATCATCTGATTCTTTATGCAAAATCAATGAATATTTCATTCATATAACTTGTATTCCAGACTCCAGAGCTAAATAAATTTGTGTGAAAAAAATTCAGGAATTATTATGTAATTCATCTTACAATCGCTTGAGATATTTGCATTCTGCATATGTTAAAATTAGACTTCGTTGAAGAAATAATAAAAGTTTAGGGATCATTTAAAATCACAACTTTTGTAATTGCATAGGCAGGGAATTTAGATACACAGATAATACACAGATAATATATGTGTGTGTGTGTATGTACTCAAAGTATTGGAATCGTGCCGGAGATCGGAACTCGAATTTTCAAAGTATCTACACATTTTGGGACTTCTAGAACACGAAAAAACTATTTTTAGGAAGACGTCTGTGTGTGCAAGGGTGTATCTGTGTATGATTCTGTGTGTCTGTGTGGATATTACATCCACTCTAATTGAAAAACTAATGGACCGAATTTCATACAATTTGGTAGGTATGTTTTTTGTGGGAAATCCTTATGTTCATTAGATTATAGAGTAAGATTCGTAATAAAAGAATCTGCCTTCTTTGCGAAATGGCCGCAGAAATTGCTTTTATACACTCTAGCTAAAAAGTAATGGCACAAATTTAACACAATTTAGTGTATAATATTTCTATAACCTACAAGTGACTTATATAGCAAATTTAACAAAATTTTGTATATAAATCATTTGTAGGTTATTTTAGTACGATTCGGGAAAAAGGAACGGGCTATTTTTGCGAAATGGCTCGCAAAAATCGTTATATATAAAAAAGACTACGTGTGAGATTATTTTCAATCCATTTCAAAAAAAATGTATGATCTATATTTAAAGATCCATCAAATTTTTGTCGAATAAAATGTTCAACAAATTTAAGCTGTGTACCAAATTTTAACTCTCTAGGACGTAGGAAAGTGCATTAAAAATGCCATCAAATAAGTATATCAGGAAGAGTTATATAAAAATTAAAAAAATGAAAAATTGTTATCAACCAAATTTATTTAAAAATGTGAAGCCTCGCTCATATGCAAAATGATTAAACACTTGGAAAATATTTATTATATAATATATCTCTTTTTTTAACAAAAAAGTTGAAAAGTGTTCATGACTTTGTTCATTCTGTCTGTCTGTCTGTCTGTCCGTTAGCACGATAACTGCCGTAAAATGACTTAATCAAAATGAAATTTTAGTATGTTGTATAGACGGTCTGTAGAACCTATGGGAATATAAATGAATAATATTACCCAATTAGTTTTGGATTGAACCCGGATCGAAAAAATGAAATACATTGAGCCCTATGGGACCTAATTTTTCAAACACTTTTTAAGCGGATTTAAAATTCACAAATTGCTTCGAAAATTTTAGGTAATATTCAAATTGTTCCATAAAATATATAAAAAAAAATTCAGCGAAATATATTCAGTAGTTTTTTAAATAAAAATTAAAATAATAATTACACCTCTTATATGAAACGATCACGTGACCATGATATGAAACGATCACATGACCCACTTCAAAATGATATATGGCATCCATCTTGTTTCAAAATCGTGATTTTTTAAAGTTCTTTTTAATTCATATTGAGTGTTGTATCCGTCCTAAAACTACTTTATTTTTGCTTAAATTCTGTGCATCTACATACTGAAACAACGCAATGACAATATATTTGAGTTTAAATGCTCATCTAAATTTGATTATTTCTACAACTAAGCCTATTTTTCACCTATGTAAAATGTAAACAGCTAAATATATAGAATGAGTTGTATTAGAATTCCTGTATTTTTTTAACACAAAATAATTTAGTCCATGGAGTCCGCATGGCTGATATGAATGAAATATTAATTGATTTCATAAAGAGAAGGGCGATTTTTCTCGATGAAGTTTCAAGCATAGAGTTTAATTTTTTGTAGCTCCATGGTCAACAAGATGTTTAAATAAAATAAATTATTATAGTATTGTGATGAATGAAATGAATGGGAGAAAGTTATGAATGAAATCCTCTTTTTATAGAGAGATCCAGACGTGGTATTTTTTCTTTGACGTCATTTGAATGAATTTCAGTTGTTTTCGATGAAGTTTTCAAATATAATAAATTATCGTAGTATTATGATAATTCTAAATCTATTACCGAGGAATGTATAACATTTTAGAGATGTTTAAACCAGGCAATTGATATTTCAATGCCGTCATTTGAATGAAGTTCATTTTTTTCGATGAAGGTTTAAGTTTTCAAATATAATAAATTAATGCAGTATTGTGATAAGTTTTAAAATATTACCGAGGAATGTATTGCATTTTAGACTTGTTTAAATAAAATTGCATTGAAGTTGGAAAGTGTTTTATAATCAATGCTTTAAGCATGATTGGTCTTTCTTGTTTCTTTCTGGAGGATATCCCAAAGACAGAATTTAATTGAATTTGTTTTTCCCCTATATTAAATAATTTTTAATTAAAAAACTACTTAACATATTTTACTGAATTTTTTTTATATAATCTATGGGATAATGTGAATATTTCGTAAAAATTTCGAAGCAATTCGTGAATTTTAAATGTACTTAAAAAATGTTTGAAAAATTAGGTCCTATAGGGTTCAATGTATTTCATATTTTCAACCCGGGTTCAATAAAAAACTAATTGGGTGATATTATTTATTTATATTCCCGTAAGTTCCACAGATCGTCTGAAAAACATACTGAAATTTCATTTTGATAAAGTCATTTTTACGGCAGTTATCGTGCTAACGGACAGACAGACAGACAGACAGACAGACAGAATGAACAAAGCCCTAAACACTTTTCAACTTTGTTGTAAAGTGTTAAAAATGAGATTTTTTGGGATTTTTTGGGTATCATTAAGTTATATGTAATTTAATTAGCAAAATCCAAAAATGATATCGATTTTTGAAAATCAAGTACCGTTTTGATACAGTTTAATAAGTTTTGTATGAATTTATGAAATTTGGAAATGGAGAAGGAAACAGAAATAAAGCTTTTTAGTGAAATACCCATCATCCTCCAAATTTCATGCTAAATCCATATCATTTATCATCTAAGCTATGTCTACAGTTAATCTTAAATATCTGATATACATAACTTTTTCTACAGACTCAATTTCATTTGCTCTTTTTTTTCTCTTCTTTCATAATTCATTAAATTGAGTTTAATTGCACAAATACCACATGGCAATTATTTGAACTTACATTGAATTTGTTGTGTTAATTCAGTTTATACTCTTATTTGGAGACTGGACGTACTGAAAAAATACGACAAAACTGATATATTTCAAGAACGGTTGGTCTAGACCTAGAGTACCGGGGGTTTCGTTCCATTCGTTCCGTCGTCAAATATTACGTATACAAAGAGCATTTAATTAATATATATGAGCAAATATAGTATTTTATTTTAGATTTTGACAAATTCTGATGGCCATTTCGCAAAAATAGTCGGGTTTTCTCTTCTCTGAATTGTATTAAAATCTAATAAGCACCAAGATAAATCATAAATGACTTATTCGCTAAACTTTGTGAAATTTGGTTGAATAGTTTTTTATTTAAAGTGGATAATTACATTGCATAGATATATACACGCACACACTCACATACATAGACATATACACAGACGTCAAGCTAAAAATTGTTTTTCTGGATCTAGAGTGCTTTAAATGAGTAAGAAAACTGGAGTTTTAATTTTCGCCACGATTTTATATTTTCCCTACATACATCGTAGGTTAGGTAAATAATCACAAAATAGTATGGCAAACATTTTGCCTCCAATTACTTAATATACCTCCTGATTCATTGATAGGCGAAACATTTAATTACGCAGAATATGCGTAAATATATGACTTATAATTCCTCGGCAATACCTATAATACCTTATAATACCCCTTCTTGGGGATTGCTGTGGTCACTTTGTAAGGATTAACAAATTCTATTCTCGACTTCTTATTTTTCAAGCAGTGTCTCCCCCGGGGAGAAAACAGTCTAAATTTAGATAGCAGTCGCACAGATTACGGACGGCAGGTAGAGCTGACAACCAGGTTCTAAAGATGCGAAGTGTAAATCACGAGTTTGAACGTGGCGTGTGTGGCTGCAGCCGATAGTAGGAAGAGTGGACCATGTACATTCTGATTTATTATTTGTAAATTGCGTTAATGGGTATTTATTTTATAAATTTTTAAAGTGTTCAAGAATAAACTTGTTGCTTTTATAAAAAGATGCCTGCTTGTTTATTCTGCCAACTTTACAACTTTTTTTGAGCGAGCCAGCTGTAAATTAATTTCTTCAAATTACCTACCTACCTAAGGAAGATTCACGAAATTTCTACACGAAAACAATTAATTCATGTTCTACTTGCCTCTTTTCTATATTAAACCATCGCATATGCCCAGCAGACGTTCTAAATGGTTGTTATTGCAGAAATATTTTAACTATGACGCGCGTTTTCAGTCAAGGTACATAAATACCAGGGGCAAGAGTACTGCATGAAAATTAGAATTCTAAGTGACATAACTGGCGAAACGTCGTACTGTTTGTTCAATCTCTGTAAATATTAAAATATTCAAGACATTCGAAATATGACAGACGCGAGTGCTAATTCAACATTATATGTTCTTAAGAGAATCACTGACATTAAGAAAGGCGGGAATCTGCAGTTCCGGAAAATTCCTCACAAACTAAAATAAGTCATTAGAAGATAGAACTCGTCTCATTTTGATAATACTCTTTTAACCCTTTCATAGAAAATATGTACTTTTTATGGAACGTCTAAATTCGACGCCATTTAAAAAAATCTTATGGGGGCAGTACATGACTTTTCCTGTATAATGCAATGAATTTGGTTGTTTCATAATGAAAAAATAATGCATATCCACGGCACAATTTTTTTAACGTTGAAATGTGCATTAGGTGCTTTTTTGGTTGTCAACATGTAAAATTATTGCAAAATACCCAATTAACTTATTTCGTACAACTCAAAATTGACAATTATAAATATTAATAGTATCAGAAATAGGCAATGTAATTCATATATTAAAATATGTTAATAATGAATGCATCAATTTGGCATCATATTTTAACAATTTACAACATAGTTGAAAAGTGTTTATGACTTTGTCCATTCTGTCTGTCTGTCCGTTTGCAAGAAAACTGCCATAAAAATGACTTTATCAAACTGAAATTTTAGTATGTTGTTCAGACGGCCAGTGGAAAGGGGAATATGAATGAATAATATCACCATATTAGTTTTGGATTGAACCCGGGTTGAAAAAATGAAATACATTGAACAGTATGGGATCTAATTTTTCAAGCGAATTTAAAAATCAAAAATTGCTTCGAAAGGTTTAGGAAATATTCATATTATCCCATAAAAAATACGAAAAAAATTTCAGCAAAATATATTCGATAGTTTTTTATATAAAATTTAGAGTAATAATTATACCCATATTAGATGAAGAGATTACGTGACCCACCTTAAAATAAAGTATGGCATCCATCTTGTGTCAAAATAGTGATTTTTAAAGTTCTTTTTAATTTATATTTAGTGTTGTATCCGTCCTAAAACCGCTATATTTTTACTCAATTTCTATGCATTGATACATACATCGCAATCATAACGCAATTACGATATATTTGAGTTTAAATGATCAATGCCATCCATCTTGTGTCAAAATCGCGATTTTTAAAGTTATTTTTAATTTATATTTAGTGTTGTATCCGTTTTAAAACCGCTTTATTTTTGCTTAATCACTGTGCATCTATATTCTGAAACAACGTAATTACAATATATTTAAGTTTAAATGATTACCAAACTTATATTATTTCTGCAACGAAGCCTATTTTTTACTTATGGAGAATGTAAACACATCAAGCTGTAAGATGAGTTGTATAAGAATTGCTGAATTTCTTTAACGCAAAATAATTTATCTCTGCTGGAGTCTGCAATATAGCTGATATGACTGAAACATTCATTGATTTTACATTGAGAAGCAGACGATTTTATAGCAGACTTTTTCGATGAAGTTTTAAGTATAGAGTTAAATTACTTTTATCTACATCGTTTCAAGTTTTTAAGTAAAATAAATTATTGTAGTATTGCGATGAATGAAAAGAATGGAATAAAAGTGGATGAATGAAATATTTACTGCTTTTACATAGAGAGCCAGGCGATTTATATTTCAATGACGTCATTTGAATAAAGTTCATTTTTTATGAAGTTTTAAATTTTCAAATATAATAAATCATCGTAGTGTGATAATTTGAAAAATATTACAATATATCACATTTTAGAGATGTTTAAATAAAATTGCATTGCAGTTGGAAAGTGTTTTATAATCAATACTTTATGCATGATTAGTGTTTCTTGTTTTAATTTAATGTTCTTTTTGCAATTTTGATGATATTTTCACCAATCTGGGTGATATATCGCCAAGTTGGCTATATGTCGCTAAATAAGTTGTGTGATAAGTTCGACTTGATGATAAGTTCGACAAACTTATCATCAAGTGTGACAAATAAATGGAGATAAGATATTTTCTTATAATGCGAATTGTTAGGCATCAACATACAAAACTATTGTCCAAGGTGTCTTCTCTCGTGAATGGAACAAGCTAGATCTGCGAGAATGGTGTTAACAAATGTATCGCATAATATTACATATGTGAATCGCATAATATTACAAGTGAACATAGTTATTAACAACAATAGTTAATAATTTATTTTAATTTTGTGATTCTTTTTAAATTTATTTGAAAAATGTGCTATATCATAAGAACGGTTCATTCTAAACTTTCTGTCATCCGTTTAGTTTTCTATTTATTTACTGATTGTTATATGTGTATTAAATTTATTTTTTCATGGGGTATCGCATATACAATCATCGCACACACACATATAGACATCACCTCGAACATGTACGATTCGTGTTCAAGGATGCTTGATACGTGCTCTTCCGTCGAATATTCGAATTCACATTTTAGACCACATCACAATACTTTCTCTATGCATTATATAGGGAATAACATGTATATAGGGTAAGTAAAAAGTTTGTTACTCTACATTCACTGAAACACGAAAAAATATGATGTATTCTGAATAAGAAAATCAATTCCTCGTAGTACTAAATCTTACACTTCCTTTTTTAGTTCTGAGTGTAAACATGGCGAAGAACGCTGTTCATACTGATTCATACCTGTATTCGCCTTTTTTTAGGTATTACATGATTTTATTTGCTTTAAATCTACTTCAATAATAATCTAAAAATGTTTAAACTTAACATATTAGAAAAAATCTGATGTGGGCAACACATGACTTTCCTTATATAATGCAATGAATTTACTACTTTTAAAGTAATAAAAATAGGTTTTTCTTATAATAGGTACTTATATTCTTTCCAAGATATTGAATTTTCTACAATTAGTCGTCATTTTCATTGATTTAGCGTCAAATGTATCCATTCGGCGAGATTTTCGTTAATTTGGCAACATTTCAAAAAGTCGCCAAGTTGGCGACATTCCGCCAAATTTGTCGCCAAAATCTCGTCAAGCGTTATAGACGGAGATATAAGTTATTCTTATAGCAGATAAATGATTATTGGCGTTCAAATACAAAAGTATTACTCAAAGTATCTTTTCTCATGAATGGAACGAGCTAGATCCACGAGAATGATATCGCCAAATTTACCGCATGATATTACATATAAAAAGTGAACATGTTTCTTAACAATTAATTTTTTTTTTAATTTATGGGATTTTTTGATAAATTTATTTAAAAAATATGCAATATCTCAAGAACAGTTCATGGTAGCATTCTAAAGTTTGTGTCAATCGTTTTCTAAGGAAAAATTACATAAGAAGTGTCTATTTGCTTAACTTCATTAAAGGTTTTGATTTTTTATGATTTTTTCAAAATTTTACTCGAAAGTATGGGGGGGTTCTGAACATTCGATTACGTTTAAAAACAATACGCTTCCAGTGTTTACGGATTGTGATTTTTGTACCAAATTTCGTTCGAATCGGCCCATTCGTTCGTCAGTTATCGTCTCCACAGACTCACTGACACACACACAGACATCACTTCTAAAATGTCCGAATCGTGATCAGGGATGCTTGAAACGCGCTCTCCCGTCGAAAACTCGAGTTCGAATTTTCGACCCGGTCACAATAATTTCCTTATGCATTATTGTATATAAGGAAAGTAAAAGCATGATAATAATTTCATTAGAGAATATTTTATTTAGTTATTATAACCTGTGCCGAGCAATATACTATAAATAGTATATTAAATAATTTAAAATACTGCACTTAAATATGTAATTAAAGTGTGAATATCATACCAACTACAAATTTATAGATTTCTCTGATTTAAATGGTGCCTGAAAGGGTTAAAGCAAATTCTTAATTAATAAGCTACAAAACCAATAATGTGAAACTTATATAGGGTTTCTAGATAAATCCTTAAATACCCCAGTAACTTTGTAAGGAAATGTCCATGAGTGTACACGGTAAGTCTATCCCAAAATGACCCTACCCGATCTAATAATAATAATTGCAGCGCACCTAGAGAACAATTAAAAGTTAATATAACGAGCTGGGTAGTAAAGTATAATAGAAAGCAAATGCCAATTAAAAAGTTGTAGAGGGTTATTTACGGCATTAGAAACGTACGACACATGAATATGAAAGGCAATAAATACCTATCAAAATGTTGTATCATTAAGGACTGTAACACGATAATATCTGTAATACTTGCCAATGTACTCGATAATATTCTTTCTCGATTTTAAATGTGCAGTGTTGCTAACGGTACTCTTTTGGAAGAGGTTGTGCATTAGATTTCAGTACATCTAAATGTTGTTTATTTCAGCATTCTTGAATATAACAGCAGTTCTGCAATAAATATCTTGTGTAAAATAAATGCATTCCGTAACAGTTTTATTTTCCATTATTACTCATTAAACAATGCTCTACAACTCTGAAATAGGATTTTTGCTTCAATCTCGCTTTACTGCCGAGTTCATTATCCAAACTTTAACATTTCTTCACTTTCTTCTGCAATAGCCTTTATTCGATCGGGCATGGTCACTGTACTACAGATAAACCTAACATGTACACTCACGGACCTTCCCCTACAAAGTTATTGGGGTGCTTAAGGATTTTGCTTAAAACTCTGTTTATATATATGATGTGTGAAAGAAGTTATATGCAACATTCTAACATTAAGTTTTCTACAATTTACTAACGTTATAGGTAATTTAATGTTAGTAAGTTATGAGTAAGCCTTTTTAATTATGTCATTAAGGTGTTTAACTAAGTAAGGTTGTAAACGAAGTGAATTAAACAAGTTTTATTTTAAATTTGACACTCTACAATTAAGTCAATTATCTACAACTTACTAACGTTGATAAGGAATCTCTATAAAAAATCTTCTAGTATTAAAAATACTGCTCTACAAGCTGTGGCATAATTGACAAACTATTACATGATGATGTTAGAAACAAAGCAAAAATCTCATTGGTTTTTTAAAGACTCAGTCATGCTTACATTTTCATTAAATTGGAACATATAAGAGATACTCGTCAAAAGTGAAATGGCAACACCATGAAGGAATGAAAGTAGACATATCACAGTACCTGTAGAAGAGAGAGTCCTATGCAGATGACTAAGTCTTCGTACGTATCGGGTCACGTAACACCCAGATTCGGGTGATAAAGACTAGCAGACGGCTCGTCCCGTAAATGCTATCAGCGATGATTTGCAGCAGCCTAACTTTAAAAAAAGTAAAGAGGTAATGCCTCGAAGACATAAACGGGCTGTATACCAGCAGTTAACGGCTGGGGAACGAAACCGTATCCTGGAGCTGCGTGCCGTGGGTTTGTCGATGCCTGCAATTGCCAAGCGTGTTGGGCACAACGTGAGTACCATCCAGGGATGTGTAACACAATGGACCCAGGAACATCCGAGAACATGCCGAAGAGGGAGTGGATCGAACAGGCGCACACACCGGCAGATTCACTGAACGGCTCGTTAAGACTCGTTCGCAACGGCAAGTGACATCCGAAACAACCTGCCACCATCAATGGTTGCACCTGCGTGCATCCAAACCATCCGCAATAGGTTGGATGAAGTACAACTGCGCGCGCGGTGGTCAACCACTGAGAAGCCATTAAGCGCTTGATAAAGGGATGCACATCTGGCGTGGTGTCGTCGTTATTGCAACTAAACCAATGAATAGCATCGGGTATTGTTTACGGATGAATCTCGCTTCTACTTGTAGAGCAATGACAGCCTTGGACGGGTGTGACGGCTTCCCGGGGAAAGTCACTTGCCAGCCCATATCACCGAGCTCACACCGCAGCATCATGACTTGTTGCAGTATCATGTTCGATCAGTGGACAGTTCTAGTGCACATTGTAGGTAATCTGACAGCGGATCGGTACGTCACACAAGTCATGATGTCTGTGGTTTGGCCACTGGTGCAGGCCATCCCCGGCACGATGTTCCATGAAGAAAATACCACACCGCACGGCAAACTCTCAACAGCCTGAACGGAATTCACATCCTTTCCTGGCCGGCAACTTCACCGGATCTCTCTCCCATTGAACACGTATGGGCCCTTATCGGACGTCATCTGCACCGGTGATCAACAATGCACACCATAGGCGAACTGCGTGCCGCAGTGGACGCTGTTTAGCAAGGATTACCTGAGACAACTATTATTATCCTCATCGATACCTCGCCGTTTAGCGGCCTCTATAGCTGCCTGTGGAGGACACATTATTTACTGAATAAACAGGTTTCTTTGGCATACCTTTGTTTGTTTAATCATTTGCATATGATTCTTTTCTACAGGTACTGTGATTTGCATATTGCTACATGCATTTCTTCATGGTGTTGCAATTTCACTTTTGATGAGTGTATAAACTTATAGCAATTACTTATGGGAGACATAAACTTTGAATGTGTTAAAGTTTTTTTATTTGCAATATACGAAGTCATATATAATATTTAACTGCATATAAAATGTGTTGATTTGAGTTATAAAACAATTAATGTTCAATATTCCTATTCTTCAACAAAGAAGAATTTACAGTATTTATTGTATTCTTCAAATCATTTCGAACATTTATTTAACTGTATAGCGTAAAAATACTTTTCATTTTATTACTTCTGGCGTTTTGATTCTTTAAGAAAGCTTTAGGTCTTTAAAGTAACTCAATTATTTATCATCGATATTTAAAGCATTCTCACTAGTTTCTAAGAAATGGATTAATTCTCTTTTCGCACTTTTAAACCAAATGCAATTTTATTCTAAGTATTACTGTTAATTGTATTGTATCTAAATGTATTTCATTTTATTGCCTTTCGTTTAATTGGATGTTAATTGTATTGCGTATAAATACTTTTCATTTTATTGCTTCTGGCGTTTTGATTCTTTAAGAAAGCTTTTGGTCTTTAAAGTAACTCAATTATTTATCATCGATATTTAAAGCATTCTCACTAGTTTCTATGAAATGGATTAATTCTCTTTTCGCACTTTTAAACAAAATGCAATTTTATTCTAACTATTACTGTTAATTGTATTGTATATAAATGTATTTTATTTTATTGCCTTTCGTTTAATTGGATGTTAATTGTATTGCGTATAAATACTTTTCATTTTATTGCTTCTGGCGTTTTGATTCTTTAAGAAAGCTTTAGGTCTTTAAAGTAACTCAATTATTTATCATCGATATTTAAAGCATTCTCACAAGTTTCTAAGAAATGGATTAATTATCTTTTCGCACTTTTAAACAAAATGCAATTTTATTCTAAGTATTACTGTTAATTGTATTGTAACTAAATGTATTTCATTTTATTGCCTTTCGTTTAATTGGATGTTAATTGTATTGCGTATAAATACTTTTCATTTTATAGCTTCTGGCGTTTTGATTCTTTAAGAAAGCTTTAGGTCTTTAAAGTAACTCAATTATTTATCATCGATATTTAAAGCATTCTCACTAGTTTCAAAGAAATGGCTTAATTATCTTTTCGCACTTTTAAACAAAATGCAATTTTATTCTAAGTATTACTGTTAATTGTATTGTATCTAAATGCATTTCATTTTATTGCCTTTCGTTTAATTGGATGTTAATTGTATTGCGTATAAATACTTTTCATTTTATTGATTGTGGCGTTTTGATTCTTTAAGAAAGCTTTAGGTCTTTAAAGTAACTCAATTATTTATCATCGATATTTAAAGCATTCTCACTAGTTTCTAAGAAATGGATTAATTATCTTTTCGCACTTTTAAACAAAATGCAATTTTATTCTAAGTACTAGAAGATACATACACCCGTTCTACTCTTTTTCTGCTTCAACAATCGTCTAAATTAATTTATTGGGTAAACACAATATATGAGTTTATTAGCTCAACACAATATATGAGCTTGAAACCTCTTTGCAAAAATAAATGAAAGTGATGTACGCAGTCCGCAATATATATAATTAAAAGAACAATCAAACCGTTCATTTATAAAATATATTTTTACATCCATTTATTTATTATACAAATAAAAAATAATAATAGATATTAACAACACATTTAATTTCATTCCGCTGCCGAGAAACATGATATAAGATAAAATCTTCCTCATAAAATGCGAAATTAAATAGGCATTTCGATTTCTTTATACTTTACATCGTTGAGTAAAAGCTTGTGAGAGATGAACCATGGTGATAGATTTTTCCATTTAAATTCATGTTTCAAACAATTCATGTGCTTCCTATAGTGACTAATTAATGCAAAAATCCTGCACCAAACTCGGAAATAAAGTTTTATTTCATTTTGGCGTCTAAAACAAACGATTTTCATCCTTTCCGTTTGGATAAACCACGGAATTGGAGAGTAGATCTCCTAAGAAAAAGTTCCGCTTTTCATTAATATCTCGACAACCCCCGGTCTTAGAAAGTCGAAACTTGGACAAAATTTATGGGGGGTTATTTCAAGGCTATCCCCAAAATTTCATTAAATTCGGTTCAGCCGTTTTCCCGTGATGATGAGACAAACGAAAATATCGTTTTTTACTAATATCTCGCGAACCACTGGTCGTAGAAACTCAAAACACAGACTAAATTTTAAGTGGGGCTATTTCTAGGCTACCCACGAAATTTCATCAAATTCGGTTCAGCCGTTCTCCCGTGATGATGGGACAAACAGACAGACAGACAGACAGACAGACAGACAGATTTTCAATTTTATTTATATAGACTAGCAGCATACCCGTTCTTCGTACGGAGTATATAATATAAAGAAACTTGAAATTCATAATCATGCCCAAATTCTTATAGTATACTAAATGACATGTTTAATCAAAATATTCTGTTAAAATATTTAATATAATGCTCCTAAAAAGAAGTTTAAGAATCTCTGTTCTCGGTATATAAAATTATCTTCATGGACATATCTGAAGAATAAAACATCTTGGACCCCTTATGTAAGCAAATATAAAAAAAATATGGAATTGAATCAATATATGCAAAATAAAAGGGTTAAAATTGTATTGGACCCGTACTAATTATATACGCGAATATTAGAAAATATAACCTGTATTAGTAGATTACATGTATAAATTGAAAATACCAATAAACCCGTAATCTTTAAATCTGAAAACAGTCATTTATTCCCATATATGTCAAAATTAAAGTGCTAAAATTATATGGGAAGATATACACGTACTACTTATAATGTCCGATTATTAGTAGAAGATTACCCACATATTGCAATATGAGTCTCAAATGTTTTTTGGTAAAATACAACAGACGACGTAATAAATTGAATATATAATTAATCCCCTTAATCTTCATACCAGAAGACTGTTCTTGATTCCAATATATATGCCAATATATGTCAAAATATATGCCAATATACCTGTACTACTTATATTCTCGTAGGTTAGAAGATATACCCGTGCATTCCTAGAAGATTACTCGTACAACGTACAATATGCGTGTGTCAGCAATTTTTGCCGCAATAAAACAATGGCGCAATAACTTAAAAATATCAAAAATCCCTGAATCAATAATTCCGGAAAATATCAATAATAATAATGTTTAAACCTGAAGAGTATAATTGATATTATCCAGTCCAAAATGAAATGGCAATGAAATTTATTTTATATACATATCTTCATTATTCAAATCGGAAAGGATTTAATAAAAATCGCCTGCCGCATAAACACATTGGATTTAAATCCGTTGCTAAGCGACATGATATCATTTGCTTCAAATAAATTGGTAGAAAAAATATCGTCTAAATAGTTATATTTCTATGGAACATTTGGCGACAGTTTCGTCAAATTAGCGACATTTTAAAAAATCGCCAAATTTTTCGCCAAGTGGGACTGTAGAACTGACAGTTCCACTTTGCGACAAATTGACGAAATATCATCACAATACTATCCCCTAACAAAAAACAATTAAAATCATTTATGTAGCGCAATTTTATCAATTTCAAGATATTTTTATAGATTTGAAAACATGTTTATCAATTTGGTGACATTTTAAAAATTCGCTAAATGTATTACTAAGTAGGATGGTTGGTCTGACAGATAAATGCTAACCAAACATCATTTCAGTACTCTCTTCTAACAAAACAAAAAAAAATTTCATTGATATGTAGAAGACCCAAGCCACACGACCAACCCGAAGGTTTATGGCAGCTGTTTGTGTGTCGTTTATATCAATTTGGCGACATTTCCGTCAATTTGGCAAAGTTTAAGAAAAGTTGTCAAATTAGCGATATCCCTCCAAATTCGTAGCTTTGAATTTGCAGATCTGAATGAAACATTCTTATCCCGTTTCAATATACTAAATGAAAACACTACAATTGTATTAGAAGATATACCCGCTCTACTCTTTTTCTGTTTCAACAATCGGCTATATGAATTTATTGGCTAAACACAATATATGAGTTTAGTAGCTAAATACGATATAAGCTTGAAAACTCTTTGCCAAAATAAATGAAATTGATGTACGCGGTCAGCAATTAATATAATTAAAAGAAAAATCAAACCGTTCATTCATAAGATATACTTTTATATCCATTTATCCATTTATTTATTATTTAAATCGAAAAAAAATAATAAAAACATTAACAAACACATTTAATTTAATTGCGATGCCGAGCAACATGATATATCCTCCTAAAATGTTAAAATTTATCAACCACTAACAGCACACCCGTTATTCGTACGGAGTGTATAATTTAAAGAAACTTAAAGTTCGCAATCATGTGCAAATTCTGTTAAAATATTAAATTTATTAGCTCCTAAAGAGAAGTTTAAGAATATATGTTCTCACTATGCAAAATTATCTTTACGATCAGATCTGAAGAATAAAACATCCTGCCCCCTTTTGTAAGCAAATTTACAGAAGAAAAAATAGGAATTGAATGAATATATGCAACCCCGTACTAATTATATTGTCGCAGATCAGAAAATATGCCAATGTGTTAGTAGAAGATTACCCGTATTACAATATGCGTCTCAAAAATATTTGCCAAAATAAAAGAGATGACGTAATAAATTGAAAACATCAATAATATCCGTACTCTTTATACCAGAAGGTCGTAATTGATTCCAATATATGCCAATATATATCAAAACATATGTCAATATACCTGTACTACTTATATTCTCGTAGATTAAAAGATATACACGTGTATTTGTAGAAGATTCGTACAACATACAATATATGAGTTTAAACAATTTTTGTCATAATAAAATAATTGAATAATAACTTGAAAATATCAATAATCCTTGAATCAATAATCCCCGAAAATATAAATAATAATAATTTTTAAACCTGAAGACCGTAATTGATATTATCCAGTCAAAAATGCTATAAGAAAAATCAAATCGTTCTTTTCTAAAATATATTTTTATATCCATTTATTTATTATTCAAATCGAAAAAATAATTATTAAAATTAACAGACAGATTTAATTTAATTGCGTTTCTGAGTAACATGATATAAGATAGAATCTTATAACATGTTAAATATGTCATGTCTTATAACATAAACTGCGAAATTAAATAACGATTTTGATTTCTCTATACTTCTCATTGTTCCGTAAAAGCTTGTTTTAAATAAACCATGAACCATGGAGATAGATTTCCCCTTTAAATCATGTTTCAAACAATTCATGTTTTCAGAAAGTGACTAATTAACGCAAAAAATCTCCCATCAAACTCAGAGATTAAATTTTAATTCACTTTCAAACGATTTTCAAGCTTTTCGTTTGGATAAACCACGGAGTTAGGGAGTAGAACTCCTAGGAAAAAGTTCCGTTTTTCATTAATATCTCGACAACCCCAGGTCTTAGAAACTCGAAACTTGGACAAAATTTATGGGGGGATATTTTAAGGCTATTCACCAAATTTCATTAAATTCAGTTCAGCCGTTTTTTCGTGATGATGAGACAAACGAAAATTTCGTTTTTTACTAATATCTCGAGAACCACTGGTTGTAGAAACTCAAAACACGGATATAATTTTAAGTGGGGCTATTTCTGGGCTACCCACAAAATTTCATCAAATTCGGTTCAGCCGTTCTCCCGTGATGGTGTGACAAACAGACATACAGACAGACAGACAGATTTTCATTTTTATTTATATAGACTAGCAGCATACCCGTTCTTCGTACGGAGTATAAATTATAAAGAAACTTGAAATTCATAATCATGCCCAAATTCTTATAGTATACTAAATGACATGTTTAATCAAAATATTCTGTTAAAATATTTAATATAATGCTCCTAAAAAGAAGTTTAAGAATCTCTGTTCTCGCTATATAAAATTATCTTCATGGACATATCTGAAGAGTAAAACATCTTGGACCCCTTATGCAAGCAAATATAAAAAAAAATATGGAATTGAATCAATATATGCAAAATAAAAACGTTAAAATTGTATGGGACCCGTACTAATTATATACGCGAATATTAGAAAATATAACCTGTATTAGTAGATTACATGTATAAATTGAAAATACCAATAAACCCGTAATCTTTAAATCTGAAGACAGTCATTTATTCCAATATATGTCAAAAATAAAGTGCTAAAATTATATGGGAAGATATACACGTACTACTTATAATGTCCGATTATTAGTAGAAGATTACCCGTATTGCAATATGAGTCTCAAATGCTTTTGGTAAAATACAACAGACGACGTAATAAATTGAAAATATCATTAATCCCCTTAATCTTCATACCAGAAGACTGTAATTGATTCCAATATATACGCCAATATATGTCAAAATATATGCCAATATACCTGTACTACTTATATTCTCGTAGGTTAGAAGATATACCCGTGCATTCCTAGAAGATTACTCGTACAACGTACAATATGCGTGTGTCAGCAATTTTTGCCGCAATAAAACAATGGCGTAATAACTTAAAAATATCAATAATCCCTGAATCAATAATTCCGGAAAATATCAATAATAATAATGTTTAAACCTGAAGAGTATAATTGATATTATCCAGTCCAAAATGAAATGGCAATGAAATTTATTTTATATACATATCTTCATTATTCAAATCGGAAAGGATTTAATAAAAATCGTCTGCCGCATAAACACATTGGATTTAAATCCGTTGCTAAGCGACATGATATGATTTGCTTCAAGTAAATTGGTAGAAAAAATATCGTCTAAATAGTTATATTTTTATGGAACATTTGGCGACAGTTTCGTCAAATTAGCGACATTTTAAAAATCGCCAAATTTATTGCCAAGTGGGACTGTAGAACTGACAGTTCTACTTTGCGACAAATTGACGAAATATCATCACAATACTATCCCCTAACAAAAAACAATTAATATCATTTATGTAGCGCAATTTTATCAATTTCAAGATATTTTTATAGATTTGAAAACATTTTTATCAATTTGGTGACATTTTAAAAATTCGCTAAATGTATTACTAAGTAGGATGGTTGGTCTGACAAATAAATGCTAACCAAACATCATTTCAGTACTCTCTTCTAACAAAACAAAGAAAAATTTCATTGATATGTAGAAGACTCAAGCCACACGACCAACCCGAAGGTTTATGGCAGCTGTTTGTGTGTCGTTTATATCAATTTGGCGACATTTCCGTCAATTTGGCAAAGTTTAAGAAAAGTTGTCAAATTAGCGATATCCCTCCAAATTCGTAGCTTTGAATTTGCAGATAGGAATGAAACATTCTTATCCCGTTTCAATATACTAAATGAAATCACTACAGTTGTATTAGAAGATATACCCGCTCTACTCTTTTTCTGTTTCAACAATCGGCTATATGAATTTATTGGCTAAACACAATATATGTGTTTAGTAGCTAAATACGATATAAGCTTGAAAACTCTTTGCCAAAATAAATGCAATTGATGTACGCAGTCAGCAATTAATATAATTAAAAGAAAAATCAAACCGTCCATTCATAAGATATACTTTTATATCCATTTATCCATTTATTTATTATTTAAATCGAAAAAAAATAATAAAAACATTAACAAACACATTTAATTTAATTGCGATGCCGAGCAACATGATATATCCTCCTAAAATGTTAAAATTTATTAACCACTAACAGCACACCCGTTATTCGTACGGAGTGAATAATTTAAAGAAACTTAAAGTTCGCAATCATGTGCAAATTCTGTTAAAATATTAAATTTATTGCTCCTAAAGAGAAGTTTAAGAATATATGTTCTCACTATGCAAAATTATCTTCACGATCAGATCTGAAGAATAAAACATCCTGCCCCCTTTTGTAAGCAAATTTACAGAAGAAAAATAGGAATTGAATGAATATATGCAACCCCGTACTAATTATATTGTCGCAGATCAGAAAATATGCCAATGTGTTAGTAGAAGATTACCCGTATTACAATATGCGTCTCAAAAATATTTGCCAAAATAAAAGAGATGACGTAATAAATAGAAAACATCAATAATATCCGTACTCTTTATACCAGAAGGTCGTAATTGATTCCAATATATGCCAATATATATCAAAACATATGTCAATATAACTGTACTACTTATATTCTCGTAGATTAAAAGATATACACGTGTATTTGTAGAAGATTCGTACAACATACAATATATGAGTTTAAACAATTTTTGTCATAATAAAATAATTGCATAATAACTTGAAAATATCAATAATCCTTGAATCAATAATCCCCGAAAATATAAATAATAATAATTTTTAAACCTGAAGACCGTAATTGATATTATCCAGTCAAAAATGCTATAAGAAAAATCAAATCGTTCTTTTCTAAAATATATTTTTATATCCATTTATTTATTATTCAAATCGAAAAAATAATTATTAAAATTAACAGACAGATTTAATTTAATTGCGTTTCTGAGTAACATGATATAAGATAGAATCTTATAACATGTTAAATATGTCATGTCTTATAACATAAACTGCGAAATTAAATAACGATTTTGATTTCTCTATACTTCTCATTGTTCCGTAAAAGCTTGTTTTAAATAAACCATGAACCATGGAGATAGATTTCCCCTTTAAATCATGTTTCAAACAATTCATGTTTTCAGAAAGTGACTAATTAACGCAAAAAATCTCCCATCAAACTCAGAGATTAAATTTTAATTCACTTTCAAACGATTTTCAAGCTTTTCGTTTGGATAAACCACGGAGTTAGGGAGTAGAACTCCTAGGAAAAAGTTCCGTTTTTCATTAATATCTCAACAACCCCAGGTCTTAGAAACTCGAAACTTGGACAAAATTTATGGGGGGATATTTTAAGGCTATTCACCAAATTTCATTAAATTCAGTTCAGCCGTTTTTTCGTGATGATGAGACAAACGAAAATTTCGTTTTTTACTAATATCTCGAGAACCACTGGTTGTAGAAACTCAAAACACGGATATAATTTTAAGTGGGGCTATTTCTGGGCTACCCACAAAATTTCATCAAATTCGGTTCAGCCGTTCTCCCGTGATGGTGTGACAAACAGACATACAGACAGACAGACAGATTTTCATTTTTATTTATATAGACTAGCAGCATACCCGTTCTTCGTACGGAGTATAAATTATAAAGAAACTTGAAATTCATAATCATGCCCAAATTCTTATAGTATACTAAATGACATGTTTAATCAAAATATTCTGTTAAAATATTTAATATAATGCTCCTAAAAAGAAGTTTAAGAATCTCTGTTCTCGCTATATAAAATTATCTTCATGGACATATCTGAAGAGTAAAACATCTTGGACCCCTTATGCAAGCAAATATAAAAAAAATATGGAATTGAATCAATATATGCAAAATAAAAGCGTTAAAATTGTATGGGACCCGTACTAATTATATACGCGAATATTAGAAAATATAACCTGTATTAGTAGATTACATGTATAAATTGAAAATACCAATAAACCCGTAATCTTTAAATCTGAAGACAGTCATTTATTCCAATATATGTCAAAAATAAAGTGCTAAAATTATATGGGAAGATATACACGTACTACTTATAATGTCCGATTATTAGTAGAAGATTACCCGTATTGCAATATGAGTCTCAAATGCTTTTGGTAAAATACAACAGACGACGTAATAAATTGAAAATATCATTAATCCCCTTAATCTTCATACCAGAAGACTGTAATTGATTCCAATATATACGCCAATATATGTCAAAATATATGCCAATATACCTGTACTACTTATATTCTCGTAGGTTAGAAGATATACCCGTGCATTCCTAGAAGATTACTCGTACAACGTACAATATGCGTGTGTCAGCAATTTTTGCCGCAATAAAACAATGGCGTAATAACTTAAAAATATCAATAATCCCTGAATCAATAATTCCGGAAAATATCAATAATAATAATGTTTAAACCTGAAGAGTATAATTGATATTATCCAGTCCAAAATGAAATGGCAATGAAATTTATTTTATATACATATCTTCATTATTCAAATCGGAAAGGATTTAATAAAAATCGTCTGCCGCATAAACACATTGGATTTAAATCCGTTGCTAAGCGACATGATATGATTTGCTTCAAGTAAATTGGTAGAAAAAATATCGTCTAAATAGTTATATTTTTATGGAACATTTGGCGACAGTTTCGTCAAATTAGCGACATTTTAAAAATCGCCAAATTTATTGCCAAGTGGGACTGTAGAACTGACAGTTCTACTTTGCGACAAATTGACGAAATATCATCACAATACTATCCCCTAACAAAAAACAATTAATATCATTTATGTAGCGCAATTTTATCAATTTCAAGATATTTTTATAGATTTGAAAACATTTTTATCAATTTGGTGACATTTTAAAAATTCGCTAAATGTATTACTAAGTAGGATGGTTGGTCTGACAAATAAATGCTAACCAAACATCATTTCAGTACTCTCTTCTAACAAAACAAAGAAAAATTTCATTGATATGTAGAAGACTCAAGCCACACGACCAACCCGAAGGTTTATGGCAGCTGTTTGTGTGTCGTTTATATCAATTTGGCGACATTTCCGTCAATTTGGCAAAGTTTAAGAAAAGTTGTCAAATTAGCGATATCCCTCCAAATTCGTAGCTTTGAATTTGCAGATAGGAATGAAACATTCTTATCCCGTTTCAATATACTAAATGAAATCACTACAGTTGTATTAGAAGATATACCCGCTCTACTCTTTTTCTGTTTCAACAATCGGCTATATGAATTTATTGGCTAAACACAATATATGTGTTTAGTAGCTAAATACGATATAAGCTTGAAAACTCTTTGCCAAAATAAATGCAATTGATGTACGCAGTCAGCAATTAATATAATTAAAAGAAAAATCAAACCGTCCATTCATAAGATATACTTTTATATCCATTTATCCATTTATTTATTATTTAAATCGAAAAAAAATAATAAAAACATTAACAAACACATTTAATTTAATTGCGATGCCGAGCAACATGATATATCCTCCTAAAATGTTAAAATTTATTAACCACTAACAGCACACCCGTTATTCGTACGGAGTGGATAATTTAAAGAAACTTAAAGTTCGCAATCATGTGCAAATTCTGTTAAAATATTAAATTTATTGCTCCTAAAGAGAAGTTTAAGAATATATGTTCTCACTATGCAAAATTATCTTCACGATCAGATCTGAAGAATAAAACATCCTGCCCCCTTTTGTAAGCAAATTTACAGAAGAAAAATAGGAATTGAATGAATATATGCAACCCCGTACTAATTATATTGTCGCAGATCAGAAAATATGCCAATGTGTTAGTAGAAGATTACCCGTATTACAATATGCGTCTCAAAAATATTTGCCAAAATAAAAGAGATGACGTAATAAATAGAAAACATCAATAATATCCGTACTCTTTATACCAGAAGGTCGTAATTGATTCCAATATATGCCAATATATATCAAAACATATGTCAATATAACTGTACTACTTATATTCTCGTAGATTAAAAGATATACACGTGTATTTGTAGAAGATTCGTACAACATACAATATATGAGTTTAAACAATTTTTGTCATAATAAAATAATTGCATAATAACTTGAAAATATCAATAATCCTTGAATCAATAATCCCCGAAAATATAAATAATAATAATTTTTAAACCTGAAGACCGTAATTGATATTATCCAGTCAAAAATGCTATAAGAAAAATCAAATCGTTCTTTTCTAAAATATATTTTTATATCCATTTATTTATTATTCAAATAGAAAAAATAATTATTAAAATTAACAGACAGATTTAATTTAATTGCGTTTCTGAGTAACATGATATAAGATAGAATCTTATAATATGTTAAATATGTCATGTCTTATAACATAAACTGCGAAATTAAATAACGATTTTGATTTCTCTATACTTCTCATTGTTCCGTAAAAGCGTGTTTTAAATAAACCATGAACCATGGAGATAGATTTCCCCTTTAAATCATGTTTCAAACAATTCATGTTTTCAGAAAGTGACTAATTAACGCAAAAAATCTCCCATCAAACTCAGAGATTAAATCTTAATTCACTTTCAAACGATTTTCAAGCTTTTCGTTTGGATAAACCACGGAGTTAGGGAGTAGAACTCCTAGGGAAAAGTTCCGTTTTTCATTAATATCTCGACAACCCCAGGTCTTAGAAACTCGAAACTTAGACAAAATTTATGGGGGGATATTTCAAGGCTATTCACCAAATTTCATTAAATTTGGTTCAGCCGTTTTTCCGTGATGATGAGACAAACGAAAATTTCGTTTTTTACTAATATCTCGAGAACCACTGGTCGTAGAAACTCAAAACACGGATATAATTTTAAGTGGGACTATTTCTGGGCTACCCACAAAATTTCATCAAATTCGGTTCAGCCGTTCTCCCGTGATGGTGTGACAAACACAGACAGACAGACAGACAGACAGACAGACAGACAGACAGACAGACAGACAGACAGATTTTCATTTTTATTTATATAGATTACTGTTAATTGTATTGTATCTAAATGTATTTCATTTTATTGCCTTTCGTTTAATTGGATGTTAATTGTATTGCGTATAAATACTTTTCATTTTATTGCTTCTGCCGTTTTGATTCTTTAAGAAAGCTTTAGGTCTTTAAAGTAACTCAATTATTTATCATCGATATTTAAAGCATTCTCACTAGTTTCTAAGAAATGGATTAATTCTCTTTTCGCACTTTTAAACAAAATGCAATTTTATTCTAAGTATTACTGTTAATTGTATTGTATCTAAATGTATTTCATTTTATTGCCTTTCGTTTAATTGGATGTAAATTGTATTGCGTATAAATACTTTTCATTTTATTGATTCTGGCGTTTTGATTCTTTAAGAAAGCTTTAGGTCTTTAAAGTAACTCAATTATTTATCATCGATATTTAAAGCATTCTCACTAGTTTCTAAAAATGGATTACTTCTCTTTTCGCACTTTTAAACAAAATGCTATTTTATTCTAAGTATTACTGTTAATTGTATTGTATCTAAATGTATTTCATTTTATTGCCTTTCGTTTAATTGGATGTTAATTGTATTGCGTATAAATACTTTTCATTTTATTGCTTCTGGCGTTTTGATTCTTTAAGAAAGCTTTAGGTCTTTAAAGTAACTCAATTATTTATCATCGATATTTAAAGCATTCTCACTAGTTTCTAAGAAATGGATTAATTCTCTTTTCGCACTTTTAAACAAAATGCAATTTTATTCTAAGTATTACTGTTAATTGTATTGTATCTAAATGTATTTCATTTTATTGCCTTTCGTTTAATTGGATGTTAATTGTATTGCGTATAAATACTTTTCATTTTATTGCTTCTGGCGTTTTGATTCTTTAAGAAAGCTTTAGGTCTTTAAAGTAACTCAATTATTTATCATCGATATTTAAAGCATTCTCACTAGTTTCTAAAAATGGATTAATTCTCTTTTCGCACTTTTAAACAAAATGCTATTTTATTCTAAGTATTACTGTTAATTTTATTGTATCTAAATGTATTTCATTTTATTGCCTTTCGTTTAATTGGATGTTAATTGTATTGCGTATAAATACTTTTCATTTTATTGCTTCTGGCGTTTTGATTCTTTAAGAAAGCTTTAGGTCTTTAAAGTAACTCAATTATTTATCATCGATATTTAAAGCATTCTCACTAGTTTCTAAGAAATGTATTAATTCTCTTTTCGCACTTTTAAACAAAATGCTATTTTATTCTAATTATTACTGTTAATTGTATTGCATCTAAATGTATTTCATTTTATTGCCTTTCGTTTAATTGGATATTAATTGTATTGCGTATAAATACTTTTCATTTTATTGCTTCGGGCGTTTTGATTCTTTAAGAAAGCTTTAGGTCTTTAAAGTAACTCAATTATTTATCATCGATATTTAAAGCATTCTCAGTAGTTTCTAAGAAATGGCTTAATTCTCTTTTCGCACTTTTAAACAAAATGCAATTTTATTCTAAGTATTACTGTTAATTGTATTGTATCTAAATGTATTTCATTTTATTGCCTTTCGTTTAATTGGATGTTATTTGTATTGCGTATAAATACGCTTCACATTTTATTGCTTCTAGCTATTTGATTCTTTAAGATTGCGTTAGGCTTTCTAAATAGCTCAACTACTTATGGTGTTATTACACAGGGCACAGTTTATTGCCGAACTTCGGCAATTCCGCCTGTCAATCATACTTTAGGTCCCTCTTCTCTAACATGCTCTCTCTCTTTAACATGCTTTGCCTCTCTAATATGACCGATTTCATTACAGGAAGTATTCTTCAGTTTTTTTTTTCGTATACTCTGAATCTTTTATTTCCCTCAGATGCCTGTAATTCCGCAGAAGTTCTATATTTTTTTTCCATCTCCAGATTCCAACTTAGTTGAACTGCTTGAGATGTACTTGTAGGCAGTCTTTCAGGACTTCTTGGACGGGGGGGTGAGCAAGTTTTCAATTTGCCCTATATAAATATATCTGGCTGCTGTCACCTGAATTGAAATTAAGTTAATATAAAATGTTTCCGAATGGGCGAATAATCGTCTCCGGGGAGGGGCTTTGCACTACCTGGAAGTATGCCTGTAAAAAACACTATGTATTTGCAGTCGCCATTCCCATCTTTAATGCAAATGAGAAGAAGAAAGGCAGAGCAGAGTGACGTCGAATCTGACAGTCGTCTGATTGTTTTGCGCTCAGAATATGAGCAATATTTATTGCTGTGTTCGAAAACATTGCGGCAATTCGCTGGCAAAATGTTTTCACATTGAATTGTAAGGTGTTGCTAAAAAATTGCTGGAAGGAATTGCTAAATGTAATAACAACTTTATCGTTGAAATTTAAAACGTTTTCACTTGTTTCTAAAAAATGTCTTAGTTATCTTATCGCACTTTTCAATAACATGGCCTTTTATTATACGTCTTATGATTAATTGTATTGCGTATACATACATTTCATTTTGATGCCTTTCGTTAAATTGTATTGCATGTAAATGTATTTCATTTTATTGCATCTAGCTTTTAGCTTCATTAAGAATGTTTTAAGCTTCCTAAGCTCAATTACTTACAGTCGAAATTTAAAACGCTCTCATTAATTTCTAAAAAAAAAGCTTTTAATTCTCTTATCGCACTTTTAAACAAAATGGAGTTTCATTCTAAGTATTATGGTTATATTATTGTATATAAATGTATTTCATTTTGATTCCTATCGTTTAATTCTTTTATATATAAATACATTTCTTTCATTGCTTTCGCTTCTTTAAGAATGCTTAAGGTTTTTCATGTAGCTCAAATATTAAACGTCAAAAATTAACATATCCTCAGTATTTTCTAAGAAAAGCTTCTTCATTCTGTTTTTGCACTAAACAAAAGGCAGTTTATTAGCACTTTACAACATAGTTGAAAAGTGTTTATGACTTTGTTCATTCTGCCTGTCTGTCTGCCTGTTCGCACGATAACTGTCGTAAAAATGACTTTATCAAAATGAAATTTTAATATGGTGTTCAGACGGTTTGTGTTCAGACTGTGGGACACATGGGAATATAAATGAATAATATCATCTAATTAAATTTGAATTGCACCCGGGTTGAAAAAATGAAATACATTGAACCCTATGGGACCTAATTTTCCAAACATTTTTTCAGCGAATTTAAAATTCACAAATTGCTTCGAAAGTTATAGGAAATATTAAAATTATCCCATAAAAATAGATAAAAGAATTTCAGCAGAATGTATTCGATAGTTCTTTAAATAAAAATTAAAATAATAATTACAACCTTATTATTTGAAGAGATCACGTGACCCACTTCAAAATAAAATATGGCATCCGTCTTGTATCAAAATCGTGATTTTTAAAGTTCTTTTTAGTTTATATATAGTGTTGTATCCGTCCTAAAACCGCTTTATTCTTGATTAATTTCTGTGCATCTATATTCTGAAACAAAGAAATTACAATATATTTGAGTTTAAATGATCAATGCCATCCATCTTGTGTCAAGTTCGTGATTTTTAAAGTTATTTTTAATTTATATTTAGTGTTGTATCCGTCCTAAAACCGCTTTATTTTTGCTTAATTTCTGTGCATCTATATTCTGAAACAACGCAAATACAATATATTTGAGTTTAAATGATCATCAAACTTTGATTATTTCTACAACGAAACTTCATTTTATTTATGGAGAATATAAACACATCAAGCTCTTAAATGAGTTGTATAAGAATTGTATAATTTCTTTAACGCAGAATTATTTAGCTCTGGAGTCTGCAATATAGCTGATATGAAGGAAATATTCATTGATTTTACATAGAGAAACAGATGATTTTATAGCAGACTTTTTGATTAAGTTTTATGCATAGAGTTAAATTACTTTTAACTCCATGGTTTTATGTTTTTAAGTAAAATAAATTATTGTAGTATTGTGATGAATGAAATGAATGGAATAAACGTGTATGAATGGTATATTTACTGCTTTTAGATGGAGGGCCAGGCGATTTATATTTCAATGACGTCATTTGAATAAAATTTATTTTCTTCGATAAAGTTTTATGTTTAAAATATAATAAATTATTGTAGTATTGTGATAATTAAAAAAATATTACCGCTGAATGTATCGCATTTTAGAGATGTTTAAATAAAATTGTATTGCAGTTGGAGATAGTTTCATAATTAATGCTTTATGCATGATTGATCTTTCTTGCTTAATTCTGTTTTGGTTTTTGAATTCGACAGTACTTTCCTTGGTTTCACAGCAAATAGCTTTTTCAGTACTCAAATAAAATATTTTAGGAGATCGCAGAAGCAATAATGTACTTCAAAACTAACAGATATAAGAAAAAATTATCACAACCGATAAATAACTTTATTAGCTTATAAATAGCGAAATTATATACAACTCCTGTTTACAAATTTTTAATTAGAACTTTATTTTATGGATATTAATTTAAAATCAGATTAAAAAATTTTTGACTGAGCTACAAGGTTTAAGCACCTTTTGCTTCCAATAAATCATTCATACTTTTCCTATAGAGTATATGCAGTGTGCTTAGAAATAAGTGACGGCATAAACATATGATTGTATTTCAAAATGTATTAATAGTTTTAGAGAAACATTATATTTTCTAAATAATTTAAGGATAGATAATCAATATTACTAATTTCTATTCTCTCGCCTTTGATTTGATCTGCAAATAATACGATTCCCGGAAAAGCCTCTGCAGCAACACATACTACGTAATCTAGAATCTCGTTCCATATCTTTAGTAGACATTTACTGGAGTTTTCTGCTGATATAGGGTTTAAATATTCCAAATTCATAGGTACCTAGCATTTATCGGTTGAAAAAACTGTGTCGAAGTCTAATGACACAAACTGACTCAAAGTGAAAATTTAAATTATATGAATTGTTGTTTACAAATAGTTAACAACTGTGGTATTTTGTGGTATAATTGTGGTATTGTGGTATTAGTATAACATTTTCTGAGTATTGGAAGTTAAAGCAGCAAGTGGAAAAGAAGCCAGGATCACATAATGTTCCATAAATTTTATAGATTGAATAGTATGACTTAAGTGAGTTTTTCTTAGATCTAGACCATCCGACCTACCCGAAAGTGTAAGGTATCTGTTCGGACGACCGTTAAATACCAACCAATTTAGACGAGATCCCTGGCGAGCAGCATCCAAAGGGACCGTGCCCTCCTTCCTCTACCACCAACCTCTCGAAGAATCCACATATTTAACGTGCGTACTCCACGTAAACACGGGGACAGTTTGTGTGGCGCAGGGAATCGAACTTGGGTCGACCGAGTGCAATTCCCGCACGCTAACCACTGGGCTGTCCCACACCAATGTAAGTTATCTTCTTCTTCGACCCAGACGGTCCGACCTCGGTATAAGTGATGTCGACAATTACTCAGACTCGATATCTCCAACAATCGATAGTTTTTATCGCACAAAAATTATGACACTATAACAATATTCATTGCTAACCAATCTAGAGAAAAGCAACAAGGTGGTCACATAAAATCCATACCGAAGTTGCCATAAAATTGAACACCGTCTCGATAAGTCATTCCAACAGTGAGGGGTGCTGAACAGAAATTTGCCTTCAAGGAAAGAGGAGGAGCGAACATGCAAGCCAGATTGACGGAGAAGATGTTTTGAAGAAGAATGAAATTAATCTTCAGATGGGCAAGATATGACTCTCTAGTAGAACAAAAATTCAAAATTTGTTCATATACAGATTTACGCTGAGAACAATTCACAATGAGTGTACTTGAAGTAATTTTTAATGCAAAATTTGAATAAAATCGATGTCCATAAGTTTATATGTTTATAAGCGTCAAGTCCTATACATTTATGTTATTTTCCTACGACGGTGGACGCCAGGTCACTCAAAGCTTCCAATTAAAAGCGGTATTTGTAAATGTGAGACCATAAATAGATCTCACATTAAGTGCTGTGTTTTTAGTGAGACAGCTTTATGCCAGTAAATTTATTGTATCTGAAACGTCAAGCAATACCCCAGTCTCGATGACGCCTGTGTTCACGACACGCGAACTCAAAGGTCAGAGGAACTCATAAATTTAGGGGCTTCGAGACAGAGGGGTCGAACGAACTCTTAAAATAATGTAAAGAACGATATAGGATAAAAGACTAGCCAATTCAGATGAAGCTTGTAGCGTAACCCTCAAGGCCTCAAATGAAAGCAACGTGGGAGTGACAGTCCGGAGGAGACAAGAGCCACAACCTGTGACATAAGAACAAGATAAATAGACTTGGTCAAAATTTGTAAGAGATTAACAGATCGAAATCAAGGAGCACGAAACTTAGTAAGATGTGTCGACTACGAGAATGACACAAGTACGAGTGGCAAGCCAGCAGTACAATATGATCGTCGAATTACGTGTGGTGAATAAGTACTTCGAGTCTATTGCAGTAATATGATCGGCGAAGTACTTCGTGGTGACAAAGTACAAGACATATTTGAAGGTATGTGTTCCTCAAATATTGACAGGTTATCAAGATACTTTAGGCATTTTAATACTGGTCTCACATGCTATCTTCCTAAATAATTAATAAGCAAAGTAATTATTGTAATTGCGTATTTAAGTATGTTATGTGTTAATAAATGTTTTATTGTTTAAAGTTAAAATAGTGCTGTAAATTTAGTATTATATTAATTAATAATTCTTTTACAGAACTCGCGCAAACGTTAATTAATTGGAGGGTTTTATATAGCGACACAACAAAGCAATGTACTACTACAAATAATAAGTACCACTATACGAGCGACTTTACGACCATGTCAATTTAGCAGTAATATATATAATAATATATGTCTTTTTCTATTTACTGTGCCACAGTAAGAAATATTGTGAGGAAACATTATTTTTTTAAAACGCTAAGTTTACAGTTCTGCAAATACTTAGTTTTCAATTTTTGAGGTTACGTGCCATTCATTGTATCATTACATGTTTCACGACTCATCCTTAAATTCAAATTATATTTTATTAATGTCTAAAAAGAAGTAATTATTGTAAAGATATATTTGACTTAAAATGAATTATTTGGAAATTTTTTTGTATTAAATGGTTTCTAATGTTTCGAAAGTTGTTTAAAATATTTTGAATTTAACTAATATTTTTATTATTTTTACTTTTAAAGTAATGTTTTGTTTTTCCGCAATTTTAGGTGCAGGGAAGAAAGTATTTTTAAGTGGGTAAATATACAACACGAATAGAATTTTAATATTATTGTTACATTTTAGTACCGTAACAGTTAGAATTATTAGTTGTCACATGACGTTTATTGGATTTACTCAATTTTCTTCAGAGTCTCTACAGGTATAAAAAATAAAATTTCCATAATATCCATATTCCATATAGCTCACCATAATATATAAACAATGGTATAGGTTCATATATAACTAAAGTAATTTATAATCACTTCATTTCAAATAGCAAATTATTTTTATTCATTTATATCTTTTAATTTAAATCTGAAAACCTAAAATAACTCTAAAACGTCATCTGATAATGTCTTAGAAATAATGATATTTGCTTTTAATCAAAAATTACATATTAAATAGCTGTTTTTGAAAGATCTTTATTACTATATAGATTTCCGTAAAATTTTGATTTCGAAATCATACTAAATTTAATTTTACTTCCTTAATTTGACGTACCCGCAAATATCGAAGTTTTAAATATCGAATCCAAAAATCATTATTTTCAGAAATATCAATAGTAATTTGAAAGTTCTAATATATGTTACTGTTTTCCCAAAATAACGAAATATAATTAATAGAGATAATCGTGTGAATCATGTGAAATTGAGTTAATCAAATGTGAAATTATGAGAATCAGGTGAAATCATGTACATCATATGACACTATGGTAATGCTATTAAATGATATGAATTATGCGAAATTAAGTGAATCATATGTGAAATTATGAAAATCAATGGACATCATGTTGAAGACCCAGACCACACGACCGACCCTAGGGTTTACGGTAGCAATATGTGCGGCCGGAAAAATAATGGACATCATGTAAATCATGTGACACTATGGTAATAATATTAAATGATATAAATCATATGTATCACATGAAGTTATATGGAATCATCATAAACACAGAATCATTCTTCAATTCTGTTTTTGTCGAACAATCTGTTCAGTCCCATTTTAGTGGTTGTCAATATATTTAACTGATTACGACTGAAATGGGCTACGTATTATATGAGGAAGCATTAGGATTCTTCGGCAGGGTACCAAAACTTGAAAGTATAGCTCCTCCCTGCGAAAACATGGCCCAAACCATTTTGACATCACATAAATAAGTTAGATAAGTTACAACTATTGCAGTTGCTTTCGGTATGATCACGTGCTTAAGAAACCTCGTAACAGTATTCGACTGTATAAATTCGTATTTCAGCGAATAAAAGAAATCTTTAAACTGCAGCACGTGTGATATTAATTTTAATACTGTAAATATTCATATAAACCCCTTATGGATCGGTGTATATCTCCACTTAGTCATAATCGTAATAAAATTTGCATTTAACAAAATCCGACTTAGCAAATTATATGATAAAACATGAAACTTTTGAAGGAGCCTCCATATGATGGCAAATGGTGTGCACACTTCATTTTAACGCAAATATTAAACATCTTTAATCGCTTTTTGCATACTTATCTCGTACATTCATACGATTTATCGTAAAATCCGGAAGTATCATCTCCAGAGCAGAAACTAGAAATCCATAATGAATCCAAACCCCATCAATCGATACTGAATCAATATCAATCATTATCTAAGCTATATATTCATGCAATTCCGAGAAATAGATATTTTAAGGAAATTATTTTGAACCGGAAGAGAAAAAAATCTAGAAATGGAAATCTTAGAATATTAAGTGGGACTCTGATCTTCTCCCAATGTTAATGTTATAAAGAATATCAGTCATCCTCTAAATTCTATCTATATCCAATCTTAAAATAAAAGTTTCAAAAACAATATTGGACCGCACGTGGAAAATGGACCAACAGAGGGAATCCTTAGTAAATCCTCTATCCCCTCCAGAATCATATGCTGAATCTATATCATCCATCATCTACGCAATATCCATAGTAGGAGAAACAAATGTAAACTGTAACGAATGTAAAAAAATGTAAACTTTTTAAACGGAAGTGTCATTGCCAGAAACGGAAGAAGACATCTTTAGTAAGTCACTTTACCTCCTCCAGAGTTTAATGATAAATCCATATCAATCATTACCTAAGCTCTATGTATGAACAAAGCCTTAGAAAACGATGTTTCAGATAAAACGTTTGAATCGGAAGTCGACGTGGAACCGGAAATGGAATTTTTTTTAAATTACACTACTTCCTCTATAATTTTATGCTGAATCCATATCAGTTATCATCTAAACGTTATATAGAGCCAATCTTGAGAAATATGTGTTTCAAATAAATTAATAATTTTTGAACAGGAAATGGAAAAACCGGAAGTGGATATCCTTAGCCAACCGCCACCGCATACACAATTTAATTTTGGGTCCATATCAGCCATTATCTCAGCATTATCTATACATTCTGAGAAATAAATGTTTCCAAGAAAGTTTTTTCCAAAAACAATCATAAAATAATTTTTTTTCAGCAATTAAGTTATTTTCAGCACATTTCAGAAATAAATAGGTTAGTAAGAGAGTAAAATCAAAATACTGGGAATTGAATATTTCACTATTTAAAATTGTACATGCTGACAAATATATCTACAGCGGGAAGGGAACACCAAATTTTTACCTGTAAATTTCTATCTTAAGAGCATTATTTTTTATTCAAATTTTTTCAGACTACATGAATAGCACATAGTACTCCATTTTCCATTAAAATATGTTGATCACTGTCTGTGAGATATTATTAGCTATACTACCATTGGATTATGACGATTAATCATATATACTATTTCCATCAGCTCTAAATCCATTCAAATACACTGAATAGTATTAAACTTGAACATAATCTACATTTCTCCTAAAAGGTATTTATAATATCAATAATGCATATTTGGGTGTATAATTATATTAGAATAAATATTTCTAATTAAACAAGATAATTTGATTTATGTTAAAGAATTATCATAAAACTGGTGTTTAAGCCTGCCAAAGACAGAAACCAACACTCTTAAAAAATAAGATGCATTTTTTGAAGTTTTATTGTGTTTAAAAATTTATAGTGCTGAGCATGAAAAAGAGTTGGCTAAGATAGGATCTGCCCCGTGGTCGATTTCAGCCTTTTATGTGCTCTGTACGGCTTTGGGAAGATTCTGATGGACTTTCCCTCCCCTTCTCATTTTATCCACTTCAGGAAAAAAACCCGAAGAAAACGTATTCGTCAATTTCACGATCAGTGATCGATACTACGTATAAATGCGCAAGGATTCAGTGTGCAAGGACAAGTTCCTTGCCCCACTGTTATTCATTCATTTATATCATGAAACGGTATGTATTGTGTGGCAAATAAAGTTTATTTATCTATTATCTATTTATTTAAGTATTCAGCCTTCTAAGACACTGGAGACATACTTCAAGAACTGAAATGGCATTAAAAATAACACATAATCTCCGACTCGAATGTGGGGGGGGGAGGAATTAAATTTCCCACTGCGTTAGATTCTGTCCGATAGTCGATATTGCAAATTCGATGTTGATGCTATCGATTCTGTCCGACGCTGTAGATTCTGCCCGATGCTGTCCGATGCTGTCGATTCTATCGATTCTGTTCGCAAATCATCAGCCTTCTAAGTCGTCAGTGGGCTTCTGGAGAGTCTGAAAAGTATTTTCGAAATAAACTTTTCGAAATAAACTTCGAAATAACGCCCCAGGGGTAAATTTAAAATCAGACTATGTTAAGTTCTGTTAGGTGGTCAATGCTTAAATGTACAAAGATTCAACCTTTTATTATGCCAAGGGTTTCTGGAGACTCTGGAAATACTTTTCGAAAATTCCCATTTTTTCTGCCCTCTGGGGAAGGGGTAATCAAAAATAAAGCCCCGTTAGGGAGCATTATTTTTGATTAACCGTCTGCATACTTATATCATCTATAGTAAGGCATAACCGTAGTTGATACTATAAGTGCACAGAGTTTTTCTTATGTGGTGCCAAATTAAGGAAAATGCCGCCAAATTGGCAAAAATGACTCCAAAATCACAAACTTACGCTAAATAGATGAATTATTAATTGATATATTTTAATATAATGCGGTGTATTGCTCAGCAGATATTAGCAATATTTCAAATTGCCACGTTATATTTTCACGAAATGTAAGTTAATTGGATATTTTAAATAACTTTACATGTGGTCATCCAGAAATGCGCCTAATGTCAGTGTACTTTTTGCCGTGGAACATGTCCATCATTATTTCGAATTGAAAGCAGTAAAGTACTTTCATTATGAAAGGAAAACCGTTTTCTTCCCACATCAGATTATTTTTACGAATACTTCTACATACATTGAAATAAATCTGTACACAAAAGATAACTACAGGTTTTAAACCTTTGACCGATATGTTTAAAACGCTAGTTTATTATGAGGGTAAAAGTATGTTCATACTAGTAAACGAGTTAAGATCCTTGCTGGTGGCAAAATAAAATTCAATATTACTGTTTTTAAGCAAAAATTTTCCTTGAAACTCATATTTCTCAGGATCTGCTATAGGTAAAACTCACAGGCTGGCTGATTTCAATTCAGCATTAGACTCCGAAGTAGAATGACGGGGGTTCACTTGGGATTTCCACTTCCGGTTAATTTTCCATTTCCAGTTCATCAGTTTTCACTTAATCAGAAACATCCAGTTCTCAAGATTGGGCTTAGATAATAAATGCTATGGAAATAGCATCAAATTTTGAAGAAGGTAGGATGATTCCATGACAACTTTCATTTCCGTTTCCTTGTCAGATTCAAACATTTTCCTTAGAACATTAATAATATAAGGAGGGTAGGTTTAGAAAGACCTTACATAGTGGCTGATGTGTATTCAACATCAAATTCCGGAGGGGATAAGATGCCTCGCTGAGGATTTCAATTACCGATTCAGAATATATCACTTCCGATTCTGAATACATCACTTCCGATTCAAAATTTTATATTTTCCTTGAAACATCTATTTCTCCGGTTCTGTTATAGATATGGTTTAGATGATCACTAATATGTATTCAACACACGGATTCAGGAGGAAATTAAAGGAATTTATTAGGAATTTTTACTTATGGTTCAAGCATTTTTCTTACAACATCTATTTCTCAAGATTTGCTATAGATTTGTCTGAGATAATGACTGATATGATTTCAGCTATAAATTCCAGAGGCGGAAGGGGATTAACTAAATATTTCCACTTACCTTTTTCGGTTTATAAAAGTTCCTTAAAACATCTATTTATTAGGATTAGCTATAGATAGAGTATTTATAATGGTGCATATGTACTCATCATCAAATTCCTTGAGAGTTAAGGGTTCACTAAGGATTTCCATTTCCTGTTCTGAAGATATCACTTAATATGATTGAACGAAATAAGCATTCCAAAAGGAACAAAAATGCTTAATAGTTCCCTACACTATTGAGGTAAATACCATTTGCAACCATATGAAGTCCCCTTCATAAAGCTCTTGTGTTTACCTTTCTGATATAAAAAAAGTTCCTTTATTAACAGTTAATTTAATTATTAACAGTTTCTAGATCACTCAAGTAGACTTCATTTGCCTTTAGTAGTACTTCATTTGCCTTTAGAGTTTGCATAACCAACATCTGCGAAGTATTAGTTATAATGCAAATGAACTTCATGCTACTAAGCTAATCATATCGTTTCCAATCTATTCTAAATCGATTAAAGCACGCCGAATAATATTATACTCGAGTATAGTTTACATAGATTACAGAATGTATTTACGGTATCAATGATGTTTATACACGCGTGATTATAAAGGTATTCATATATCTATTGCTTGTAGACTGACTAAATTGATTTGAAATAGTAAAATGGTCCGAATTAAGTTGTTTTCACTCAAGTACAGGATGGCTAGAGACATATTTTGGTTATAATTAGTTACAAAAATATAATAATAGCTGTAATAATAATTAAGAATTTTATCGTTTATCCATAACTTAATTTAGGTGAGGGCATAATAACTTATACAGATGTATGCCAGTTAATTTAAATATCACCATTTTTTTAATTTATTTTTATATTATTTATGTTATTACAACTGATTAGAAAATGATCTCAGAAATCCATTAGTATACACTTTTTATCAAAAAGCACATTTTCTTTTAATAAATCACTAACTGCTAAAAGTATAAAATTTTTAGTAATTTCTGTTGTTCAAGTTTTAGTAAATCTATTGTCCACTCATAAAGAGTTTTAATGAAGAAGGAACAATAAAATTCTGAATGTTTTGTATATTTTAATGAACGGATTTTATAAAGTAGATGTTAGTGATGTGTGTATTATTGAGATTTCATTGTTAAATTTGTAATCCACTATGTTTTGGAAAGGGTTGAATATGAATTTCATGAATTCAATTCTTGAATTACTTTTCGCTTAACTTAAAAGTAAAAATAGGCATTCTAGTTATGATATTGCTTTGAACACTGAAATAGCGGAAATTAGAAAACTGAACGATTAAACCTATTCTTTGATGCCGTTATGTGGATGATGTTTTTATTATTTGGGATCGTGACTTAAATGATCTCCTTCACTTTTGGATAAAGTTAATGATTTTTACCCTTCGATTAATTTTACTGTTGAGCATATAATAGAAATGTTGAGCATATAAAAAAAAATTTTACTGTTGAGCATGAATCTAACTGTTCCTTGCCTTTCCTTGATGTTCTGGTCACCCGTTCTGATTTTGGTTTTAATACTTCCGTTTTCCGTAAATCTACTTTTACTAACTCCTGTATCCCCGCTAATTCTATCCATCCTGTATCCTCTAAAAAAGCCTCTTTTAACGCGTCTTTTAATCGCGTATTTTAAAGTTTGCTCTTCTATCCCTGCTTTCACTGATGAAATTAATTTTATTTTTAAACTTGGTCATGAGGCTGCTTATTCTTTTAAATTTATTTATAAAATTTTCGCCCACGTTCGCCTTAAATTTACTCAGTTTGATACTACACTTGCTGCTATTGAAGGTCGTTTATCCCATAAACCTAGTGTTCCTTACCATCCTAAGATTTTCCGTCCTTTTATTAATTTCTGTCATGAATTTGGTTTCAAACCTACTCACTCTAATATTACCACTTTATTTAATCCTATTCGATCCGATAAACTTGGGAATTTTGATGACTTTAAAAGCTTTGCTGGGATTATGTCGTTCCCCTGTTAACTCCAGATGGTGACTATAATTTTTACATTGGTAGTACAAAGCGTACTGTTGGAATCCGTTTAGCAGAACACGCTCGCGATGTCAAATCTGGTAAACTTTCCACGGTTCTTGCTCAATACGTGGTTAATGATCAATTTCTGTCCGTCTTTGAAAAAACTTTCCTTTCAGTTCGTTGTAATAAGCCACGTAGTATTCTTCTTTATGAAACCCTGTGTATTTATATTTACCGTGAGTCGATTTGTAATTTTGATTCCGTTCAAATTTTAAGTTATGCTTGGCGACTCATTCTCGACTCTATGCAATTCAAACCTCTTAATAGTTATTTGTGACGTCATTGTCAGGAATATCAAGCTTGACGTTATTCCAAAATTTGTATTAGTTCTTTTCTTGTAATATTTTTTTTTTAAATTCGAAAGCGTTTAAACTAAATTTTGTAATTTCCGTGTATATTTCTTGTATTATTCTGTAGTAAGTTCATTTACCTATTATATGTTTATGCAAATTTGCTTTAAACTGGTCGCTATATATATAAACATTCCATGTTTTTACTATTCATATAGCCACTGATGAAGGGCGTATATGCGTCCGAAAGCGCTCTGGCCGTTTTAATATATGTTTTGTACGTCTTTTAGGATGTTTTAAATAAAAGACCTTTCATTTTAAAGACGCTTTGTCCTTGATTTTACTTACTTTTCGCTTTCTTATACTAATTATAAGCATCCATTGTTATGTCTACGGATGTTGAAATCACATTATATGTTGTCCATAATTATTATATACTTTTTTTTAATCGAAACATTCAATTGAAATATATTCGAATGTTCATCGATATACCAAGAGTTCATCAGTTTTACATCCAGTGTGTACAAATTGACTTTTATAGGCAATCGCTCAATGGCTGATCAATGATTTATATTAATCCATATCAATATATATTGGTCAACTCCAAAAATTGCCTGGGGCTATTTGCTTGGAGATTGGGCTTGAATACGGTTCAAAATAAATAGTTGTTTTCCATTAATTCTTTTTGATCGAATTGATACCTAATATTATATACACGGGCTTCCAAAAGTTGAGCACGGCCGGTTAAATAAAAAAAAATGGAAAAGTAAAGCTTTGATTAACTCAAAATTGTACATGAAAGTAGCAAATATGTTTATGCATTAAACAAAATAATAATTATGTACAAAGATGAAACAAATATTTACTTTTCGTGAGTTATATGATGACGTCACATTTGGGTCATTAACAAAATTATGTTTAAAGGCAAACAAACCAAACAAACGTACATTAATATGGTATGTGACAACCCCGGACCTTCACACAAATTTTAGAAATATTTCCAAGCTTTTAATGAGGTAATCAACCCTCGCAGATGCGATGAATGGCCATTCCTTCAATAGGGTAGTTTCCAACTCTCTGAGACTGGTTGGAGAAGGTAAACGTGCAGGATAGCAACTCGAGGGCATCCCAAAGGTTTACAATGGGAATAAGGTCGGGGAAATACGCCGGCCACTCCATAGAGGAAATGCCCTCACTTTCCATGTATCCGGCAACGATGTTAGCTAGATGGGGACGGGCATTATCGTCCGTAAGGAGGAAATCCGGACCAACTGCTGCAGCGTAGAATCTCTCAATGGAGTCTAAGACTTCATCCTGATACTGCGCTGCTGTTACCAGAACCGCCTTTATAGATGTGCAGCTCTGTGCGATACCCTATTGAAATTCCACCCAACACCATGACGATGCCACCTCTAAATGCGTGATGTTCGATGATGTTCTTAGCCTGATTGCGTGTGCTTCGTTCTCTCTTGATCCTTACACGCTTATCATCTGATTCCAGAGCAAATCTGGACTCGTCCGCGAACAGAAAGTTGCACCAATCTGAGACAGTCCAATTAACCTGTTGACGACACCACTTTTATCTTGTTCCTCTGGCTTGAGCGGTTAGTGGAACATAAAAACGTGGTACTCGGGCTTACAGTCCCTTCACGTGGAGCCTTCGGCGCACAGTACTGGCATATATTATTTTGCCAAGTGCCGCTGCAACCATGGATGTAACAGTTGAGGAGGTCGCTCGTTGATTCCGCTTGGCTACTATAGCAATATACCGATCATCAGATGGGGTGGTAACCCATGGACGACCGGGCACAGGTCTGCACACAACTGTTTGACTTGTTTGGAATTGTTTCTATAATATAGAAATTACCGAATGATCAAAGCCAAAGGAAATAGCGACATCTTTGATTAACTGTTCTGTTTCTATGCGTCCGACAGTATGGAAGCGCTCACTATCTGTCATTCGTCTTCTTTCAGCCATAGAAACACGAATGTCATCAAAATTAATCCTACAAAGTTATAAACAGTTCGTATCAGCATTTAAATGCACCTCCTCTAACTCCCTTCAATGACCGCCTAATTAGCACATATACGGACAGTCAATCGTAATTGACTGTAACCAACGATATTTGCATACCGCCATCTACATTCGCAGCGATTTTCAGCCACTCAAATTCAGATACACTTTCGAAAAATGAAAATTTGTATTCCGCGCTTAACTTTTGAAAATCAGGCTCTTGCACTAAACGTTATGCTGGCAATTAATTCGAAAGAAAAATTAAAAAATTGTTTCAAAATCTTATGTGTTCAACACATGAAATTTTCAAAAATTTAACCACATTCGATATTGAAAGGAAATGTTAGTTAAAATTAGAACTTTCTCATTGCCAAATCTCATTAAAAATTAATAGATTTTCTGTTGCTGCAATTATACTAAGCATACTTAATTTTATCTAGTTCACTATATTTCATGCAATTATTTAGAAATGTATCACGCCCCATGTGGAAAAGTGAAATGCATAATTTATCCAGAACTGTTCGTGATAATTAATAAGCAATGATGTTCATTTATTACTGTTTCAATTTACAACGCATTATCTTATTTGATTAACGATACACACAAAATAATTACATAAAACAGCTTTTACTTAGACTTTCCAACATATATATTTTTGTATAATTTTTATGATATTCGCCAAAAAATTTTAAGCATTAAAGGTGTTTCTATGCTCCAAGATCCCCCCACCCCCCCAAAAAAAACAATAGGCTTCTGGCGTTTATTAATTACAGTGATCGTACTAAATTTTATTAAATTTGCTTATTTTGCTTGAAAGATATAAGCACTTTGCGGAAAAAATAACATTTCTAATATCTCGAGAACGGCTAGTGAGAACTTTAATAAAAATGGTGGAAAGTTTTTTCTGGATATAGTAACTTATATATAGTTCTGTCCTCTGATAACAGTGAATTTGTTTTTTTTTATGATTTTTTACATTTTATGCCAAAATTTAAATATTTTGTGAACGATTTATGTTCTGCATCCTTGAAATTTTGACATTTACTTTGAAATAAAATAAAACACGTATAGATATTTTCGTAACATTTATATATCATTATTTTTATATATCATTTAGGTTTTTTGAAAAATGAAAGACCTTCATTCTGATCTGTTAATCTTTAAAATTACTGGAGTTTATCGATTTAAATAATCGTATGGCATAACAATCGATTTGAAGCAAAACGAAATCTACCTTATTACTGGTGCAAAATACCAAGAAATCACTCAACTGATATTAATATATCACCATCCGGGTCCCATATAGATCTGTGATCAATGACATCGTTTGCACTGTGCTGATGAGCGGCAGTAAGCACGACGTCATGGTAGACCGTTGACGTTTAATGATCATTTCATCGCTTTCTTTCTTTGAATCGATTTGCTCTATTTGATCGAGAATTACTGTGACGATAGACTTACAGAAATACATTCAGGTATAATTGGAAAATTGTTGATTTGTATTAAAGGATGCTATAACGTGTGGATCCATCAATTTTTAATTTTATTACAATACTTTTCCTTTAAATATAATATGTATTGTAGGAAAAGTAAAAGAACCATTACACAGAGTGAAATGAGCATATTATATACCGTCAAATATGTTAACATATTGTACACATATTATTATTCTCCGTAATGATTATATATTATGTAAATCTTGATTATCGCATGTATATTGTGTCCAGCCAAAATCGCATAAACTCTGCAGAGCGAGAATCCTCGCTTGGAGTATATAAAAAATGACCGCAAAACCATACCTCTACGACTCATAGTTTTTGAGCAAAATGCAAAAGAAAAAGAATGACGTCACATCCTCTGAATAGAAAATAAGCTTTATTGGAAACGTGAACATCGGTATTTTCATATGACATTATATTTACATAGGAAGATGTTCAAAATGATCACCGCGCATATCGAAGCATACATGCGCAAGCGCTAGAATGGTTGATTGCATACGATCTAACATTGTGTTGTCCACAAAATACTGAAACTTGATACCCGGGCAGAATATAACTGTGCCAATTTTCAATTGAGACAACTGTTTTCAACGATAAGCATATATATATATATATATATATATATATATATATACACTCTAAGATAAAAATATTGACGCAGTAAGAAATAATTATCCAATTTCGCGCCCATAATCTTCTATGAATGGTCCGGGTGGTCACTTCAGTGTTTGTCACACGTTGGATGAATGACAACGACGAATCGCGTGTTGTCACAGCTGCTCTGACAATCGCTCTATCGTCCCGTTCTGTCGTCATACTAAGCCGTTCGCTGAGCGTTTGCCACTGAAATCTGCCATTCCGGACGCATTCCTGCCAACGTCGTCTAATTGCTGCATCCCTCCTTCCCAATTGCCGAGTGATCCGTCGGTGTACCAATCCAGCCTCATGCAATCCGACCGCACGCCCTTATTCAAACTCCTTTATATGCTCGTAGTGTCCGCGAATTCGCCTGCAAGGCATTGTTGCAATCAACGTACGTAAACGCAATCGAAACCCACTGGCGTTTTGCTCCTGAAAACGAGATTTGCCCCTTTTATACACCACCATGGTGATGAGTTTCAATGCGCAGGAGTTCCGTCTATTAATTCATTGGCTGTGAATTTTTGATCATTTTCATATTCGGTCGGCAGGTGTTTGCATATACAGTTTCATTACTGTCAGATCATTTTGGAGGTTGCGGCCATTTTTTTGTCTTAGAGTGTGTATATATATATATATATATATATATATATATATATATATATATATATATATATATATATATATATATATATATATATATGTATATATATATATATATATATATATATATATACACTGACTTCCAAAAGTTAAGCACTCAGTGCCAATTTTCATTTTTCGAAAACGTATTGAATTTGAGTGGCTAAAATTCGCTGCGGATGTAGATGGCAGCATGCAAATATTGTATGCTACAGCCAATCACGGTTGACTGTCGGGATATATGCTAATTTGACAGTCGTTAAGAATCCAACATTCTGAAGTGTTTGAGGAGATGCATTTAAATGCTGTACGAAGTGTTTATAACTTTTGTAGGATTATTTTTGATGATATTCTTGTTTCTACGACTGAAAGAAGACGAATGACAGATAGTAAGCTCTGGCGTGCTGTCGGACACATTGAAGCAGAACAGCCAATCAAAGATTTCTCTTTTATTTGGCGTTGCTCATTCGGTAATTTCTCAATTATGTAAACATTTCCAAACAAGTCAAACAATTGTCGGGAAACCTGTTCCCGGTCGTCCAAGGGTTACCCTCCCCTCTGATGATCGGTATAATGCTATAGTAGCCAAGAGGAATCGACGAACGACCTCCACAACTGTGACATCCATAGTTACAGCGGCACTTGGTAAGGCAATATCTGCCAGTACTGTTCGCTGAAGGCTCCACGTGAAGAGACTGTACGCCCGAGTACCATGTTTTTGTGTTCCATTAGCCGTCTAGGCCAGAGGGACAAGATTAAAGTGGTGTCAATTGGGCTGTCTCAGATTGGTGCAACGTCCTGTTCACGGACGAGTTCAGATTGCTCTGGAATCAGATGATAAGCGTGTAAGGGTCTGGAGAGAACGAGGCATACGCAATCAGGCCAAGAAAATTATCGAACATCACGCATTCAGAGGTTTCAACGTCATGGTGTGGGCTGGAATTTCAATGGGATATCGCACAAAGCTGCACATCTTAAAAGGCTGTTCTGTGATGGCTGCGCGGTATCGGCATGACGCCCTAGACCCCATTGCGGAACTTTACGTTGCAGCAGTTGGTCCGTATATCATCCTTGTCGACGATCATGCCCGTTCCCATTGAGCTAACATCGCTGACGAATACCTGGAACTGGAAAGCGAGGGCATTTCGCGTATGGAGTCGCAGTCATATTCCCCCGACCTTAATTCCATTAAAAACATTTAGGGTGCCCTCGGAAGTGCTGTCTCTGCACGTTTATCTCCTCCAGCCGGTCTCAGAGAGTCGGAAACTGCCCTATTGGAGGAATGTCCATTGCTCGCATCTGCGATGGTTGATCGCCTCATTGAAAGCATGGAAAATCGCTGTAAAGTTTGTCTGAAGGTCCGGGGTGTTCATATACCATATTAATGTAAGTGTTTTGGGTTTGTTTACCTTTAAACATCATTTTGTTAATGACACACATGTGACGTCATCAAATAACTTACGAAAAGTAAATATTGCTTTCACCTTTGTACATTATTCTTGTTTTCTTTAATGCATAAACACATCTGCTACCTTAATAACAATTTTGAGTTAATCAAAGCTTTACTTTTCTATTTTTGTTGATTTAACCGTCCGTGCTCAACTTTTGGAAGCCAGTGTATATAATATTAGGTATCAATTCGATCATAAAGAATTAATGGAAAACAACTATTTATTTTGAACCGTTATCAAGCCCAATGTCAACGCAAATATCCCCAGGTAATTTCTGGAGTTGACCAATATATATTGATATGGATTAATATAAATCATTGATCAGCCATTGAGCGATTGCCTATAAAAGTCAATTTGTACACACTGGATGTAAAACGGATGAACTCTTGGTATATCGATGAACATTCGAATATATTTCAATTGAATGGTTCGATTAAAAAAAAGTATATAATAATTATGGACAACATATAATGTGATTTTAACATCCGTAGATATAACAATGAATGCTTATAATTAGTATCAGAAAGCGAAAAGTAAATAAAATAAAGGATAAAACTTCTTTGAAACGAAAGGTCTTTTATTTAAAACATCTTAAAAGACTTAACCGTGGGATGCGGTTCATATTTAACAACAGCTAACAAAAAACTTTTAAATTTACTGAAAAATGTAATGTTTTTGCTCAAAAAACAAAGTTCCATTATGATCAAGAATAGTTTCGAAGTCATCAATCGACTTCAATATTGTGATGAAGATATACGTTTTGCAAGCTTTGATTTTCGTGATCTGTTTAATAATATAGACCTGTCCCAGTTATATGATATCTTACTGGAAATACATGAGGAGTATGAATTGAAAGAATATATTACTTATCGAAGGTATACGGATCTAATACGATTAGTAGTGAATGAAAACATCCTATATGACGGTACTGGTTATTATCAAGGGGTACGAGGTATTCCGGAGGGGGGGTGTTCTTCCCTTCTGCGGATATTTATCTGTCTAAATTTGAAAAGGGCACGCATATATTAAATGAAATACCCTTCTTCCGTTACGCGGACGATATTATTTTGGGGCAATTTGAAAATTCACCGAGGTTTTATTTTACCTTTTACCCTAATGAACTGGAACTAATTGAAAACAAAAGTGCAGAAGACGACACTCAATTTTTTGGATATCACGATTAAACATCACAGTCGATATGGTATTTATACAATATTGTATGACGAACGTAACAGTTACAAGATGAAGATTAATCACATTATCGACTGGAGATCCAATCTGACTAGAAATATCTTCAGGAATATTGTTACTGAACACCTCAAGCGTAATCAAAACATTAATGCCTTTAAAACCACTGCATTGCAAATAAGAGAAGGATTATGAGGGAGGTCATTAAAAAGCAATATCCAATCGGATTCTTGAAGAGATATTATAATTCCCTCTGTAATACTAAAGAGGAAGAAAATTCCTTTATTAAGGATATTATAGAAACCTAGGTTTCTCTGCGAAACTGGTATTACAACGCGCATGCGTGTATAGAACATATATAATTCAGTTGGTCTTTATCGTAATCAGTCTTATTGGTTTTTCTTTTCATACTTTGCCGTTCCTGCTTGGCTCTTAATTCTGTGCTTTTGATTTTGCACATTTCCGGAGGATTGGCTATTGTATTGCATTGGTTCCGTGAGCGTTGCCCGGGACAAAAAGCTGCTTTATACGGGAAAGAGGGATAGCAATTCCCCTCTACCATTTTATGCAATGCGTTTGGTCTTCCCCTTTTCTTGGTTTTCATCTTCTTATATATATATATATATATATATATATATATATATATATTATATATATATATATATATATATATACATATATATATATATATATATATATATATATATATATATATATATATATATATATATATATATATATATATATATATATATATATATATATATATATATATATATATATATATATATATATATATATATATATACAGAGTGATACTTAAAAGATGAGCCAAACATTACGAGGTGGTAATACTCATCAAACCAAGCATTTTCCGTCATAGTTTACCGGGTCAGATATGGAACGCAAAGGCGTTACAGGGCGCTTACTCGTTAAGAAGCGGCCGCTCATCGAGTTAAAAGTGTCATTATGTCTGTTATTTTCTGGTTGAGGAAGAAAACCACGTATGCAAATTTCATATGAGGTAGAAAAATAACCCTTATGCAAATTTTCATATTTGGGCGAAAGGTAGGAAACTATCTGGACGTCACTTCTCCGATGGATTGGGTGAGCTGATCCCGTAGCTCGGTTCCCACGACCGCTCGATCTGTCATGTCTTGACTTCTTTTTGTGGGGATATCTCAAGAGTTTCGTCGATGATACTTCCCTTGAATCTGAAGAGGAACTCGTTGTCAGAATTTCTGACACTGCTGTGGGGGTGCGCGATATGCCTGGTCTGTTCGAGAGAGTTCGCTAATCCCTGCATCGCCGCTGTGAGGCGTGCATTCACATTGGCGGTCGCTCTTTTGCGCCACTACTGTCATTATTTTTATTTAATGTAATTATTGTTATACTGTTTTAGTTATTTATTAAATATCATTTTATAACTTCTAAGTAATTCTTGTGTTTCCACCTCACATCATCAGTTTTAGCATTAAGCGGTCAGTGGCGCCTTTAAGTTTCATTTCTGACCCGGGTAAACTATGACGTAAAATGCTTGGTTTGGTGTGTACTACCACCTTCTAAAGTATGACCCATCTTTTTTTAATCCCTCTGTATATATATATATATATATATATATATATATATATATATATATATATATATATATATATATACATATATATATATACATATATATATATATATATATATATATATATATATATATATATATATATATATATATATATATATATATATATATATATGTATATATTGTGGCACGTCAAATAAAATTAGGTTAAAATTTAAATTATTTTAATATTAATTATGAAAGACATGGCCGTTGATCTCATAAAGTGGAATTAACATTTAAATCGTACATCGCTCGTTGTTGTGCCGCAATAAACCCTCCAATTATTTTTAACTTAAGTTTGAGTCCTGTAAAGGAATTCATTAATCATTATTAAAAGATTAGACTATTTAAAACTTAAACAATATCATTTATTAACAACATCAACTTATCAATAACATCAATTTTCATTAGTATCAAATTTTCATTTAATTATTTTAGCGAGGGGACATATGCGACTAGAATTATTAGTTTCACGATGGTGTCTAGGACCGGTAACAATCAGAGCACATACCTTCCAGTTTAATCTTGGGCTTATCATCTCTCCAAGATTTGCATCACTCTTGCCACAACTCTTGGGTGTGTGGCTGCTACTCGTACTATAATGCACTTGCACATAGATTACCTCTACGGGACACTCAACAACTACTCGTACTTTAAGTCAAAATTCGTGATTATTTTCTTTTCATGTCTGATCTCCATTTCTGCTCCTCGTTGTCTTTCGTATGCTACTGCACTCTCATTTTGTCTATAACTGAAACTCGTGTATTTCGTCCACAACTCTGGGGTGTGTGGCTCCGAACTCTGATTTCTTTTCTCTGATCCAAGCTGTGGTTCCTTCGGCGGGGGGTGGGTGGTAGCTCCGCCCTTCTTCCCCTTGGCGCTCATTGGTTCTTCTCAACCCAATGGCATCATTTCGCATATAGCAAGGCCCCTCTCAGCCCCTTTGGTCTTGCACACCTAAATTTATAGTACTTTTGACCTAAAAGTTCAAGTCCTCATAAACTTCGGTGGCAGCCAATTTGCACGCTTTGTTCGGCGTTCTGGCCACCATAAAAACTCAAATAAAAGTGTCTCATGTGAGAACAATTTCGGGTCTCATATATATATATATATATATATATATATATATATATATTACATAGGTTAAAATATACATACCCTTATCATGTAATTTTCCTCAAAAATTTCTCCTTTTTCAGCCTTATATACAATTTTAATTTTAAGGTATTTCCTTTATGAATATTCTATTACATATTTTGTAATTGAATATTCGTTTTCCCTTCTTAACTTATCTATAATAACTTATCCATGTAGATAAGTTATTAAAAATTTTTCAGCCTAATACTGTTTTCAATACATCTGTAGATGCCGAATATAAGTAGGTAAATTTCCATATTAAATTGATGGCAAGTTATTTTGTTATTACAACTTTAATATATATATATATATATATATATATATATATATATATATATATATATATATATATATATATATATATATATATATATATATATATATATATATATATATGAGTTTGGGCATTTATAGTAATGTACTATTGCTCAATCTGAAACAGGCATTTGTTTGGGTTAATTAGAATTAAATACGCAGACCTGAAGATGAATTTAATTCTGATTAATCATCGAATTTGGGCCGGTGCTGTTCTTTTCTCTTATCGGCATTATGGCCGTGGTTTTGCTTCTATGGTGATTTTAATATTACTTGAATTTTTTATTATTACATTTTTCTAATATATATATATATATATATATATATATATATACATGTGTGTGTGTGTGTGTGTGTGTGTGTGATTATAGATAACTTGCTGTCGAGCTTATTCTCAACATTTTATACAGAGTCTCCCACAAAAAGTGATCAGTGGACGATATTTAAATTGTTGGTTATTTATAATTTGACCCTTAGTTCCAATTGCAAAAATATGTTTTAAATAAGGTTGGAGGTTATGAAATAGTAATTTAAATGATATACCATATTTTTTTAAATGTTAAGAAAATTAATTTTTATATATCCCCAGTATCGAAAAAAAGCAATTTGCAAAAATGTTATCAATACTTTATTTAGTCAAACTAAAGACAAATTTGTTTCTTAAAAGTTAACATTTAGGGCAAAATTATAAAACATTCTATCTTAACCATCTTCTTGTGACTTTCGATATACTTTTAATCATCAAATTTCAGGAATCTGAGGGCCGGTCACAAATTGAAATTATTCACAGTAATCATTTACTGGGGTTTTAAAACAATTTTTCATTGGCTTGTTTTTTAAGCTATTAAAGACAATTAGACGATGCTGGTTAAAACTCATTTTAACACTTAAATAAGGTAAATACGAATAAAACAGAATATTGTGATTTTGCCGGCCTGTCAGTTATTTTTCGGACAAACTCTCCGGAATAATAAACTTGCCTTTCAAACTTTAAAATCAACTAGGATCATTTAAAACTACTGTTTTCAGTAGACTGAATAAGTTTCTAACGCATTTTTGGTATTGCATTTTTCCCACCAGAATTAGAGCCCTTACAGACGAGTCTGTAAGAACTCTTATATGGGGTACATCAGCAGGCGGATTGGAACCACATCGACGATGAAACGAACATGTTGATTGCAATCAACAGCCACAGAATAAAAACTCTAGATGGAGAGACAGGAACTACGATAGTATTCTCTAACTGTATCACTAGGAGATCGCTTTCATTATCCGTAAATTAAAATCATCTCACAGACTGTCGAAAGCCCAGACCATCCGACTCATCCAAAGACGTAGAGCAATTTGATGGATGGCCGGAGTGTGGGGATCTCACAGAGTGTGTCATTACTGAGCAGCGCCACCATTCAAACTCTAGTTAGATAGCAGAATTGCTTCAGTGCTTAAATGCAAACTATAAATCGACATAATATTCACATAATAGATTTATCTGCATAAAATAAATTTGAAGAAGTAATAAACGTTTTTGTAACCATTTGCAACCGAAGTTGATTTGTGGATGCTAGACTAAATGCTGTATGGGTAACATTTTTGTAATTTGACTTTTCTCGATAGAGGAGCTGTATAAAAGGTCAATTTTCTTAACTTTTTACAAAAATGGGGTATAGTATTTAAATTACTATTTCGTAATTTCCTACCTTAAAGCATTTTTGCAATTTGAACTAAAGGTCTATAACCAACGGTTCAAAAAATATTCCGCTGTTCACTTTTTGTGGGACACCCTGTATATAATTAACACGAATCTTTCATTGACATGAATGGTTAAACAGAGAGAATAAAAAATATGCTATGATGTGGGTTTTTTTACCTCACGTAATGATTGGAACTCCCGATATTACTTAGGCAAATGTTGGCAGTTTCTATCTTGAAATATGTAGTTCACTTATTACAGATCCCGATATAAGCGAAAATAAAAAGTGTCATACTATTAAATATCCACAGAAACTGTAACAATGTTTGACTGTGTAATTTCAGGGTTCCCACGATTACCTGATATAAAATATTTTCACTAAATAATTTCTGGTATACCCATCTTAGTTTGATGTTTCTAATCATTAGTCTTTAATTTATCAAGTCCATTACCTTTTCACTTTCCTATATTCATAGTGTAATGGTTAAGGAAAGTATTGAGACGTTTCAATCATCCCTGAATTCGTTTCTCTGTATATTTTTGAAGGGATGTCTGTGCGTGTGCGTGTGTGCGTTGTGCGTATGCGACTACGGATGCGATATCTGACGAACGAATGAAGCGCTTGGAACTTAAATTGGTACGATTATTACAATCCGGAAATACTTGAACTCTAATGATTTTAAACGTGATCAATCGTTAAGAAAATCCCAAAATTTTCGAATTTATTTTTCAAAAAATCATAAAACAATCAAAATATTCAATAATGTTAAATAAATAATCATTTTGTACGTATTTTTTTATTCTAAAACATATGATGCACACATTAGAACACTCGCTCGAACCGTTTTCGAGATATTTCACGTTTTTCAACAATAGTATATCATCAAATATGTGGCACTTGGGAGAAAATTTACAGACATTGGCGACTTATTTGGCAACATATCATCAACTCGGTAAAATTTTTAATACGGAGCTAAACTGACGAAAATCTCGCCAAATTGGCAAAAATGAAGCTAAATTTATAAAACTGACGCTCAATTGATGAAAATATAATTAACATATAAGGCAGCGAGATAACAATGAGTTAAATAAAAGAAACGCGTAAAAAACAAAATGATGCTAACGCATCTGAGCCGTCAGCCTCTGTTTCTATAGTACACAACTCGCCCATATAAAAGCGCTTCTGTGGAACATGACTTTCTTCTGAACCAAGCATCGTACAAATGCGAGAACATGTTCCGCGAGAGATTTAAAATGCGAATAAACAAAATTTCTAAGTTGAAAATAAAAAAAAATTACAACGTTATACAATTCAGGTAAAGTTAGTGAATTTGACATAATTCTTTTACTTAAGACAAAAATTTCAAATAACTTACAGAGGCGTGTAATTGGCGGATTTCTCTAATTACCTAACTTAAATTCCTTCAAAAGTTTGAATTTCAAAAAATGAAATTCTCTATTTTTAATTATGTAAAAACAGGTCATTTAATACAATATGTCGGAAGAAAGCAGTAATCGCCTGCGCAACTGTACAATTACTCAAATTCTTTCTCAGAGTCGAAAATAATTATTGCATTGCCATTTTAAAATATTTATCAGAAATTAAAACATTGTCCCAACGACTAGCAGTAAAGTTTGTGATCATCAGAAAATAAAGACATTTTACAGTGTCTGAATATGTCATTCCTGAAATAAACCTGTTGCGAAAGATGGCAATTTAAAAATGAAATTCTATTTTTGAACGCTTAAATTGAGTTTTATATTTCATCGTTAAACATTGAAAAACAGCGGAAATAAAGAATTAGCTTTGTTAGCATCAGAAAAAGATTCTCTTTTGTTTCGTGTAAAATATTTTATTTAAACTTTATTTAATCGGTTAAATCTCGCAAATTAACTGTAAAAAATCTGATGTGATCGGCACATGACTATCTCTATATCTGTATAAATAAAAGTGAAACTCTGTCTGTCGGTCTGTTTGTCTGTCTATCTGTCTGTCTGTCTGTCCGTCTGTCTGTCCCATCATCACGGGAGAACGGCTGAACCGAATTTGAAGAAATTTTGTGGGTAACATGGAAATAGCTCCACTTAAAATTTAATCCATATTTGGAGATTCTACGGCAAGTGGATCGCGAGATATTAGTAAAAGACGAAACTTTTGTTTGTGTCATCATCACGGGAGAACGGCGGAACCTATTTTAATGAAATTTAGTGGATTATCTTGACATAGCCCCCTATAAATTTAGTCTAAGTTTCGAATTTCTAAGACCAGGAGTTGTCGAGATATTAATAAAAAACGAAACTTTTCCCTAGGAGATCTACTCTCTAATTCCGTGGTTTATCCAAACGCAAAGGTTGAAAATCGTTTGAAAGTGAATTAAAACGTTATCTCTGAGTTTGGTGGGACATTTTTTGCTCTAATTAGTCACTTTCTGAAAACATGAATTGTGTGAAACAGGAATTTAAATGGAAAATCTATCTCCATGGTTTATTTTTCCAAGTTTTACTCAATACTGAAAATTATAAAGAAATCAAAATGGTTATTTAATTTCGCAGTTAATGAGGAAGACTCTATCTTAGTATATCATGTTACTCAGAAGCACAATTAAATTAAATCTGTCTGTTAATTTTAATTATTATTTTTTTCAATTTGAATAATAAATAAATGGATATAAAAATATATTTTAGAAAAGAACGGTTTGATTTTTCTTTTAATTATATTAATTGCGGACTGCGTACATCACTTTCATTTATTTTGGCAAAGAGTTTTTAAGCTTTTATATTGTGTTTAGCTAATAAACTCATATATTGTGTTTACCCAATAAATTCATTTATCCTATTGTTGAAATAGAAAAAGAGCAGAACGAGTATATCTCCTGTACACTTTAAGTGTTTTCATTTAGTATATATACACGGAATCAGGATATTTTATTCTTCAAATCTGCAAATTCAGAGCTACGAATTTGGCGGAATAATGCTAACTTGGCAACTTTTATTAAACTTTACCAAATTGACGGAAATGTCGCCAAATTGATAAAAACGACGCAAATCAATGAAATTATATTTGTTCTTTTAGAAGCAAGTACTGAAATGATGTTTCGGTAGCAATCGTCGGCCAGTCCAACCATCCTACTTAGTAACACATTTAGCGAATTTTTAAAATATCACCAAATTGATAAAAATGTTTGTAAATCCATAAAAATATCATAAAACTGATAAAATTGCACTTAATAAATGAAATTAATTGTGTTTTGTTAGGGGATAGTATTGTGATGATGTTTCGTCAATTTCTCGCCAAGTGGGACTGTCAGTTCTATAGTCCCACTTGGCGATAAATTTGACGATTTTTTAAAACATCGCCAAACCTTCCATAGAGATAGCATTCAGATGATATTTTGTCCACCAAATTATTTGAAGCAAATGACATTGTTATATTGTAATTTTCAATTCCCAATATAACATTGCTATTTTGAAAGTGGAAGTGGATCTAAGAAGATGGTCCCTCATACAGCGAGACAATTCATATAACGTTCCCTTGAACACAGCTGGACCGGACGTAGTTCGAGAGTGAAAAAGGGTGCTTCTCGTATTCACGTCAGCACTTGGTACTTTATCAGACGGAAGGGGTTGAACCTCTTGACCCGAGAGGTCAATTAATTTCCAGATGGACATGGGAAAATGTCCGTGTGAACTTTATGCACGAAAAAGACAATACTCAAATATCTGATATTTCAAGGGGGGCTTCGGCCAGTTAGATAGCCGGAAGGCGGAGTTACATATTTACGGAACCAATGAGAGTCTGGGGGCCTAAGAGAGAGGGGAGAGATGAAGAGAGACTTAAACTTTTAAAATTTGAAAATCGAGATGAGAGTTAAAATTTTTGGAGTGCAAAAAGGTGGTCGCACGAGAGCGACGAGAAGACAGGCAGCCCATCGGAGAAGTCCGGTTCCTCATGCCGATGACGAGTTCCAGTCGACGGCAAATGTACGAGGTAGGCAATTTCTTTACATGTATTTTGCACGAAGGTCAATTGTACAGTATGCTCTCTGTCGCTCTCTATTAATGCAGAATAATGTTAGGAGTGATAAAAGGTGTTATTGAATTCAATTACGCACGTGTGGAATGTATGTCACACGTAGAGACAGATATTGATAAAGGAGATTTTTCAGAATATGAATTGAAATATTGTATGGGGGACATTTTATCCTATAGGTAAAGTAGGACTGACACGGTGTGTTAATTATAATGGTATTGTTGTATGATTGAAAATTTAAATGAGTTATTACGAGTGCTGGAATTATTTAACATTCATTGTGGAATTGTTGACTTTATCAAATATTAAATAAGGTTTTATCTTAATGAAATAAATTCTTTGTTATTGTTTAAAATTAAGCCTCTTCATTTTAATTACTGGTATTATGTATTTCTTTATTTACTCCACTTTACGAGATCGGTCCATGTAGCGTCAATACCTGACGTGTGATGACTCACAAATCAGACATCATGCCGCTTAGCAACGGATTTAAATCCAATATGTTTATGCTCAGACGATTTTTATTAAACTTTTTCCGACTTGAGTAATGAAGATATATATATAAAATAAGTTCCATTGACCTTGCATTTTTGACTTGTAGATAAGTTATTATGCCATTGTTTTATTGCGAAAAAAATTGTTGAAATTCATATGTTGTGTGTTGTACGAGTAATCTTCTACAAATGCACGGGTATATCTTCTAATCTACGAGAATATAAGTAGTACAGGTGTATTGGCATATATTTTGACATTATTGGCATATCTTGGAAATAAATACGGCCTTCTGGTATGCAGATTATGAGAATTATTGATATTTTCAATTTATTACATCATCTGTTTTATTTTGGCAAAGATTTTTGAGACTCATATTACAATACGGGTAATCTTCTACTAACGCTCGGATATATCTTCTAATCTACGATATTATAAGTAGCACGGGTATATTTTCCCGTATAAATTTAGCACTTTCATTTTGGCATACATTGGAATCAATTGCTGCCTCCAGGTTAAAGATTACGAGTTTATTGATATTTTCAATTTGTACCTGTAATCTACTAATACAGGTTATATCTTCTAATATGCGCGCATATTAATAGTACGGATCCCACTTAATTTTAACTCTTTTATTTTGCATATAATGATTCAATTCCATGTGTTTTGTAAATTTGCTTACAAAAGAGGCAGGGATGTTTTATTCTTCAGATCTGCCCGTGAAGATAATTTTATATAGCGAGATCAGATGGTATTTGAAAAAATATTTATTAGGGAACTTGAAACTTTTAAGGAATTTTTTAGATTATGTAAATATTTGTGTAATATTTTAGGAGTTTATAATGAGGATTGAAGTATTTGCATGCGTAGATAGTGAAATGATTAGAATTATGTTTTTGAATTTATGTGATATTGTATTTAAATATTTTGGGGGAACATTTTGAGGTGTAAAAAGGAAATAATTTTAGATATAGAATTTTTTTTTTTCGAGAAAGTGAAATTTAGAATGGCGGAAAGCGGAGAGAGTCCAACAACGAGGGGTAGGTTACCAGGACTTATACACTTATTAGGGGAATGCAATGGCATAGAGAATGATGTAGAAATTTTTTTTGACCAGATCAAATCTTTAAGCAGCTTGGGGGATTGGTCAGAGGAGGAAAAGTTAGCAATTGTGAAATCTCGGTTAAGAGGGAATGCAAGGAAATTTTATATAGGGTCACAAGAATTAAGAAGGGAAACATCTTTAGAAAAATTTAGGGATAGGCTATTAGAGTTCTTTACAGAAAAACCGAACATTACAACAAATCAGATCCTTTTCACGACCGCAAAACAGACACAGGGAGAAACGATTAAGCAGCTGGCACACAGAATAACAACACTAACTTTAAATTATATTGGCGACACAGAGCACAGTGAAGCGACACAACAGATTATGGATAAATTAAGGTTAAGTAAATTTTTAGAGGCAGTAACACCTGAATTCCAGAAAGAAATAATAAAAACTAATGCACAAAATTTTGATGAAGCTGTAAAAATAGCCACAAACTTGGAACAGGCAAATTTAGCTGCGATAACGGCAAATGTAAATAGTGCTACATATAGACAAGAAATTGAGACGCTCCGCAAAGAGCAACAGGAATTTAACGCACATATTTTAAATTAAATTACCCAAGAAATAAACACATTAAAAATCCAAGAAAAAGTACAAATTCCCACGACACAAACAAAAAAACCCGTAACATGTCATTACTGTAATAAACAGGGACATTTCATGAGAGAATGCCGAATATACAAAGCTGATCATTTTAAGCAAACCCAGAATCTAAACATAAACAACGCGAGAACACATTGGCATAATCAAATACAGTCTCCTCCCCACTCATTTCAAACCCAGCCGTATGATGACCACAGAACTTACTCCTCCCAGCCGGACACATACGATTATAGGCCAAACCACGCCTTTGGAAACTATCAACAGAGCAGAAATTACTATGCAGCACCCCCTACACAAAGTAGATTTTCTAGGGAACAACGATATAATAGGGACGAGTCAAACCAAAACAGAAACAGAGAAACGGGTGTGCAAAGGAACGATGGAAGAGAGATGAATACAAGATTTGGATACAGAAATTTCCCTAATAGAAGAGATAATTTAAACTAATTGTGGGAGCTTTAAATAATAACTTACAAAGAGAGAAAAATTACAGGGTAAAGTTCCCGAGAAAAATTGAAATTCCTGTACAAACAGAAAATAAGAAATTGGAGATACATAACGATAAAAGTACTGAAAAACATGAGGAAACGATTGCATCTGTAGGAGAACAAATTGAAAAAACAGAATTGCCAACAATAATAGCTCAATTTAAAAATATACAAAGCGAACTCATGATAGACTCTGGAGCGAGCGTTAGTGTATTATCATTAGAATTGTTCAATAAAATTAAAGATAATGTCAAAATTAAATATGTGTCAAGGAGTGTTACAATATCAACTTTAACAGGACATAGTATTGAATATATAAAGACTGTGGAAATTCCATTCAAAATTCAGGGAAAACAGTTCAAACACATTTTTTTTGTCACAACAGCAAAATTTACACAAAAATTCAAGGGAGTATTGGGTTTTGACTTTTTACAGAAAAATCAAGCCATTTTGAATACACAAAAAAACATTCTGAAGATAGGCGACATGGAAATAATTTTAAATTCTGATAGGCAAATTGATAGACAATCAAATGAGATAACACAGGAAAAACCGAATCTAGCCAAAATTTTAAGAAAAGTACAAATCAAACCTAATTCGAGGGAGAATGTTGTAGTATATAGTGAGGAAAGTCTAGAAAATGGAACAGAGGTTTTGTTCGAACCCAAAGAAAAATCATACATTGTAATGAATTATGGAATATACCACATGAATGAGAACAAAATTAAAATTGAAGGTCAGAATAACACGAATGCGACAATTACATTAAATAAAAACATGGCTTTAGGAAACATTACAACAGATTTTACGATACAACAACAGGACATTAAAGAACCAGAAATTAGTGAACGGACACATAAATACGAAGAGATGATAAATTTAATACAGGCTAAACCGGAGATTATTGCAGAAAGGAAAAAAGATTTGAAAACAGAAGATTTTAATACTGACCACATGGACCCAAACATTAAACAAGATTTCCTCAAATTTGTAATGCAATATTCGGACGTTTTTTCAAAATCATTAAAAACTTTAGGAGCGACTGACATCGTAAAACCGGTGATAAAGCTTGCACATGACCACGCAATACGTTCCAGGCCATACGACGTTCCGTACGCACTGCAGGATACCGCAAAAAGTCAATTAAAAGAGTTAGAAGAAGCAGGGATAATTGCCAGAACAAAATCAAATTTTGCATCGCCGATGATTTTAGTGCGTAAAACAAGTGGAGAGTACCGCTTATGTTTAGATCTGAGATTAATTAATAACATATCCACTCTGTTTCCTTACAAAATTCCCCGTGTGAATGAAATTATAGCTAAATTAGCGGGACATAGATACTTTTCGAAACTGGATTTTCATTCTGCATTCAACCAATTGGTTTTGCCTGAAGACACAAAAGAATTATTTGCTTTTACAACGCCCTATGGCAATTACCAATTTGAAAGACTCGTTTTTGGACATGTAAGCTCCGCTCCAATTTTTCAACAGGTTATGGACACCATTTTAGCGGACTTAAGAGAGGAAAACATACAAGCTTACATCGACGACATAATAATCCCGGCTAACTCTTATTCAGAATTAATACATAAATTAAAATTAGTATTCGATAAATTAAGAAAATACAACCTAACTCTGACACCCAGCAAATGTAAATTTTTTGTAGAAAAAGTAGCATATTTAGGATTTGAAATTAGTCAAAAAGGCATTACACCAACAGATGAAAATATAAACAAAATCACTTCATTTCCTGTACCAAAAACTTTAAGAAAATTAAAAAGATTTTTAGGCATTTGTAATTTTTACAGAAATTCAATAAAAAATTATGCTCAATTAACCGCGGTTTTATCTGACTTAACAAGAAAGGATAATAAATTTAAATGGGATAATAAATGTGAAGAGGCATTTCAGGCACTCCAAGAATGTTTTTTCAAGAAACCATTACTTATACAGCCAGATTTTGACAAAGACTTTTATCTGAATATCGATGGCAGCATTCAGTCCATAGGAGGCGCTCTTTTACAATACAGAGATGGGATTTTAAAACCGATTGCATATTTTAGCAGGAAATTATCGATACAGGAGCAAAAGTATCCGGCCATGAAAATTGAATTACTTGCTATGCATCAGGGAATGAAATTTTTTAGGAATTTTCTTTTCGGACGAAAGTTTTTCGTGCTTTCGGACCATTTACCTTTGGGACAGCATTTAAAAATACAAAACCCACCCAGCGTATTACAGAGGTGGCTTTTAGAGATATCTGAATACGATTATGAATTTATTCACGTCCCGGGTAAAGATAATTTATTAGCGGATTTTTTAAGTAGAGATGATTTTGAAAGTAAACAGACAGAGCAGAAAGAGGGAAAACAAAACATTGAGAATCCAAGGGGAGAAATTAACCTGATAGAACAAATTAAGGGAGAAAACACGGTGAAAAGAAATGGATATGTGAATGAGGATAGTGTCTATATTGCACAGATAAACACAATAACAGAAATCCCGGCGTTAGATAGAATTTTAGACGAACAAATTAAAGATCCAAAATTAAAAATAATCAGAGAAAATTTACAAAATCGAAATTTTAAAGAGGGTAAACATTATGACATATTATATATTGACGAGGAAACTAATTTATTAATGCACGTAGGAAACTGGAAGGACAGACCTTGGAGAGACAATTTGAACAAAACTATAGTTATACCCAGAAATTTACAGAAAGAAATTTTAGCAATTACACACGTAACACATGCAGGGATTGATAAAACTTATAAACTATTATCGGACAGATATGTTTGGACGGGTATGTACAGTGACACACAAAATTTTATTACATCTTGCGAACAGTGTAGAAAGAAAAAGGGAAAAAATCAGCCCGTTCCCCTGGGAAGAAATCCTATACCTGATGGGCCCGTGCAAATTTTGTCGACAGACATTTGCGGACCGTTTCAAACTAGCACTTCAAATAATAAATATGTGTTATCGGTGGTAGACCATTTCTCCAAACATATACAAATGTTTCCAATCCCAGATATTACGGCCACTACGGTTGCTGATAGACTCTTAAATTACTTTATGAATTGGGGATGTCCTAGGACAGTTTTATCGGACGCAGGCTCTCAGTTTACATCTAATATACACCAAATTATGACAGAAAAACTCGGAATAGTTGCCAGAATAGCATCGGTACGTTCGCCATGGGTTAACGGTATAGTGGAGGTTACAAACAAACAATTAAAACACACATTAGCGACATTAGCGGAGAATTCGCCATACTGGGATACTGCAGTACAATGCCACGTAGCTGTTTACAACGCGACAGTACATTCAAGCACCAAAGAAACACCAAACTTTATTTTTTTTGGAAGAGACCTTCCAACCTTTTTTGAAACTAATGTAACAGAAAACAATACAGAAACAACATATCAGGATTACATATCAAAAAAAATAACAGTGATGAATAACGCATTCAAGGAGGCAAATAAAAATTTAATTCTCGCGAAAGAACGCCAAGAAAGTCAACAACTCCTAAGAGCTAAATTCAGGGATTTGGAAATCGGGTCGAGGGTTTTCATGGAAAACAATAATAATCGGTATAAAAAAGGGAACCACACGGGACCTTATCGAGTAATTAATAGAATAAATAGATTTGTATATGAAATAAAACTGTGTGACAAACCAAATTCTAAAATCATAAAAGCCCACATAAATAGATTGAGGACTCTTCCCGACAGCAAGCCGCATCTAAAAATGCCGTACATAAACAAATACAAGTCACCTCTTCTCCCCACTCCTAAAAACGCGCAACAAAACTCTGAACCAAAACCAGAACTAAAGAAAGACCGCGGTCAAAATGAGAATATTCCGCTTATCATGTTGGAGGAGGAAATAGCAAACGGACAGTACAGAGACGAAAACACTCTCACTCTTAAATCCGCGAAACCGGTTACCGAACAAGTGCAAAACGAAACAACTCAGAGCGCACAAGAGAATGCAATCATCCCTCCAAAAGACTCTCCGAACGCAAACATTCTTTCAGCAGGGGGGGACTCAGACAGACATATCACGCTAGAAACGCAGGAGAATTTGGAACTTTCAGAACAGAGGGACTCTACACAAATTGAAAGAAACACGGATAAAGAGGCGGGAGAAATGGAACGAGATGCGCAAGAGGGACCAACATAAGTAGACGGGGGTTGTATACAGATGGAACAGGAAAACGTTCAGGGGAAGGATGAATCAGCGGGAAATTCACAAGAGGACGATATAAACAGTACAAGTTGTTCACGCACAGTGCTACTTCCAACACCGATTAGGCCTAAACACAGCTATGCGTTGAGATCTTTAAAGAATTTAAATTTAAATTGATTCAATTAAAGCACGAAAGAAATTTAAACATAGGTAAGAGCGCGGACAAACCGTAATTCAAATTTTTGAAAATATTGGGAACAAAGAAAACACACGGCATTCACAAAATGTAACGCGAAAGATGGAACGCAAATTTTAAATAAATATTGGATTATAAGTAAAGGAAATTTTAAATAAACATTGAATTATAAATTAAGGAAGTTTAAATAAATATTACATTAATTAAGAAATGGTAAACAAATGGTGAAATAAAAAATTTAGGAAATGTTATCGTACATTAATATAATCGTACATTAATTAGATGAAAGTTTAAATGAGCAGGAAAGTTTAAATAAATATGGAACTATAAACAATTGGGAATTATGAATAAAAAATTGTGATTTAAATAAATAAATAATTGTTAAATAATAAAAAAATAAATAAAAAACCACTGAAATCTTATAACAAAAATAAACGTTTTCTTTGCGTCCTTGATGTAATAAACGGACTGATCAACCCTTATTAGATTAATACGCGAGAGGAAATAGGAAGTTGTTGTTTGAATAATTAGATAATTGGTAAATATAAAAAAAAAAAAAAGAAAAACAAATTTTTTTTCTAGTTTAAATAAATAAATAATTCATAATTAAAAATAAAAATTAGAATTTAAATAAATAAATAATTCATAATTAAAAATAAAAATTATAATTTAAATAAATAAATAATTGGCAATTCAAAATAAAAGTTGTAATTTAAATAACTAAATAATGGGTAATTAAAATAAAAAAAAAAATTAGAGTTTAGAATGGATAGAGAATTTTAATTAAAAATCAAAATGGCAGTTCAAAGAAAATAGATAATTGTAAGGAAAAATATACGCAAATTATAATTTAAAATGAATAGATAGTTTTAATAAACATACGCGAATGGTAGGTTAAATAAAAAAGCATTTAAAAAAAAAAAAAGCGTTTCTACATATATTTTGATAGGGTCACACATATAAATTTTTTTAGAGAGACGAACTTTCGAAAGGAACGCTAGACGACGGAGATTGTGAATTTAGATACATTTAACGGGAAATAACATGATATAATAATAAAATAGAATGGAAGTACAGAATTAACACTAACCGCATTTTAATTAATCCTGGGAAATGCTTAATCCATGGGAGTCGCGAAACACAGGTACACACACGTAACACAAAGCCGACTGAACTGACTAGCATGGCGGATGACGAGATGGACCATTTTCAAAAAGGCGACATGTACGAGCCATGTACGACTAATTGGGAGAGGACCTCACACGAAGAAATGCCCGTATTAGCCGCAGGCCAGAAAGGGGACCGCTTTCCAGAAAATGACACAATAGCAGAAGGACAGTGCGACCTTGTATACCACTACTAGATTTTCTCTGGGGACTAGTTTTTCAGTTTGAACAGGGAATTTAGATGCTAGAATAAATGTTACACAAAGTTTGGAAATTGAAAAGAGAAAGAGGAGAAATGAATTAATTCAGGAGACTTTGCATTCAATTACAAGGGATATATGAAAAGAAAATGTACATTTTGGTATTCAAGTATGGGATTTGAATTGAGTTAGATGATATTTGAGAGAAAATTTGTAATTATGTATGCATTGAGAGAATTTCAGTGAGTGATAAGATTTACGAAAAAATTTAAGTATGGTTTCATTAAGTGGGAAAGTGAATAATTTAATGAATTCGGGAAATTCCGTATCCAAGTATAAGATTTGGATTAAACCAGGTGATATGTGAAAGAAAATGTATAATTATGGATAGTGTAATATTTGGATTAAATCAGGTGATATGTGAAAGAAAATGTATAATTATGGATAGTCGAAAGCCCAGACCATCCGTCTCTAATTATGGATAGTGTAATATTTGAATTAAATCAGGTGATATGTGAAAGAAAATGTATAATTATGGATAGTGTAATATAGAATCGCAGGGGATTTATAAGATTTTCAGTAGGATGGTAATTAAATGATTACATGGGTTTTTTTCTGTCATCTCAGAGATTGTAGGAAAATTTTAAAGTATTGTGCGGAAATTTTTGGAGTTATATAAATTTTATTTTGGTAATATTTCAGAGAATAGTGGAATTCTTTAAGTACTTTATCATAAATATGTACATGAGTTATATTTATGGCACGTTCGATTGAGAACACATGATGAGGTCAGGAAAATATAAATTGATAAGAGTGGTGAAGTCTAAGGTATAGAGAGTGTAAGAATTTCAATATTTTAAGTATTGAATAAGATATCAAACTTAAGTGGATAGGATGTTAAATGAGAAGTGTATATAATGTAAAAAAAAAAGTATATATATATAAGGCAGAGGAATGTAAAATAGATAAATGGTAGGAATTTGAAAAATTTAAATTTGAAGAGAGTAGGAAATTTGAATAGAAATTGTATATATTAGATGGAAGGATTTAAAGTAGATAAAGTGGAGAAATTTCAATGGAGCAATTTTTGAGAATGTTAAAAATTTTAAAGGAGTTTGAAAAAAAAAAAAAGAGAGTTTTTTTTTGTAGTGTTTCGTGTGCCGGGTGACAAATTAAAATTATGGAAATTGAATTTGTAAAAAATATACTTTGGTGAGTTTTTAAGAGAGGAGAGTAATAATAAGTTGGCCTGAGTGTAATGTATATGTATTGATTTGCTTAAACAAAACATGAAATAGCATACAGATCCTGTTGCCCAATGATTTCCAAGTGGTCAGCGATTCCGGTTACACAACCATTCCAGACAAAGAACGATTCTCAAGTGGTCAGCGATTCAACAATTCCAGACAAACAACGATTCTCAAGTGGTCAGCGATTCAACAATCCCAGACAAACAACGATTCTCAATGGTCAGCGATTCAACAATTCCGGACGTGCAACGATTCTCAAACGGGCAACGAGTCCTTAACCAGCAATTCCAGCGATTCATGTCCACTTCTGCAACAAGGCCAGTGTTTAATCATAAGGAGATAGTGTACACTCAATCATACCATTACAAAGATGAACAGTTTAAACATTTTTTCTTTCCTATAAACTTTTCAAAAGACATTCCACGAATGCAGCTACAATGTTTCAGATACAGAATAACAATAAATCGAACTGATGCTTACAACAAAAAAAAAACTTTCCAGGAACACTGTGATTTGTATATATGCAAAGAGTATTTGGTATTTTGTTACCAGTAATATTTGTTGTACTGAAATGACTGATATATGTATATATAGTGTAATGTTACAGATGATGCAGGATTTGAGAGAGGAAGGAGATGATGTCACAGGTAACACTGCCAGTGTGATGGTGAACTCGCCACTCGATAATTGGCTTTTTTCCAACCAAATTTTGGGGTTGGGGAAGAAGGGTAATTGTTATATTGTAATTTTCAATTCCCAATATAACATTGCTATTTTGAAAGTGGAAGTGGATCTAAGAAGATGGTCTCTCATACAGCGAGACAATTCATATAACGTTCCCTTGAACACAGCTGGACCGGACGTAGTTCGAGAGTGAAAAAGGGTGCTTCTCGTATTCACGTCACCACTTGGTACTTTATCAGACGGAAGGGGTTTAACCTCTTGACCCGAGAGGTCAATTAATTTCCAGATGGACATGGGAAAATGTCCGTGTGAACTTTATGCACGAAAAAGACAATACTCAAATATCTGATATTTCAAGGGGGGCTTCGGCCAGTTAGATAGCCGGAAGGCGGAGTTACATATTTACGGAACCAATGAGAGTCTGGGGGCCTAAGAGAGAGGGGAGAGATGAAGAGAGACTTAAACTTTTAAAATTTGAAAATCGAGATGAGAGTTAAAATTTTTGGAGTGCAAAAAGGTGGTCGCACGAGAGCGACGAGAAGACAGGCAGCCCATCGGAGAAGTCCGGTTCCTCATGCCGATGACGAGTTCCAGTCGACGGCAAATGTACGAGGTAGGCAATTTCTTTACATGTATTTTGCACGAAGGTCAATTGTACAGTATGCTCTCTGTCGCTCTCTATTAATGCAGAATAATGTTAGGAGTGATAAAAGGTGTTATTGAATTCAATTACGCACGTGTGAAATGTATGTCACACGTAGAGACAGATATTGATAAAGGAGATTTTTCAGAATATGAATTGAAATATTGTATGGGGGACATTTTATCCTATAGGTAAAGTAGGACTGACACGGTGTGTTAATTATAATGGTATTGTTGTATGATTGAAAATTTAAATGAGTTATTACGAGTGCTGGAATTATTTAACATTCATTGTGGAATTGCTGACTTTATCAAATATTAAATAAGGTTTTATCTTAATGAAATAAATTCTTTGTTATTGTTTAAAATTAAGCCTCTTCATTTTAATTACTGGTATTATGTATTTCTTTATTTACTCCACTTTACGAGATCGGTCCATGTAGCGTCAATACCTGACGTGTGATGACTCACAAATCAGACATCATGCCGCTTAGCAACGGATTTAAATCCAATATGTTTATGCTCAGACGATTTTTATTAAACTTTTTCCGACTTGAGTAATGAAGATATATATATAAAATAAGTTCCATTGACCTTGCATTTTTGACTTGTAGATAAGTTATTATGCCATTGTTTTATTGCGAAAAAAATTGTTGAAATTCATATGTTGTGTGTTGTACGAGTAATCTTCTACAAATGCACGGGTATATCTTCTAATCTACGAGAATATAAGTAGTACAGGTGTATTGGCATATATTTTGACATTATTGGCATATCTTGGAAATAAATACGGCCTTCTGGTATGCAGATTATGAGAATTATTGATATTTTCAATTTATTACATCATCTGTTTTATTTTGGCAAAGATTTTTGAGACTCATATTACAATACGGGTAATCTTCTACTAACGCTCGGATATATCTTCTAATCTACGATATTATAAGTAGCACGGGTATATTTTCCCGTATAAATTTAGCACTTTCATTTTGGCATACATTGGAATCAATTGCTGCCTCCAGGTTTAAAGATTACGGGTTTATTGATATTTTCAATTTGTACCTGTAATCTACTAATACAGGTTATATCTTCTAATCTGCGCGTATATTAATAGTACGGGTCCCACTTAATTTTAACTCTTTTATTTTGCATATAATGATTCAATTCCATGTGTTTTGTAAATTTGCTTACAAAAGAGGCAGGGATGTTTTATTCTTCAGATCTGCCCGTGAAGATAATTTTATATAGCGAGATCAGAGATTCTAAATCTTCTTTTTAGAAGCATTAAATTAAATATTTTAACAGAATATTTTGATTAAAAATGGCATTTAGTATACACTGCTGGACAATTAGACGGAACACAAATTGCAATGTAGCACAACATTAAGTGGGGGTCGAGGCCCAGCAGGATAAAATATTGTTGCCACACTGTTCGGACATTAGAATAAAGATCATTTATTGTTCTGGAAAATACAGTTGGTTTTGAAACATCTGAAAGGAAAAAGGCTTCATTTGATGCTGTGTACGGAGAAATGGAAAAATGCATATGAATGACAGCAGGCACCTATGAGAAAGGTGTCAGTACTGGATATGTTCACAGTGGAGTGCGATGCAATATTCCACACGTGTCATGCTTTGCACAACATTATCCAGCAGCTGTTGAGGCAAGTTATCCCACTCGTCTGTCAGTGCACGGATGGGGGTATTGTTGTATGATATTTTCGACCAGCAAGTCGCCTGTCCAAAGCATCCGAAACATTTTGAAAGGGGTTTAGATCTGGAGAACGTGCTGGCCATACAAGGCATTGAATATCCTCGCTGACTAGACAATTCTGAATAGCAAGTATTCGATGACATAGTGCGTTGTCGTCCATGAAAACAAATTTATCATCGACAGCACCACGGAAAAGGCAAATATGACGCAGTAAAACTTCATTAATGTATCGTTGGCCAGTCATAGTCCCAATTGCAACCACATGCAGGGGCGTGCCTCCATTGATCATGATGCCGGCCGATACTATGATACTGCATGTCGGATATCGGTATCTTTTCTGGATATTTTCTAGACGATAAGCAGTACCACTCTCACACCATATCAGTTGGTGTCTACAATCCGATGACAGACTGAACCTACACTCATCTGAGAATAGCACTCAAGCCCAGTCCTGTTCGTTCCAATTGCGATGCTCATGACACCATTGCAAACGGGCGGTACGGTGCGGTCTGGACAATGGGACACACACAACAAGTCTCCGGGCGTATAGTCATCCTTCTCCCAAGCGTCTGGCTACAGTTTTTCGGAAGATCCGCTGTCCTGTGGTAGCAAAAATCTGATTTGCCTCTTGCTGAGCTGTGGTGTGCCGGTCCCTTTTTGCCGATAGAAAAATGTGCCTGTCTCCTGCAGGCGTCGTACTTTTAACACGACCTCCCCCGTTGCGCTTGCTACTCATTCCAGTTGTTTTAAATGCCTGCCACAGCCGTGAAACAACGCTGTGGGCGATGTTGAACTCCCTGGCAACATCTGTTAGTTTTCGCCCTTTTCCGACCTTTCCAATAATACGGCCACGCGTAAAATCATTTAAGTGATATTGGAAAGACATTCCAAAAATTTCATGTTCGTCAATTAAACCTTTCCCGTAAAATTTTTACTTGGAACAACAATTGTCCACAAGCGTCAAATGATTTAAATCTCTTATCAGCGATATCACTTGACGAACAGACGTGGAATTGTAAATTTTGCATACGCACACCTCTCCTTACTGTATTCCACACTTACTCTAATTTTCCACATTTTGCTTCCTTTCATTTTGTGGTTGCTATGGGTGATAGTGCCATCTGTCCTTAGCAATTGTCCAGCAGTATATATACTATAGGAATTTGCACATGAATGTGAATTTTAAGTTTCTTTATATTATATACTCCGTACGAAGAACGGGTGTGCTGTTAGTATAAAAATAAACTTCACACAACTCTGAATCAATAATCATTAATATTGATAGCATTAGCAATAAGCCATATAGTCCGCATATTAAAATATTTTTAATATTAATTCATGAACTTGGCGGCATGTTCATTAACTTAGCGTTATTTTTGCAATTTTAACAATAGTGTCGTCAATCTGGGGCGAAATATCGCCAATTTGGCAATATTTCGTTAAATGAGTCACTCAGTTTACCAAATTTATCAGACAGACTGAGAAAAGGGCATTTCTTATACATAAATGACTGTTGGCGAATTGTTAGGCGTCAAAATATAACATTTAAATATAAGTATAACAAGAAAAAGCAATCATGCAAAAAGCAGTGATTATGAAACACTTTCCAACTGAAGTACAAAGCATTGAATGTATCACGTCTCTAAAATGCGATACATTCAGCGGTGATATTTTTTCAACTATCACAGAACGACAACAATTTATTTTACTTGAAAACTTAAAACGTCATCGAAAAAAATGAACTATATTCAAATGATGTCATCGAAGTATAAATCGACTCCAAAGTTAAATAATTTTGCGTGAAAAGAAATCAACAATTCTTATGCAACTCATCTTACAATCACTTGCCTACATTATCATAAATTATCACAGTGCTGCAATAATTTATTTTACTTGGAAACTTAAAACCGTGGAAGTAAACGTACTTTATAAATCTATGCTTAAAACTTCATAGAAAAAGGCAATTCTAAAAAATCACCTGCTTCTCAATGTAAAATCAATGAATATTTCATCCATATCATATTCTATACTTCAGAGCTAAATGATTTTGCGTTAAAAAAATTCAGCAATTCTTATACAACTCATCTTACAGCTTGATTTGTTTACATTTTGCATACGTTAAAATTAGGCTTCGTTGTAGAAATAATCAAATGTTGATGATCATTTAAACTCAAAAATATTGTAATTGCGTTGGCGCAGTATTTAGATGCACAGTAAAAAAATAAAGCGGTTTTAAGACGGATGCAACACTAAATATAAATTAAAAAGAACTTTAAAAATCCCAATTTTGACACAAGATGGATGCAACACTAAATATAAATTAAAAAGAACTTTAAAAATCCCAATTTTGACACAAGATGGATGCCACATTTTATTTTGAAGTAGGTCACGTGATCTCTTCATACTTTATGGATGTAATTATTATTTTAATTTTTATTTAACAAACTACCAAACATAATTTTGCTAAAATTTTTTATATACTTTATGGGATAATTAAAATATTTTTTAAAATTTTCGAAGCAATTTGTGTATTTTAACTTCGCTAAAAAGTGTTTGAAAAGTTAGGTCCCTTGGTGTTCAATGTGTTTCATCTTTTCAAACCAGGTTCAATCCAAAACTATTGGGTGATATTATGCATTTACATTCCCATATGTCCCACAGACCGACTCAACAGCATATTAAAATTTCTATTTTATAAAGTCATTTTTACGGTACTCATCATGCGAGCGGACAGACAGACAGACAGACAGAATGACCAAAGTCATAAATACTCTTCGACTCTGTTGTAAAGTGTTAAAAATATTCAGAAACTTCACTGAAACGGTTACATTTTGATAAATAATGTAGTTAAATCAGATGTAGTTAAATAAGATAAAAAACTTTCATTTATTTTCTAATTGTGTAAAAAAATTTTCAGTATTAAGTATAAGAAATATTCTGTATAGAGTATGAAAAATAAGTTGACATATATGGTTACATACTCGTATATGATTATCTTCACAGGATATAATATTTAGAATCGGCCGGAACCGGAAATTGATCCAGCGTTCCGCTGATTAAAACTGATGTGTGCTAACCACTACAACATCCATGTCTTGTCAGGCAACAAACGTCATCCATCTCCTTCAAAACAAGGATGTAGGTTAGTCCAATCTCGAACTATAGTTCCAATCCGATACTAATTGTACAACTTCGTACTTCTTTGTTCTTTAAACTTATAATCCTCCGTAACTTGGGTTCAATTTTGTGCTCTCTGATTTGAGCTCAGGTATGCTAAACATTACACAATGCCATTCAGGTCAGGCTGACCATACATTTACGAAGTTTCCTTGAATCTTTGACCTCTCACATATTTTAACAATAAATGTAAAACTTTATACAAACTTTATTTAAACCTTATACAGGGTGTCCCAATAGGATTGAAACGAGCTTTAATTCTTGGAAATAAGTGGGCAAGCCTGTGTAAACCTGTTGGAGATAAGTGGGCAATGTAAATTGCAAAAATGTTGAAAGTAAGGTAGAAAATAAAACTGCGTTAATAAAATAGTCTTCCCATTAATTTTCAAAATTTTACATTTTTAAATTTTTATACGACCCCCTTAGACAAATTTGGTCAATCAGAAAAATTTTAATTTTAATGCAACAAGATCATTAAAAAAACCGCATACCTGTATCTTTAAAATCAACTGATTTATGATAAAGGTAAAAAAATCCGACTTATGCCACTTTTCCGTACCATGTGAAAGGCTGTTCATCAGTGAAAATAGGGATCATAAACAAATTGACGATGGAAATTATTTAGATCAAAAATACGTTAATATGTGTCAACATTTTTTATCACAAATGCATCTCAATAAAGCATTACACAGACAAAGATCATATAAAGCAGTGGTACTCACTATGCGGTTGGATATCCTATGTATTATTATCCAGTTTCATCTATTTGTGATATGTCACAAATTTACATTTCTAATTTGATATATGGTCCCCATTCACAATGTTCAATTTTCAATTAAATATAATTCGCTCAATTTTAAAGATACAAATATGCGGTTTTTTGATGATCTGGATGCATTAAAAATAAAAAAATTCTGATTGCCCAAATTTGTCTGAGCCGTATAAAAATTTAAAATGTGTAACTTTTTGAAAATTACTGGGAGGACTATTTCATTAACGCAGTCTTATTTCCTACCTTAATTTCAACATTTTTGCAATTTACATTGTCCACTTATCTCCAACAGGTAAAGAATTAGAGCAAGTTTCAATCTTTTTGGGACACCCTGTATAAATATCTACATGATTTCTTGTTTCCAAACTTACATAACAATATTTTGCAACGATATTTTTTTTATCTCCATCACTTGATAAATGTAAATGGTTTAATAATTAAATAATTTTTCAATTTTTATTAAAAAATTCGTTTCTAATAAGTAATATGACATTAATTAACTTCAGACATTTCTCAAAGGAATCTTTCTGAATATGAAGTTTAAGTTTTCAAGTACATTAAATTACTGCAGTACTGTGATAATTTTAAAAAATGTCAACGTGGAATGCATCACATTTTAGAGATGTTTAAATTAAATTGCATTTCAGTTGGAAAGTGTTTAATAATCAATGCTTTATGCGTGACTGATCTTTCTTGTTTAACGTTTTAAGGGGAATTTAATATAATTTTGTATATTGCTTAGCAGATGTCAGCAATATTTCCAATTGTCAAGTTAGATTTATGCGAAATATAAGTTAATTTAGTACTTCGAAATAATTTTACATGCAGTCATTCAGATAAGAGCCAAATGGTAAGGAATTTTTCAATGTTAAATATATTGTGAGTGGATCTTATCCATCACTGTTTCGTAGTAAAAGAAGTAAAGTAATTGCATTGTGTAGAGAAAGTCTTGTGCTGCCAACAGATTTTTTTTTATTTTACCGTATATGACTCATTTAGCAGCAAATGCGTTGAAGCTTGAAGTTCTTTTCGAAGCTTATATGTGTTTATTAAGGACTTTTTCATTTTGGTGCGTTTAATGTATTTTATATGTTTATGTGATGTGTGCTCGACATAAAGCTCAGCATAAATTACTCCAATCTATATATATATATATATATATATATTAGAAAAATGTAAAAATAAAAAAATAATCAATTCAAGTAATCGTGAAATATTAACATCACCATAGAAGCAAAACCACAGCCATAATGCCGATAGTAGAAAAGAACAGCACTGGCCCAAATTCGAAGATTAATAAGAATTAAATTCATCTTCAGGTCTGAGTATTTAATTTCAATTAACCCAAACAAGTGCCTGTTTCAGATTGGGCAAATTGAAGGTAAGAAAAATTAGGAAATTTATTATTACCATGAAGCAGGAACCCTTCTTCTTTCACCACGTGTAATTGCGATCAACCACAACAGTATGAAAAATATCGATATATATATATATATATATATATATATAGTCTGTCTTATATTTTGTATATATTTGTTATGTATATATGTTTTTTATTTTTATGTTTCAATCGGTTGTATGTTGCTGGTATACGGGCCATTTACTGATAAGTATCGGCTTTCGGGAGTGTTACCATGGCTTGAAACATACCCGGAAATATAACCGGATAAGATATCGCAAAATAGAACCGGAGAGTGAAGGTCACAACTCCACCCGGCCAACTTTTGATACTTTTCATTTTTTTTGCATTCTTTTCTTGATTTTCTGGTTCTTATTTGGTCGTTATATATATATATATATATATATATATATATAATATATAATCGTAATACATACAAACAAATAAACATACTTACAATATATATATATATATATATATATATATATATATATATTGTGGCAACCAAAAAAGAAGTAACTTAAAGTTTAACTTTTAACATTAATTTATTATTAATTATCTTCACATTGCTGTAAATTCATATTTAGTGGAATTATATTTAATGTACATTGCTTTGTTGTGCCGCAATAAACCCTCCAATTATTTTACGTTTCGTGCGAGTCCTGTAAATGAATAATTAATTAATAAAATGCTAAATTGATCACACCATTTAAACTCAAACAATATCATTTAATAACAACATCAATTTTCATTAATTATTTTAGCAGAGGGGACATATGCGATCAGAATTATTAAAATTACTATCGTGTCTAGGACCTGTAATAATTGCTGAGCACATACCTTCCAATTAGTCTTGGGCTTTATAATATATCTCAAAGGCTTGCATCAGTCTTAGTACTGCCCAACTCTTTGGTATGTGGCTCCTCCTCGTACTCTGAATGCACTCGCACATTGATCTATCTCCATTATTTTGGAACCTCTATGGGTCACTCTACAAATCTGTTGGTTTTTTCATTCTTCTCTACTCGTGCTCTTAAGTCAAAATCGTGATAGTTTCTCTGGCATGCCTTTAAGTCAAAATTCAATCGCCTTCTCTCTTTCGTTCTCGGGTCACAGGCTGTGGTTCCTTCGGGGGGGGGGGATATCTCCGCTTTTACTTCTTTTTGGCGCTTATTGGTTCTTCTTTACCCAATGGCATCATTCCACATTTAGCAAGGCCCAGCTCAGCCCCTCTGGTATGGCACCCCTAAATTTATAGCCTTTTGACCTTTAGGTTCACGTCGTCATAAACCTTGGTGCCAACCAGACTACAAGAGATTTGTTTGTCGTTTCGGCCACCATAAATTCCACACATAAAAGTGTCTCATCAAATGTGAGAACTGTTTCTGGTCTCACATATCTCCCCTCGGACAAAAAACAAACAAAAAATTCAAAACCAAAAGAGTTCGAAAAAAAGTTCGATTCACTAGCAACTCTGTAATTGGTATTTTTCCTTTTGGAACAAAGTTCGTTCAGAATTGCAGTTCAAACAGTCTTGTGGTAACACAAAAGTTTTTTTAGCACACATCATACACTAAATAATCATAAGTTATGTACTCATCAAATCTATCAGGTCAAGCTTTCAATTGAACCAACATTAAATTTTGACTATTTAAAAAGATTTTTAAAATATATGCACATTCACTTTGAAATGTTACTCACTAACTATTTACTTCTGATATTTTTAACACAATTCCCATTTTTTTTTTACAAAATACACAGTATACTATTTTTTCAACATAATTCTTTTCATACTTCATTAATTTCCATAATTGATAACTTCATCAGATATATAACATTATTGCTTAACCTTAAAACATTGGTACATTCCTATTAATACAATCAAACATTTTTTTTTAAATCAGCCATTGAAAATATATTTTTCACAGAATTCTGTAACTCCCATTACAATTGCATGTGGGATTGACAATCACCTGATATTGTCCCTTTAACATTTTTTTTCTTACATTGCATGTAAACAAACAACACCCTTTGCACTTGATGACAGCAATTGATTGATCATTTGCAAAAAGATCATTAGAAGAACCCCTTCTTTTCCAAGCCTCGTTACCGGAAATGCGTACCGGAAATGTTCAATTCCCTATTCCGAAACTGCTTCTGGTCTCACATATATATATATATATATATAGTATATAATTGTATGTTTATTTGTTTGTATGTATTTTCATTTGTCTGTTCTGCATACAATTCCACAATTTTTTATGGACGTATATCCAATCTGGTGTGAAAATTCTCCGCTTCATAGTAATTCTCTGCTAATACCCCGACCACGTCTTAAGTTTCTAGGATCAGAGGTTGTTGAGATATTAATAAAAATCGCGAAATACAACCTTTCATAGAAATAACATCATGCAGACTATGTTCTTCCGAGATATCATTGTTAGAATGTTGCTTTCAGTGTTGCTTTCAAATGTTGCTATATGTCAGACGATTAAAATTACATTAAACATACCAAAAAGTTTTTATACCAAGTTTATAATCAAGTTCTGCCGTCTGCGACCTCTGTGCGGATAGAAGTCGCAAAGCAACAAAAGTGAGTTCAGCTTGAGCAGGTCGAGTAGGTCCTTTTCAAAATATAAAATACAACTTAAAGATTGAACCGAATAAAGCAAGAGTCGTCATGATAGATAAAAACACAGATTTAAATATCAGGGCCCTCCCCTCCCGGGTGATCCCTTTTACCACGGATGCCTCCAGAAGTTGGTCTACGTTCAGCATGAGGAAGTCGAGTGGGTTCATTACAGAGTAGGCATTACAAAGTGACATCAATTAAAATTGAAATTAAAATTGATAAATTGCATCAATTAAAAATTTGACTACGATTAAAAAGGGCTACCTGTGATTAGGAGGGATAGGAACCTTTGGCAGGGTACCTAGACCTGAAAGTAGAGCTCTGGTTCTGTGGAAATTTGGCGCAAACCACTTTGACATTTCATAACTTTTTTGAATTGTGGATTTTTTTTTAATACTCTGTGTGTGTGCGTTTTTTTTACCATGAAATTGCGTTCTTGTGAGATTTCAAATCTCTTTGTGGAAATATTTTTCAACATGATTACGCTACAATGATAAAGCAGGTATCGAAAGTTTCACTTTACCGCCGAGCACAACGTATTCACATTACTTCAATTTTTGAAATTCTAAATCAAATGTATCTTCCAATTTTAAATGAAAAGTATATTCCACCTACCAGAACGCACAACCTAAACGATCATTGATTAAAACCGGTTCAGTAGTTAAAGCTATAGATCCGTCAACACGGAAGAAAATGTCCGAGAAATCGCGTTTTGTTTTCTATTTTGGAAATCCAAAATCAATTTATCATCAATTTTAAATTAAGGTATGTACCTCCAACCAAAACGCCAGAAATAAGACAAAATTTATTAAAATTGGTTCCAAAATTAAGACTATGGGTCCATCAACATTGAAGGAAAAGAGGCTGGCTAGAAAATCGTAAAAAGTGCACTTTAACGTTTTTTGTTTTTTTTCCCGGCAACTAAATCACCAATTGCAATTGCTTTTGTCAGTTTCGTGGTTATGTGTTACAAAATATATCAAATCTATAGCTTTTGGGGGGATTTAGATACATACCTCTGAAATTTGGATGTTATCACATCACGTATACTCATAACAGCTACAGATTCGGAAATGGCAACTAGGCGGCGAACTACTTGGACGGAACACTACCATTTTCCTAAAATATAAAACAAAGTAATTAGATCCTGTGTTAGGAATAGTCATGTTTAGGTCATCACCGACTTTAACCATTCGGAAAGAATATAATGAGATTATTGAAGTGATTAGTGAAGATGCGTAAGGCGAAGCATTACATTCTATTTCTGAAAGATTTTTAATCTTTTTGCAATAAATTGTTATAAAATTACTCTGCAGTGTACGTAGACACATTCAGAAATGCATACACCTAAAATGTTCTGCGAAAAACATATGATTCTTTATTTTCATTTTTTTGTAAAAAGATTAAAACCTTGATTTTTATTCGAACTCTTGGAGTTATAATAATCTTATTATTTTTAAAGCAAAATTATTCTTTTAAAGATATTTTTAAACTGTATATATTAGAGCAATAAAAGGATTTAAACATATAACGGCAATTTAAAAATAAATATGAAGTATATAGAGTTTTTGCTTCAAATGACCTTCTAAAGCTGGACTAATTTTTTAAAAAATTTAAAAGCATACGTAAAAAAATAATTTTGTGAATAGTTCACATTTAAAAAAGTAATAACTCTTTTACCTTGTATATATTGTATATATTTAGCTGTTATTTGGAAAATTATTTAAAAAAAACATGTTTATCAAATGACTTATGTATTTCATTTTAATTAAAGCTATTTCGTTAAAACTTTAAATTTTTATATTTTGTCAAATGCTGTATTTTCTATTTAACGATTCAATTAAAAATTTTAATATTCAGTTTAATCTATGTATGAAGCATTTTTTGAATATTTTGTTACATACTGTATTTATCAATTAAAGATTGAATTGAAGTTTTGAATTTTTTGTAAAATGTTATAAAATATTGTTTCCATGCTTTATATCAGTTTAAAATCAAATAATTCAATATAAAATTATTTATAATGATTGTAGGATACACTATGGAAGAACTGGGTAGGTGCGTGTTCGTAGTTCAAATCACTAATGGGTTCTTTACAATGGCGCCCGATCAAGAATATAGCTTTACACGTTAAAGAGAGTGAGTCCCAGAGGAGTTTTGATGTTTGAAGACCCTACAATTTCATGTTGCAGTTTTAACTCAGTCGTGTAGGGTGTGAGGTCTATTTAACCTTTGGTTATGATTTCACTTAGTTCACGTTCTAAATTATGTTTTACTTTAAATTAACAACTTCTTACTAGTTCGGTTATGTCGGCCAATCCTGAATCCAGAACAATTTCTGCGATCCTGTAATAGATCAATATAAAGTTTCGGTTCTAATAAGAGATAATGGCTTGCTTTGGATTTGAGCAGTTGCACATGCGTGTAAGTAGTAATTTGGAGTTCCAACATTTGCGAGCTTTAAGAGAAGCGTGCTGTTTAAGTCACGTTGGTTGGTTGACAGACGATCTAACAAGATATACTGATCGCGATGTGTATACTCTGATGATCAACAGGAGTTAGTCCATAAGAGATCCTTCTGAAGTATCCCGACGTCTACTGATGAATTGGGTTAAGTTCTGTCCAGTGGTCGATAGTATAAGTGAGCAATTATTCAGCCTTCTACGGCACCGGAGGGCCTTAAATGACTTTAAAAAGCCCCATATTCTGCTCCATTAGGGGATCAAAAATCCGATTACGCTAAGGTCTCTCTAATTGTCGATACTATGTGTGCAATAATTCAGCCTTTTAGCTCACCATGGGCTTTTGGAGGGCCAAAAATGTATTTTTAAGAGCCCCTCATTTTTTCCGCCCGGCGGGGAGAGGAGTTGAATTGTAGGTCCGGGACTAGGGTAGTTTTGTGGTTAAGACACGTGGGTTGCTCTCGGAGAAAGCGAGTTCGATTCCCTGCTCTATCCAAACTGCCCCGTGTTCATGCAGAGTCCGAGCACGTTAAATATATGGGCCTGAAAGGTTGATAGTAGGGGAAGGAAGGTACCGTCTCTGTGGATGCCGTCCCACTGAGTTCCGGTCTAAATTAGGTGGCAGTGTCCTGGCCGTCTAAACAGATGCCTTATACCTTTTATTAGGTCGGTCGGTCTGTGTCGAAAGTAAATAAAGAAATATTTGCAAATCAGGTTCCGATAGGCCCAGTACCGTAGTTAATACTATGAGTGCAAAGATTCAGCATTCTAGGTGAACAGAGAGTCTGGCAAGACTTTTCAAACCCCCTTTTCTCCGCGCTCGGGGGGTAAATGGAATGTCCGGCTCCTCCTGTTCTGTACCGCAGTCAGTACTATAAGTGTGCGAACATTCAGCCTTCTATGTCACCAGGGGGCTTCTGGGGGGGGGGTCTTGAAACGCTTTCGAAACGTTCTCTTTTGTCAGCACCTCGGGAGGGGAATAAATTTAAACTCTGGCTCCTTTAGGTTCTGCACCGCGTTTGATGCTAAAAAATGCAATGACTCAGTCGTTTGGTCACCGATGATTATCTGGAGTGTCTATACAATTATATATAGTAACTAGTGAGTTCTCGTGAGAAATCATGGGGAAAACTTTTATTCGATAAAAGTTAATGAATGTAAAATATCTTTAAGTTTGACTTTTTTATGTGAAATATATCTTCAGAAGAATATTTTTAATAAAAATTTTATGCAGTATTATTTACCTTAGTAAAATGACTTAAAATTATCTCAATAAATCGGTTTTGATATTCTCTTCCTCGAGTGACCGGATACTAATGGCGGAAGTGCGAAGCATTGGTTAGGCCTAACTATACCCTAACTGAGAATCTTCGGTGAACACCTGCAACTTTTACTCTGGTTTAAGATTTAATAAATTAGTTGAAAGTTATAAAATAAGACACAAATATTCTATATGAAGTGTTATTATTGCAAAAAGGTATTTTAAAATAACGCGATTTCTTACAATTAAAAGCGATTTACAAAAAGAAAAACAAATCATCGAGCATGCGCCTATGCTTGTTGACATTCGGCTTGTTCACATTCGAAATTATATTATTTGATTCTTAGATGAATCGTAGAAAACAATGTGCTGAGGTAAATTATAAATGAATTGGGAAATACGTGGATTTTGATGTGTGTTAAGTATCTCTGAATGTCATGTATCAGCCTCCTCATACTAACTTAATCATGGAGGTAAAAGTACGGAGTTAAAACATCATATTAAAAACACGTCAATATCGTTTGAGACAATAATTCAGATCGTTCTGGAATAAGATATGTAGTCTTGCATTGCATGCAATTGTATGGCGAAAAGTATAATAATATTGATTTAAGCTATCCATTTTGTAAAAATACATTATAAGCGTAATACAAAGTAGAACTGAAGCAACAAAGATTATTTCCACGTATTCAAAATTATTTTACCTTTCAATTTATTTTTATCTCCATATATTCTGTACTCTGTCCTACAACTATGAAAACATATCGGTTAGTTATACTCATAATTAGGGAACCCTTAATTTAAAAATAATCAAAAATGCATATACTAAATACTACGCCTTTCTGTTGTATTAACAAAAAATAGCGACTATTTTACTAAGACTAGAGACTCTTAGATATAATTATCAAAGCATTATGGCATTTTCAAGCGTTTCATCCATAGGATTTTTATCTCGTTTCTAACTCCATGACCATTATACTATTACTATGTCCTTATGTAAATTCCCTTTAAAACAAATATCCCCTACTATTGGCAGAAGGGAAAATAATCAGATGCTTATTCTTCAAAAATTTTCCGAATTATTTTAGTGCTGAATTCGCTTCAGAACTACATCTTCGCGTTTTTCTATGTTGACATTCGCTTTTGCCAATACAGCGCTACGAAATCCCACACCGCAGCCTACCTTCACTGTACTACCTTCAGCGCTTAAAATTTTGCATCTGGCCGCTTCCTTCCAATCGATATGCATCGCAAGAGCAGCAGGTTGCCCCAAACAGGTTGATCCTTTAATTATGGGCAGCGTTTTCTCGGGTTCTGATCAGAACAAAAGCTAAATGTGGCCTAAAGCCAAATTCATTTTTTAGCGTCTGAAAACACTTAATCTAATCTAGTATTTAATTAAAAATGGTATCCGTTAATTAACGGAAAACTTTAAGCAGAGTTTCAGACTTTTGTTTTTGTTCTTGTACACACGTGTTAAGACGTTTACTGTTGCATTACTGATACTATAATTTTTGAGGAAATCTATAATTTAATTAATTTTTCTGAAAATGTGAAATATTTTTTCAGAATTTATGTACTGTAAACATTGTATAAACTTAAATTGGTGTATATTCTTTCCTTGTGTGATTCAGAATAATGTAATGCTGCAAAATTTAAACCATCAATATCTATAATTCTCTAAAGTGTTTAACGTGATTTACATTTCCAGACACTCCAGATATTTTCCGGTAACCAAACGACTGAATTGTTGCATTTTATAGTATCAACTGCGGTGCAGCACCTAAAGGAGCCAGAGTTTACATTTATTCCCCTCCCGAGCTGTAGACAAAAGAGAAGGTTTCGAAAAGCTTTTTCTAGATCCCTCAGAAGCCTTCCGGTAACCTTGACGGCTGAATCTTTCTAAAATTATAGTATCAAAGATTGGAAAGAGTTTAACGCAACTGGATTTTTTTATTTAATCCTGAAGGTGGTGGAAATTGGTATTCTTTTAAAAGCTTTTTAAAAGCTTTAGTGAGCTAGGATGGTGAATCAATGCACAGTTATTGTATCGATCATCGGACAAAAATTAATTTCGTCGGATTTTAGATTCCTCCCCTATGACGGAAATTATGTTTTTTAAAGCTTAGGTAACAACTGGTATGGAATCAGCCTTAAATTCTAAAGGAGGTAGGGTGGTTCACTAAGAATTGGCACACCCGTTTCTTTCCAATTTCATTTTAAAATTTTCTTTGAAACATCTATTTTAAAGATTAGTTATAAATAGATCTTAGATACAAATTGATATGGTTTGAACAATAAATTCTGGAAGGGTTTTAAGGAGACACACTAAGGACTTCTACTTCCGGTTTTGACGATATCACTTCCGATTAAAAAATTTACATTTTCCTTGAAACATCTGTTTTTAAAAATGTGCTATAGTTACAGCTTAGATGTCAACTGATATGGATCCAGCATTAAATTCTGGAGGAGTTAGGGTGTTTAAGGATTTCAACTCCTGGCTCTTTGAAACATTTTACTTAAATTGCGTTATATTTTTAAAAAGTGTATTCGAGTTTGGAAATTATTACGTACCTATATTAGGCATATTTTCAAACTATTAATTCAAACTAATAAATGTCAATCAATTTCAGTCGAAAAGCTTATTAGATACACAATCATAAATTGTATTCTCTTGTAAAATTCATAAATGTAAATGCTATACAATTTACATAAAGTGTACTAACGGAGAAAAAAAAGCATTTTGAGAAAACGAACTTTGTCACGTGAAAACGCTCTTTGCCTTTAGAATGATTATAATGCATGTTGTTTGCATCTTCAAGCTTAAAATATTTTCCTTTCATGAGACGAATGTGCATAAATTATATATTTTTATAATCAGAAAAACTTATTTTATTTTTGAGTTACTAAACAAGAATTAGTTTTTTGAATATTTATCACGTCTTGGTACCTTTAAACATAAACACTTATCATGTGTCTCGATTTGTTTTAATTGTTTAAAGCAAATGGTTCCAAAGACAAGAAGTGATTCAAGGCTAATAAATAGTAGTACGACTTAGGTCTAAATGAAAGATAAAGTGCTCCATATCTAAATGAATGGTAACATGTGTCAGGTCTACATGAATGATCAAGTGATTTAACTACCATAATTAAACTGAAGCAGAAAATTCGTTAGTATATAAAAAAACTGATTGAAAAGCAAAAGAGGTAAAGTCACCGGAGAGTTACACATGTGAGCCCAAAAAGATGGCTTATATAATGTGGCAAGGTAATAAAATTTGACGTGCTTAAATACTTCTTACGCCTAAGCAAAAATCTTAGTAGAGTTTAATTATTGAACTATGGAGTTTCTCTAATTTCAGATTTAGTTTCATAATTAGGACAAATTTAGAGATACTTTATTAATTAGTTCCTGAGATATCATGCGCGAAAAAAAAGAAAACTATGTTTATAGATAAACACGTTTAAAGATCCAAGGTAAGGTCAAAATAAAATGTTTTATATTTCATTTTTTTATATTTCCCAATATACTGAAAGCAAGATAAATTGTAACAATATAAATTATTATTATTTTATTAATTATTTTAGTAATAAATAAAGCCAAACATGGGGATAATATATATCGAATTATAGGAATAGTCGAATTATCACTGTTCCACTGTACTTCGTTTTAGGAGAATTAAATTAAATATTTTAATAGAATCACTTTTCAACTATGTTGTAAAGTGTTAATAATCTAAGTCTTTCGTTTTCCTGCTGAATACAGCAAATCAAGACACTATTTAAAACGATTTTTCACCACATCCAACTTCCGGCTATATACCTTAGGGTTAGTCGTGTGGTCTGGGTTTTTAACCACATCCAACCTACTCTAGATCCATGGGACGAGTTTGATGAAACTTTTTGTGACAAAAGAAATTATCCCTTTTTACACGGTTTTATTTAGGTGGGTTTCTCGGTTTGTTTATTTTGGTAAATTCTCAAAATCAATTTTTGAAATAATTTTCACTAGCCGATTTTCTTGAAATTTTCTTCGTTTTTTTTTCGTATAATTACTGTAATAGCGCGCAGATGATTTTTTAATGTTATTTGTAAGATATTTTTGAGAATGCATTGTGGCAACTGACATATGGACAATATTCCTGACATACGGACAATTCAACTTCGTAAAATACAACTGATTATATCTAACTTCGTAAAATACAACTGATTATACCTAACTTCGTAAAATACAACTGACATATGGGAAACATTTCTGACATTGTGACAACTGACATATGACATTGTGGCAACTGCCATAGGACATTGTGGCAACTGACATTGACGAAAATGGTCCATTTTTGAAACAATTGACAACTGGCGATGAAAATTAGATTCTTTGAAGTAACACTGAACGCAGAGGATCATAGTCCAGGCCTAGTGAGCCAGCTCAAACAACATCAAATGCTGATATTCATCAAAAGAATGTCATGCTATCAGTTTAGTGGGATTATAAGGGAATTATTTATTTTGAGTTTTTATTAAGGAACAAAATGATCAATTCCAATGTGTACTGTCAGCAGCTAACAAAACTAAAAAATGCTTTGGAACTGAAATGTCCGAAATTGGTGAATCGTAAAGGTATTGTATTCCAGCATTACAATGCTAAACCACATGAATTTTTGTCACTCGCCAGAAACTATTAGAGCTTGGTTAGGATGTGTCACACCGGTATTTTCGGTTGACACGCCAGACCAGAGAAATCCTAACTTTTGCGAATTTTACAACCCCAGGTTCAAAAACACCTCCCGTCTGTGAGTGAAACTCACAGATGACCTGTTTCAAAATACAAACCCAAACAAAGCATCAAAAACCCTTATCTTGTAAGGACGTCATCTTCCGCTGAAAACACATTTATATAAAATTTCAAGAGACGCTGAATACACTGAATAAACACACAGAAATTAATTTAAATTCTCTTTTTTATTTAAATGCCAAATTTAGTATGGAGTTAACAGATTAACAAAAATTAGCTGAATCTATATAAGCCCCCCCAAAAAAAACCACTGGACACAGGACCATTAAATTACTTAAATTCAGTCGGCTCTTTGCCGGAACAAATATTCTATTCAATATAAATAATAATAACATGATAATATCATAAATTCTCTATTTTAGATCAAAATACTGCTATGGTCAAACTAGGGAGAAACAGCACTCGAGGAATCCCCAAACAGATAATTAAATTATAATTAAAGATCACTTTATAATTTTTGGCAGAAATGAAGATTGAAATTAGAGGCGCGTCGAAGAGGATTCTCAGTCCGACAACTCGGCGTTTTTTCACTTATGCCCGGACGACAGCACAAAGATCGATCAAAGTCTTACCTCAATCTCGGAAGGGTCACTGGAGAGACGAAACGCAACATTAACCGCAAACACCCATGGGGAGAATTTATTCCCCGTTCCGAAGGAATGACGGAAAACACAATTGCTGGCAGGGTTCCAGCCTTGGCCCGCCATGGGCCTGGTTTCATTCAAATGTTCCGCTCAGCGCCAAGACTCGAACCATTATAGGCTCTCCGGAACAGAAGAACACGAAGGATCTCGGTCGCTAATTCTTTCATACGGCAGTCCGGCAATCGAACTCGCTCTTAGGATCCGGCAGTCGGCAAGATCCCGTTCAGGCCACACTCTCAACCCACAGCTACGGCACTTCGACTTGGGAGTCGAACCCCGAGCACAGCGTGAGTTCGTCCAGATGTCAGTCAGGAGAGTGGGCGACGAATTTTCCCACACTCGCTTTCTATACGCAAAGGGCCGATTCCGGGCCCAGGGTCCAATCGGACCTCAAGGAAGACCAATTCCACAATCCGCCAAACGCAGTTCTTCAAACATTCAAAAATATTCCCAGGGTCGAGCTTTCCAGCCTCCCCGCCGGGTCTCAAAAATAAAACCAGCCGTTGATATTTCTGCAGGGTAAATGTATTGAAAATGAAACTTTGCACAATATTGCGTCATCCCAGACATGCAGAGAGTACATATACTTCCGTCTTTGCAGGCGAAAAATATGACCTCGAAATAACGGTCATGAATTCCTCGAGTGAGTGCAAGAAATATTATTTTAAATGAAAATGGCTACAATTACTGAACAAGGAATAAATGCATTTAAAATGATAAATATATATACATAAGACAAGAGGGTTCCGGAGCAGAATTAATATATATATATAAATGTATAAAAATACGGAAGTTTAAAGAATAATGTAGATTTTACAATTTACACACAAGTGACGCGAGATTAAGAAATCTCGTCGCGACAGATGTGTTACCATATCCACCATATAGCCCTGACATTGCATCATCAGACTACCATTTGTTTCATACTCTGCAAAACACCTTGTCAGGTAAAGCCTTCATCTTAGAATTCGTCAAATCCCAATTGGAAAATTTTTTGCAGAAAAAAATCAGAAGGTTTTTGAAAGTGGAATCATGAAATTGCATGGAAGATGGCAAATGATAATTGAACAAAGTGGTCAATGCATTATTGATCAAAGTTATTTCTTTGTATAAAAAACTGCTTTTTTATTTTAATGAAAACCAAAACAAAACTAGTTTCCGGACAACACAATATTTAATAAAACTTCAGTTAATCCTCCTCTCGGATTCTCGATTCGAAAGTATTTGCGATGATAATACAATATTTCATCAAATTTGAGTTGATCGCATCGATTTGAGGAGGTCGTATAAAACTTTAAAAAGTGGAACTTTTTGAAAATTTATGGGATGACTATTTCATTAACGTAGTCTTATTTCCTACCTTACTTTCAACATTTTTGCAATTTACATTGCCCACTTATCTCCAACAGGTAAACAATTAAAGCTCATTTCAATCTTTTTGGGACACCCAATATACTATTTCTATGTTATTACGCCTACCATTCCTTAAAATTCTGTCAATGACATTAAATTTTTATGGATGCTCCACGATTTTATTTTTGGTCAAGTATGGTCAAAAATATTGTACTAGACAAACATTTTTACGAGCATTTTATTAAAACCATATAACTTAAAATGTTCTTTTAAATAAATCTTTTATTTCATTTCTCAGGACAAAGAATTTTTTTCCATTTCATCCAATCTTTTAAAAAGCTTTTCATCGTAATAAGGGTACACTTTACACGTAAATCAGATTAGCTCTAAACATAAATAATTTTACCACCTGTGTCTATTGATTTTCCACTGAATTAAGAGCAGCTTTTGAAGGCGGATTTAATCTATAAATCTCTCTAAATATATATTTTGGAACAGAAATAATTATTTTCTTTTCCATAAATTTTTCATCAATATATTTTACATTTTTCATCAAAGTGTATAACATATAAATGTATTAAAGTTTGATCAACCTACTGTATGAATAATACTGAAATATAACAATTCGTTAATGACGGCATAAACAGTTCATCAAAAGTATTTATTCGCTTCTGAAGAAATGAATTATCACATGAATGTCACTTTCTTCAGGATGAAAATAAACAAGAAAGATCAATTATGCATAAAGCATTGCTTATGAAACACTTTCAAACTTCAATGCAAATTTATGTAAACATTCCTAAAATGCGATACATTCCTCGGTAATATTTTTAAAATTATCACAATACTACATTAGCTTATTATATTTGAAAACTTAAAACTTCATCGAAAAAAATGAACTTCATTCAAATGACGGCATTGAAATAGACATTGCCTGGCTTAAACATCTCTAAAATGCGATACATTCCTCGGTAATATTTTTTAAATTATCATAATACTACAATAATTTATTATATATGAAAACTAAATCGAAAACAAATGAACTTTATTCAAATGACGTCAACGAAATATAAATCGCCTCTATATAAAAGTAGCATTTCATTCAAAAACTTTTTCCATTCTTTTCATTCATCACAATACTAAAATAATTTATTTTATTTAAAAACTTAAAACCATGGAGATACAAATAACTTAATTCTATGCTTAAAACTTCATCGAAAAAATCGTCTGGTTCTCTGTGTAATATCAATGAATCTTTCATTCATATCAACTATATTGCAGACTCCATGAGCTAAATAATTTTGCGAATTAAAGAAATGCAGCAATTTTTATACAACTCATTCTACATATTTTGGTGTTTACATGCTCCATAAGTGAAAATTAGGCTTCGTTGTAGAAATAATCAAAGTTTGATGATCATTTAAACTCAAACATATTATAATTGCGTTGTTTAAGTATGCAGATGCACAAAATTTAAAAAAAATAAAGCGGTTTAAGGACGGATGCAACACTAAATATGAATTGAAACGCACTTTAAAAATCACGATTTTTACACAAGGTGGATGCCATATTTTATTTTGAAATGGGTCACGTGATCTCTTAATATAAAGGGTGTAATTATTATTTTAATTTTTATTTAAAAACTTTCTGAATATATTTTGCTGAAATTTTTTTTATATATTTTATGGGATAAATTGAATATTTCCCAAAATTTTCGAAGCAATTTGTGAATTTTAAATCCGCTTAAAAAAATGTTTGGAAAAGTAGATCCCATAGGGTTCAGTGTATTTCACTTTTTCAACCCGGGTTCAATCCAAAACTAATTGGGTGATATTATGCATTTATATTCCCACAGGTCCCACAGACCGTCTGAACAACATACTAAAATTTAATTTTGATAAAATCATTTTACGGCAGTTTCCGTGCTAACGGGCAGACAGATAGACTGACAGACAGACAGACAGAATGAACAAAGTCATAAACACTTTTCAACTATGTTGTAAAGTGTTAAAAAGCAACTGTCTTCTTCTCACCCTTTTATTTTTGCTAATGCGGTTGCTTTGTATGTTTATATTGTTGAAAGAGTGTGCCTCCTGAAACGGTAGACACGTTTCATCAAAGTATTATTCTTTTGAACATTTAATCAATACATAATTTCTAAATTGATTGTAATTATTCCATAACTGGTATTGAAAGCTGCCGACGACAGGCGAATGAACACTCTCAAAACATAAGGATGCAACATTTATCCATTTTGTTTTGTTTTGTTATGGCGTCGAAAATAGTCGTCTTAATCAAAAATAGGCTTGGTTACGTTCTATTCCATTGTCGATTCTGTGCAAAGTTTCAGTTTTCTAGGTCACTGAATGACTTCTGGAGTATCTGGAAAGTCATTTCGATCGTCCCCCCAATTTGTGCTGTCCTGTTAAAGAAATGGAAATATGTCTCGGTTATGTTCTATCCCTTTATTGACACTAAAAGTGCACAGAATTTTAGCTTTTTTGGCTTTAAGAGATTCTTTAGTGTCTGGCAATACGTTTTGTCACTCCCCCCCCCTTTTGTTTTGACAACTTGGGGGAGGCGGAATAAAAAATTAGCTAATTTCTATCCCGTAATCGAAACTATTAGTATACAACGCTTCAACATTCCATGCCAGTGGTTCCCTATAAGGGTACACGGAATCCTGGGACTCCGAGAATATATGTCAGGAGCTACTATATGGGAATTTGGAAAAGCTTGCGGAAAAATCACAAGTTCCCCCTGTTGTGCAATTGAGTAAAAAAATTAAAATGATTAAGATTTTAACGTTATCTATTAATAAAACAATGAATCATGTTGAATGTTAAACTTGGTTATACAGGGTGTCCCAAAAAGATTGAACCGCGCTTCAATTCTTTACCTGTTGGAGATAAGTGGGCAATGTAAATTGTAAAAATGTTAAAAGTAAGGTAGAAAATAATACTACGTTAATAAAATATTTTTCACATTAATTTTCAAAAAGTTACACTTTTTAAACTTTTATACGAACCCCTTAGACAAATTGGGTCAATCAGAAAAATTTTATTTTCAATGCAACAAGATCATTAAAAAAACCGCATACCCGTATCTATAAAATCAACTGAATTATGATAAAGGAAAAAAACCAGACTTATGCCACTTTTCCGTACCATGTGAAAGGCTGTTTCATCAGTGAAAATAGGGATCATAATAGAATATAAGGATCTTAAAGCAGTGATACTCACTACGCGGTTGGGTATCTTATGTATTATCATCCAGTTTCATCTTTTTTGTGATATGTCACAAATTTACATTTCTAATTTGATATATGGTCCCCAATCACAATGATAAACTATTAAAATTAAGGGTCAGTACTACAGGAAGGTGATCAGATATCAGATTGTTATCTACGCTGATCGTATGATGAAAAGGGATATTTCTGAAAGAGCCAAATCAATTATGGTTGGGTTCCTTCCTGTAGAGAAGTGAGTGGGGGTGGGCGAAGCTACAATCCTGAAGTTGGCGCACTGGGCCAATCGATTTAGTCGAATGCCGTAACTGTTCGAAGCTACGTCCCAAGATCAGTGGCGAACATTTTGGTCGCCAGCAATAATAATATTACTTCTATGTCCTAAAACAGCTTCAATTTCGGTCGTGGGAAATTCGCTACGATTTACTGAAGAGATATACACTGAAGCAAATGTAATAGGGACCAAATTTGGATTAGTGACTTTGATGGCTGTGGCCTCAAGCTTCGCGAAGGCCGGGACTCTTAACCTGTGATGAGGGGGTGTTGTTTTTAATGTAGAGTGCTGTGGCGCCATTGGCTCGCCACCCCGCCCCAGCTCTCGCTCTATACGAGAAATTACCCGTGTGGTTACAGATTGCTGGGGAGGAAGGAGATCAGATGAGTTTCATTTATTATGAAAATGTCAAAGTTCTGATCTACAACATAATCACGCACCTCGTCGAGCTTGGAACGCACTCCATTGGAGTTCCATAAGCCGATTTTGAGAGACTGCAAGATACGGGTTTCCGAAATGGAGAACTTGGCGAAGCCAGATAAATGGTCTGAGAGGGGGAGGCTTATCTGGCAAGAGCATTATAGCTCTTGTAGATAAACCAAACCAAATCAAGTTGCGTAATCGCCGTACGCAGTTCAGGAAGCGCTCTTTCGAACGCTGTGAGTAACAATTCCTTGTCATGAGTATTTCTCATGGCCAAGAGAGATAACAAAAAGTAGGTATAGTTGATAGCACAAGTACTATCAACTTGAGACTTAAAATTTTGAACGGCGACGGCTGGGACCGACTGCTCAACAATTTGTCCGGTAATTTTGGCAGGGGGGCAACTTTTCCCTGGGGTTTGCCAGAAACGATGCTGGAGAAATTTACATTAGGCTTAATGCCAGCTGGTCGGAAAGGACGACCTTGGTTTCCAGGGTTTAATCCTGGGGGGAGGATGTACGATTATTATTACATTTATTCTGGGTGGCCCTATTACTCTTGGTCAGGGACGAGTTGCTCGGATTTTTCGGGCAATCGCGACAATTTGCAGCGTGTTGACCACTGCAATTGCAACAATAAAGGTAATTAGCCTTACAGTCTTTAGAGGCGTGGGATCCTGCGCACTTGACGCAACGCAATGGTAAATTTCATGCCAGGCTGCTATGAAAAAATCCATTACAGCCATAACATTGGCTAGTAAAGCCTTTGCGTCCAGCGTAGGGCTCCAGTTTCACTTCCGTGTCCAAGAGTCTATATAATGCATACAAATCTTCCGGGTTAGTCCCGGGTACTATCTGGAGGTAGTAAAGAGGGAGGGGCTGTTTAATCCCTCTCTTAGTCAGCCGAAAGTTATTAATTACTGAAAAGCCCAATGCTTTCATAGATTTCGTAATTAAATTAATCTCAGTAGTCACGGGAAGCCCTCTGATTACAACCATGACTGGTTGGTCTTCCCTCAAAGTATAAGTCTTAAACTGCACGCCTGATTTTTTCAGGAAGTTGGTGCAGTTTCTGAACTCGCCCTCGTTTCTGACATGGACTTTAAAGAACTGCCGGTCAAGGACCGGAACAATGTTCAGTGCATACTTCTTTAGGTTGAATAAAATGGAGGGCCAGTCAGGCTGAGAAGCGCTGATTAACAGCGGAGACGTGGTGGGAGTCGGGGGTTTCGGCACAGTCGCCGAGGGGTCGTCCTTTCCGGGTCCGGTCTCGTGAGTCGATTTTCCATTGGCCGACTCTGAATCAGCATTTTGCACTGTATCAGTGGCTTGTCTGGAAGTCTTAGTAGCTCTATGGACAAATCCGTCCTCGTCAGTGAATGTCCTGGGAGTATAACCTCCGCTAAGAGTACGTTTCTTGGCTTGTTTGATGTAGTCATTAGGTTTAGAATTATTAGACATAGTGTGCTGTTTAAATTTAGGTTTTCTATTTGCTTCTAATACGGCCAGAATCAGTTTGCTTTTAAGTACATGAACTTTAGTGATAGGTATTTCCTCAATTTGATTAGAATTATAACAATTAGGTTTAACATTAGTCGAGTTATCATTTAAATTTAAAGTAGAATTAAGAGCCGGTTCCTCAACAGTTTGGGAGGCAGGGTGGGAAATATAAACCATATTTACCACAGCCAAGTAGTTCAGCCATCCTGTCCAGCTCGGAGTTCATGGCGTCCATCCTTGTACGCATCTCGGCAACTTCAATCTTTTCAACGTTCGTCTTCTTAGCCATCTGTAGTACGATCGATATGTTCTCAAGTTCGATGACCTTATTCTTGAGTGAAATAACATCTTCAACGCTAGGGATACTATCAGCCAAGTCAGAAGGAGATATCTCCTCGTTAACCAACACCATTTCCTCTTCAACTACCACCAAGTGGCCAGGTTCCACTTGGTCTTCGAAAGTCATCGCAAGAGCTCAGCAAAACACGTCCTACTACTTCGGAGTACGAGGGGGAGAGAATGAACCACTGCCCGTTCTCTTCCTGAAACTGGTCGAGGGAGTAGAATCACATGGAGTACCTAGATCTAGGCGCTCTAACCTCCGGGCTGTGAACTAAGTGTTGTAACTTTCTTACTAGTTGTTTTCCTCAGAGTTCTTTTAAAGCCGTCCCCAAGTGGGAGGGTCGTCAGGATCCAATGGTAAAGGCAGTTGGCGTTTGGCAAGACGGATGGAATGAGCAGAATCCGTCGGTGAAGATGGTGTTATACTGAAACAACTCGGTAGCCAGCCAAAATTTTAAAAAAAATTATGTTTTTTTGTGGAGGGGGGGGGGGGTTCAAGTTCTGAAAGCATGTTAACGATATCGAAGAGTTTGCCCATGGGGACCTTATTAGTTTTGAAAATTTGCACGATTTGATTTCAGATTTTTTTAATGTTACTGAGGTCGAAAATTTTCTCCATTTCTTTGTAGAATTGGAGGAATTGAAGGAAAAGATTAGAAGTTTGGAGTTTATTTCCTGTTTCAGGCTGAACCTGGGCAGTGTACTCTCCGGATATTCCTCTATCCGTCTCGGTACTCGCCTGCGCAGCCTGTGCAGGGGGGTTGCAAAAGTTGTGCAGTGGGTAAGTGTGGAAAGTTTACGTTGTCGAAGACAACAGGGGGATGACTTTGGAAGTTTGTGGTCTAATTAAGGGTTCCTGAAACTTTCTGTTCCTGAAAGCGAGGTTCGCTCTTTATATAAACTACCATGGTGATCGGTTTCCATGCGCTGTAGTTCCGACTATTCATTCATTGGCTGCGAATTTTTGATCATTTGCATATTCGTTCGACAGGTGCTTGCATGTACAGTTTCATTACTATCGGATTATTTTGCGAGGTGGGTCGATTTTGTTGTCTTGGAGTGTATAATGCAATGAATTTACTCCTTTTACAGTCCAATAATAAAGTATAAGATCCACGGTATTATGTTTTTAACTTTGAATTGTACATTTGGCCATTTTCCGGATGACAACATATAAAACTATTTCAGAGTATCCAATTAATTTATATTTCGCGCAACTCTCCATAAACAATTATCAATATTGATAGCATCCTCAATAAGCGATATAGTCCGTATACTAAAATATTTTAATAATTAATGCATCAATTAGGCGCCATTTTTATCAATTTAGCGTCAGTTTTGGAATTTTGACGATATTTTCGTTAATCTGGGATGAAATATCACCAAATTGGCGAATATTCTAGCGAAGTATCGCTAGAATATTCGCCAATAAGACGGAAATCAGAATTTGGAAAACCATTTGGCGTCATTTCAATCAATTTGTCGACATTTTTGTCATTCTGACAACATTTAAAATAGTCGCCAAGTTGGCGACGTCCGGCTAAATTTCTCGCCGAACTTATATATATATGAATTTACTGACTTTTATGATACTGATTGCATTGTAAATACTTTTAATTAAATATAAGCTGACACTATAGCTTAATAATTATCATCTTCCGTTTTCGAGATATTATAAATTTAACTTTTAATTAAAAAGAAGTAATCAAGTTAGTTATATGAAATTTGATATGAGCATTTTAATCGATATATGTATATATACAATAAAAAATCTATCGATTTTCAGCAAGGTTTATTAAAAATAAAGTCTACTTTAATTTATCGCTTCTCTACAAAATAGACTTGTTTTCAATCTGTAAAAAAACACATATATTGCGCGTATTATATTTTTATAAAATGTACACATTTAATAATTATGTAATGATAATTTATAATTTAGAAATATTATGAAAAATGCATATTGCTTTTTATATAAAAATCACTATGTGATTTTCAAGAAATTGCATATTTTTCATCTTGTCTCCCACAAGAGTTAAATTAAATCAGGTCCTTAATGAACGCTATTTCGAAGGCTGTTTTTCGCCGCACCCAACTTTCCTTTGACCCTTGTGACGAAGATGACGACACTTTCTCGTGACTAAAGGAATTAGCTTTTCTCTTTCACTTATTCTACAAAAAATTATTTTTTTTTCCCTCATGTCCCTACAAATAAAGGAAAGGAATTCTTTTAAATCATCTTTTCATCATCCCATCGGTACGTCTTACGGCAATCGGGTGAAATGGAGTCGAAATCATTTTGCCTTTTACATCGATTAATTTTCAATTGAATCTTAAACAACATTTTATGTCTGTTTATTTTTTAACTATATGGTTAGATATTTTAGCAGGACTGTGTGGGTTTTAGATTTTCAGAAGCTGTTCACACATTTTTAGAACGATTTTATTGCAACAACTCACTTTGTAAAAGCTAGATTATCGTTTGCTATAGTTAAATGTTGTCTATTTTAAAAAAATAAACTTTGGATTAAAATTTTTGCACTTTCTGAAGAGAAATGCTATTTTTCTGTAATTTAAAAACGCTGTGACAACTATAGAATTTGCTCTTCTAAATGCACAATAAGCAATATTATTAATAATAAATGAAAAAGGCTTATGCTTTTAACCAGAGAAAAAACAACGAAGAAATACCCAAAGGAGGTACGTATATTTCCGACTGTTTCAAAAATAAGGTCACTGGTCTCAGAAAATCCACCGGCTCAAAGAACAATTACAGATACTCTGTAATAACTGAAACAAAATAAAGATTTAAATCTTAAACAAGCTAAAATGCATAATGTTTGCTGCATTTTGGCTAGGCTAAAGGCTGAGCGCAGAACGCGCTGTAGAATTCTCTGTGAAAATAATTTAGCCGGGTGACAGATGGAAATGCATTATGAAAATTGATGAAGCATAGATCTGTTTAAATAAGTGTAACAAAAAGGATCGCTTTACTATCGCAAACGAGGAGGAAAAGACCTAAAAACTTTGTTCCAACAATCGAAGGAAAGTTTCACTAAATGATTCATGATTATTGCTGGCTTTTCGTGGAACGCTAAATAAACGTTAAGAAAGATCTAAAATAAATATCAAAACCAATTCAATATATTACCAATATATTATTTTACTCCTTTATTTAAAGAATCATCCCTTTATCCACAGAGTCTTAATATAGTTGAACTTTTATTAGCCTACTAGTCACAGATCAAAATCTTCCGCTGAATTTCTTAAAAATATGACAAAAGATACAATTATTAAATCTATACCTTTTGTTCATATTCTTTTAAAGTCTCCTGATGTGTCACCAATGGTGTTTTTGGATTGTTAAAAGATAGCTTTCTAAAGACAGGCCTAAAACAATGAATCAAACATTACTCCTGTGCAACAAGTGAAAGATAACCACTCTCCTGAATTTTGCCGTTAATTATGCACTTGAAAAATGTGCTATACTCCTCTCTGGAATGGTCGTTGATTAAGCACGTAAAAATGTGCTGCTACACTTCTCTGAATATTGTTGCTGATTAAGCACGTCAAAATGTGTTTCTTGATTTCTCTTCAATTTCGTCGTTGACTAAGTCTAAATATTTTCTTAAAAATGTGTACAATCCTTCGAAGATAAAAGAAGTCCAAATATATTGAGTGCAGTGCAATTCAAGGCATCAGTTCATACTGAAAGCTGCATGAAGAAGTCTGATAAAATTCTGTGTTCAAAAGGACAACAGGTAAACTTTTTACATCGTAGTATGAGGATTTATTTTTTTTACCTGCCTAGAAGTCAGTAACAAAGTCGCCAACTGTATCACAACCGACTCAGTTAAGCAAGATAGACTGCAATATTGTAAAAACTAATAAGTTGTAAATATAACTAATGATGGTGAAGTTAAGCAATGCTAAAATTTAGTATGAATAGTAATATTAATAAAATTTAGTTTGAGCAAGTTAACGTCTGTTTATTGTGTGAGTAAAGATAATTTTTTCTATTAACCAATTTGATTTTCAGGAACACTGGGCAACACAGAAAATTACTTGGTGGGTTATTGCGGATACATGTTTAGCAAATGTATATAAAATTAAAAATCTTCTTATACACAGCAAAAAATATATATATATTTAAGTTCTAAAAAAAAGCATGTGTAAAAGAAACGAGGGATCGTATGCTTCGTTAAATGTTTACATGGCTTAGAATGATTGTTATGTGCTTGACACTTTAAAAAAGAAATATAATTTTAATTATTTGATATCTAATGCTACGATAAACATGACAAGAAAGAAACCCTAAACTGACTGGCGGGACACAAGTGCTTCAAAGTTCGAACTGGGTAGATGAAAACTCTGGTAATAAGAGATGAACAGGGAATATAAATTTTAGAACTCAAGTTTAAATTTTAAATTTATAGCTTACCTTTTTTCAATTTTATAGTTTAACATTTCAATTTGGACTCAATACATGGATAGAAGAACTGATTGTTGGACAATACTGTACTAAGTGAACCCAGGCTGCATATGAGCGGGAGACCTGTACTGGTGGAAGGGACGTAGCCAGGGGCCTTGGGGGTTTGGTCCTCAACGAAATGTGGTCCTTTATATATATATTTTTAGGCCATCGTTTGAAGAAATAAGCGTTTGCCAACTTTTGCTATTTAATATATTTTTAAATATATTATGAGATATATAGACATTTTAAATACATAATTATTGATGAATTATAAATGCGTTTTAATTTAAAAATTGCTTTATGTTTTTACCAAAAATCATCCCCCTAGTACGGACTTTAGACCACGGTAATGAGACCTTATGTTAGTATTGCAACAATAATGTAAGAATAGCAATTACCGATCAATAACACTTCTAGTATAAAAGATCAATGGTAAAGTTAAGAATTAATTTCCTACGTGGTAGTTGGACTCCTGATTTTGAGATCGGAGTTTAATATGCCAGAGTCCACTGAATCCGTACTAATCGCACTAGAGTAATTTTCAGATACCCAACATCACTGCACTAACCTGCATTGTTAATTTCTTCTGGCTTCATTGTAAGAAATCTTGCTGTTTCAGTTAGGGCTCGAACCGCAGATATTCGTCCTGGCAAACCGATGTTCTCCCAATTGAGCGACTGATACGGAATGGCAAGCTAACATGGACTCTGCAGACGCCGCAGTCGATTTTACTAGCATTAAAGAATATTTCATGTTAGTTTAGAGATGGGTTGCGAAAGTTATCGAATAATAATAATAATAATAATAATAATTATAATAATAATAATAATAATAATAATAATAATAATAATAATAATAATAATAATAATAACAATAATAATAATTCCACATGAACAGTTCAGTCAGTCCAAGTCATTAACCAACTGATTCATCCAACAATATAATAATAATAATAATAATTCCACATGAACAGTTCAATCAGTCCAAGTCATTAACCAACTGATTCATCCAACAATATAATTCAATAAGATCAGTATTTATTTTCCAAACATGTTTTCGAAATGCATGGTAATTGTCTTAGAGATATGAGCACCAGTAAATCGGATCCTTAATGAAAGCCGTTTTGAGGGCTATTTTCCGCCGCTCCCAACCTGAACTGGACCCTTGTGACGAATGTTGACGACATTTTTTCGTGACTGAAGAAGTTATCCTTTTTTTTTTCCTCTACAAAAAATATCTTTTTCTATCCAGCGTGACAGATAAGGGATGAGAATAAAGACACTTTCGTTATCCTATGGGTAATTCTTACGCAAATCCGATTAAGTTGACTGTGAAATCATTTTGAAATCTGCTTCGATTGATTTACAATTGAAGCCAAACAATTTTTAAGCCTGTTTATCTTTTTAACACTTTCCAACATAGTTGAAAAGTGTTTATGACATTGTTCATTATGTCTGTCTGTCCGTTTGCAAATTAACTGCAGTAAAATTGACTTTATCAGAATGAAATTTTAGTATGTTGTTGAGACGGTCTGTGGGACATAAGTAAATAAATAATATCACCCAACTGGATTTGGATTGATCCCGGGTTGAAAAAGTGAAATACATTGAACCCTATAAGACCTAATTTTTCAAACATTTTTAAGCAAAGTTAAAATTCACATATTGCTTCGAAAATTTTAGAAAATATTCAAATTATTCCATAAAAAATATAAAAAAAATTTCAGCAAAGTATGTTTGGTAGATTTTAAAATAAAAATTAAAATAATAATGACACCCATATTATAGGAAGAGATCACTTGACCCACTTCAAAAAAATACGGCATGCATATTTTCTTCCCAGTGTAAAAATCGAGATTTTTAAAGTCCTTGTACATTTATATTTAGTGTTGCATCCGTCCTAAAACCGCTTTTATTTTGCGTATTTTTTGTGCATGTATATTCTATGTCAAAGCAATTACAATATATTTTAGTTTAAATGATCATCAAACTTTGATTATTTCTACAACAAAGCCTAATTTTAATGAATGCAGAATTTAAACACAAGTGATTGTAACTCCCGGCCATCCAAACAGTTACCTTACACCTTTCTGGTAGATCGGACGGTCTGGGTCTCAACAACAACAAGTGATTATAAGATAAGTTGTATAAGAATTGCTGAATTTCTTTCACGCAAAATTATTTAACTCTAGAGTTTGGAATAAAAGTGATATCAATGAAATATTCATTGGTTTTGCATAAAGAGCCAGACGATTAATATTTCAATGACGCCATTAGAGAAAAGTTCATTTTTTTCGATGAAGTTTTAAGTTTTCAAATATAATAAATTATTGTAGTATTATGATAATTTAAAGTACATCAGCGCTGAATGTATCGAATTTTAGAGATGTTTTAATAAAATTGCATTTAAGTTGGAAAGTGCAATGTCAATGCTTTATGCATGATTAATCTTTCTGATTTAAACTATCAGAATGCATTTTTGGAATTGAAACATTTGATTTGTTTGCTATTAATTCGTCGCAATTTGACTAGGAATGCCTCATTTGTCATTCACCTGATTTTAACTTCATATGGACATATGTAGTCATTTGAAAATTAAACAAATTAATGCTTTCTTGCAACTTGATCTCCCAAAAATAAAAAACACATTATGTTATTACATATTAACATAAACACCCAATTTTAATGAAATTTCTTCCATGAGATATCATGAAAGTAAAATATTTTATCGAAAACAGTTCGTAAAAACTTATTTTTTTTTAATTATTATCTAATTTTGGTTGAAAAGTGTCTATGTAATTGTTTTTAATTGATTAAAAGTAGAATTGTTTTACACATTTAATAAAGCAGAAAGCATTTGTTTGAAAAAAAATCCATTTTTGACTAAAAACATGAAATATCTAAAAAACTCTAATGTGATCGTCACATGATTTTTGCCAGAGACTAAGATCCATTAAAGTTTAATTGTGAAATCGACGAAGATACTTTCTTGATATTATATCCAGTTTGCAGTTTTAATACGCATTATCTTTCATTAAGAAACTTAACGCATTTTAAAAAACATCCATATCCAATAAATTCCAAGACATTGAAATATATCGAGGACAGTGCATCCTGAAGTAATGGAGTTGCTCTTATTCGATTCGTCGTTAAAAATTACTTATAAATAAAGTATTTAATGGAAACTTTTAAGGCGAGTTCTGTTTTTGTACCAGATATTAATTAGAATACCGATAATTCATAAGTGATGTACCTACCAAATTTTAAGAAATTTTATCTAATAGTTTTTACTTTCCCTACAATACATGGTAATGCTTAAGAAAAGTAATGGAATCGCGTCAAAAATTGCAACTTGAGTTTTTGATGGATCTACATGCACATTTTGAGTACCCTAGATCGCGGAAAAATATTTTTTACGTGTGTACGTTTATGTGTAAGTCTCTCTCTCTCTCTCTCTCTTTGTGTCTGTGTGTGTGTGTACCTGATGCTGAGAGCTCACAAAGCCCAACAACTGTGGACTATCAATATTTTAAACACTTTCCAACATAGTTGAAAATTGTTTATAACTTTGGTCATTATGTCTGTCTATCTATCCGTTCGCACGATAACTGCTGTAAATAAACTTTATAGAAAAGGAATTTTAATATGTTGTTGAGACAGTCAGGGGGGTTTTGGGGAATGAAAATGTATAATATCACCCACATAGTTTTGAATTTAACCCGCTTTGAAGAAATGAATGAATTAAACCCTGTGGGACTTAGTTTTTCAAATATTTTTTAAACGGAAAATTCACAAATTGCTTAAAAAATTTTAGAAAATATTCAAATTATCATATAAAATGTGTAAAAAGAGTTTCAGCAAAATATACTGGGTAGTTTTTAAAATAAAACTTGAAATAATAATTACACACATATTATATGAAGTGATCACGCGACTCCTTGTAAAATAACATATGGCTTTCAATTTGTCCGTTGCGATCGTGATGCTCAAAGATCGCTTAAATTTATATTTAGTGTTGCATTCGTCAAATATATAATCCATTTTTTCCGCTGTGATCGTTCGGTTGCTTTCGTCCATGGCCGGGCAAAAAATCGACCCCCGACACGAAAAAGGAACGACGAGCCTCCAAACCCACCGGACAGAGAAAACCGCTGACTCCATCACGGAGAGCGCGCACCGCCCCCGGACACCCAAGGGACAACAGATCAACGCCCTGCCGAGCGACATCATACGCCACCAGTCCCGGAGAGGAACACCGACGGAGACGACCGAAACCCCCACCAGCAGACCAGAGGCCCGCTCGCAAAGAAACCAAGCAGGCAACCTGCACCACTACAGAACGGCGACGCAAAACCACCCACAGAACTTTATTAATGCAAATTAAAATTACATAGGCCAATTGGCCAAACGTGAATGGCCAGGAACATTCAAGCCAATGAAAAAACATACATAATAGGAATACTATCTCACAATCGATAGGGCACAAGAACAATTTCCAAACGTGAAACAAGCAGAACACTACAAAATTATTATTTATCTTACATCAAAAAATGAAATAACAATTAATTAAAATATTCCAAAAGTAATTCTTCATATATATATATATATATATATATATATATATATATATATATATATATATATATATATATATATATATACTTATATTTACACATCTATGCAATTACACTGTGATTATAATTATTATCCATAAGAATTTTCAATATTACAATGATGACTACGACAATTATTAAGTGATACATTGCTAGCATTAAATTTACAATAACATTAACATTTTCATAAATGTAAAGCATATTTAATTATACACAGTACCTTTATTATACACATATTTAGTTATATACCATATACACGTTAAAAATACAATATTTATCTTATATATATATACATATTAACAATAATATACACTATGTACAATATTTAATATATATACAATTCAAAATATAATCAACCCCTATAATAATATACCCCTATATTCAACCCCTTATAACATTATTTTCTATTATATTATATGAAAAAAGCACAATTTCCACACACTTTAAAAATGTTACAACAATCTACTTTATTTAAAATTTCCATACAATCAGTATAGCCAATTTAATCAATCATAACATTATCTAGACGGGTTTTAACAATAACATTTTCTTACAATTAAAAACTATAATTATTTTAAAATATCATAGATCACAAAAATATTATAAATATTATACTAAATACTGATACCAATTAAACAATGATATTATCCAACGAAATAATTTCAATCGTGATGTTTAAAGATCGTTTAACTTTATATTTATTGTTGCATCCGTCTTAAAACCTCTTTGTATTTGCGTAATATTTGTGTATCTGAATTCTATGCAAATGCGATACAATATTTTTTTATTTTAAATGATCACTAAACCTTTTTATTTCTAAAACGAAGCCTAATTTTAACGCTACACCAATGCATACAGAATATGTAAACAAATCAAGCGATTGTAAGATGAGTTGTATAAGAATTGCTTAATTTTTTTCACGCTAAATTATTTAACTTTAGAGTCTGGAATATAAGACATATGAATAAAATATTCATTGATTTTACATAGAGAGGCAGATGATTTATAAAATGAAATGGTTTGCCATAGTTACAACAATTTCGAAGAACTAATTAAACATGAGATAAACAAACGATGGTTTTTCCATAATAATGAAATATTATGATTGTGGCGCACTATTAACTACAAAAACCTTGTAAACACTTCGCAAATTATATTTTCGATAACGTCATTGGAATAAAATTCATTTTGTGTAACTAGAATTCTCTTTTTTGGTGAAATTTTAAGATTAATTTTGTCGATGGCGATTTTTAAAGCAGCCTAAAATGTAAATAAATTTGCATTTCAGTTGGAAAGTGTTTCAAGGTACCCAAGGGCATATTTCCTGCGTTCAAATAAGTTGCACACTTTGAATGCACGAAAAATGAAAATGTTGCATGATATAAAATAGAATACTGAACACAATAACTTTAATTTAACTTAAAATACGCATTAATAGCAATAAATTATATATTATACTAATGGCGATTAAATTTATTATCATTCACAATCCCAATTACTTTCTACTATAATATTTTATTGAATGAATTTCACCGCTCTAAATTTAGAAAGAACATCATGATAATCGCGTGAGCAAGTGCCATATATCATTCCGATATATCCTATGAAGTGATACGAGATTCTGTTCAGTTTTATGATCCACCACTCCGAGCAATACATTCTTAAAAAAAGATTTTACCCGTATCCAGCAGTGTTCTTTGAGGCAGCGTAGTGAACATAAAAAAAGTTTTACTCGTCGCTGTAAATCTCAGTGGAATAGAAAAAAATATGTTTTTTTATTTGAGCATTTTTTTTTATATAATTTTCAAAATCGCTTACGGATGTGAATCAAAAGTGTGTTGGAGATTGTGTTTCGAGGTGGTTTGGGGAAAATTAAATCTCTGGAATGTGGTGGTGAAAATTACGTGAATTTGAAACATACAAATGGCAACAATAATTCCACCCATATCATTTATTTCATTGTAATAATCTTTAAAACACATTCGGAAATATATGAATTTAATAAAATCCTTTTGTTAAAATAAAACAAGAGGCTAAAAATTCTGCAATCTTAGATTGCACAGTCATAAAAACAAAATAAAGAAATCTGATGTGGACAGCACATGACTTTCCCTGCACACTTATATTCACGTTCTCTTTATTTTAATTAAATTTAATTTACTTATAATTCAATTTTCGTTCTCATTTGGTAACTGGATTTATTTTCAACGGTGGAGTAGAGAAAATACGAAAAAACTAAAATATCTCGAGAACGGCTAGTTCTAGTGTAATGGAGTTGACCTTATCCTTTTCTTCGTTAAAAATTACGTATAAAACAAGCTTTTAATGGATATATTTGAGCATACGTAGTTTTTTATTTTAGATTTTGACGATTTTTGCGGACCATAGCACCAGGGTGATCCACAAAAGACTTATCTACCGAATTTTGTGAAATTCGGTACTTTAGTTTTTCAGCTAGAGTAGATACAGGTTTCTGCGAGACATTTCGCAAAAAACGGCGGGTTCTTTTATCCCGAATCGTACCCAAAACTAATCAGCACCAGATTCGCCCACAAGTGATTTACCTACCAAATTTTATGAAATTCGGTCTATTAGTTTTTTATTTAGAGTGGATACAAAATCTGCACACACAGACACACACACAGACGTCACGCTAAAAGTACTTTCTTCGTGTTCTAGAGGTCTCGAAACGTGTAAATCCGTCGAATACTCGAATTGCGATTTTCAGCATGATTCCAATACTTTCCCTATACATTACCATGTATTGCAGGGAAAGTAAACATTATTACCGCTAATTTATGAATTTATTTTTATATCCATTTTTTTGATATTTCAATTAGATAAATAAAATTAAAATCATCTGTCATACAAACACATTTGATATAATTGCATTTCTGAGTAACATGATATAATTTTATTCATATGATGTTTCTGAAAAAATCGTCTGCACAATGCTAATTATATGGAAGTGCATAGCCGCAGTAAAATTGAAAAAAAAAGAAAATAATAGGACTGTCAAAAATTTTAAATTTGTATACGGAACAAACAGATAAAAAATCACACTTTTAATTTTATATGTATGGAAGTAATGATGTAATATTAATTCGATGCATTGATATGAAAAATCTGATGTGGGCAGCACATGACTTTCCCTGCAGACTTATATTCACGTTCTCTTTATTTTATTTACATGTAATTCACTTTTAATTCCATTTTCGTTCTCATTTGATAACTGGACTTCTTTTCAAGGGTGGAGTAGAGAAAATATCTCAAGAACGGCACGTTCTAGTGTAATGGAGTTGGTCTTATTCTTTTTGTCGTTAAAAATTACGTATAAAACCAGCATTTAATGGATATATTTCAGCATATGTAGTTTTTTTATTTCAGATTTTGTCGATTTATGAGGGCCATTTTGCAAAAAAGAGCAGGTTATTTTTATCCAAATCATACCAAAATCTAATTAGCACCAGGGTGACCCACAAGCGATTTATATACAAAATTTTGTGAAATTCGGTCCATTAGATTTTCAGCTAGAGTGGATACAATTTTTGAGGGCCATTTCGCAAAAAAAGGCGGTTTCTTTTATTCGGAATCGTATATCCAAAACTAATCAGCACCAGATTCGCCCACAAGTGACTTACCTACCAAATTTTATGAAATTTGGTCCATTAGTTTCCTAGTTAGAGTGGATACAAAATCTGCACAGACAGACAGACAGGCACACAGACAGACACACAGACACACACACAGACGTCGCGCTAAAAATAGTTTTTTCGTATTCTAGAGGTCTCGAAACGTGTAGATCCGTCGAAAACTTGAGTTGCGATTTTGCACATGATTCCAAGACTTTTCCTATACATTACCATGTATTGCAGGGAAAGTAAAAATAAAATCTAAACGTAGATTTTTAGAAATAATTGTATACTGTGCCTCGACTGTTATTGAGCGCCAAGCAATAGGGTCTCCAACAATGGAAGGACACGATGTGTCTACTTAATTGACGTTAGATTAGCTCAAAATTTATTATGGGCATACCAAATTGTAGAAACGAGTATAGCTGAGTATACCTTCAATGCTGGAATTAAATGTTATATATTTAGTTAAATGTAGATTAATTGCACAGGACGTTGTATTGGTCCACAGCACCCTCCAACCTGCCACTTAAAATAAAAATCAAATTTATAAATGAGCCTTCATATAGTGGCATATGGTGTACCTGTACATGCTTAATTTTTTAAGCAATTATTAAGCATTTTTATTCTTTTTTGCATGCTTTTTTCGTACAGTCATACGAGTTTTCTGAAAAACGAGAAGTTTTATCTCCAGACAAGAAAATAGAAATCCACCAGTCAACCGCCTTCCCCCATTGGAATTCACTGCTGAATCATCCGTATCAGTCATCATCTAAGCACTACCTATAACCAATCGTGAGAAGTAGATGTTTCAAAGATTTTTTTCAACCGGAAGTAAAAAACATCCGGACGTGGAAATATTTTGTGTAAACTACCCGACCTCATCCAGAATGTACTGCTGAATCCATATCAGTCATCAACTAAGCTCTGTCAATCGTTAATCTTGTGAAACAGACGTTTCAAGAATGTTTTGAACAGAAAATGGTAAAGAACCAGAAGTGAGAATATTTATTAAACCCACTAACTCCCTCCAAAGTTTGATGCTGAATCTAAATTAGTCATTATCTAAGATCTATCTGTAACTGACTCTAAGAAAATCTGTGTCAGGGAAAATGCAAGATTTCGAATTGGAAGTGACATCGCCGAATATATATATATAAAATATTGATATTAATCGAAAACTATGCATAAACTACAGTAAATGCAAAAAACCCATCGCTAGCAAATGCGTTACAAATAATTAACTATATACCAATACTATATATATATCTATATATATAACCCAAGTAAAAATCTTACAATCTAAAACCATATCGTAAATCACACCTTTAAAGTGCTAGGTAGCCTATTTAAAGAGATCAATATATAAAATACCATAAATGGATATAAGTAAAGAATGAAAGACAGGAAGGTACCACAAATTGGTCAAGGGGGTTGTGACCCCCACTCCCCGGTTAAAGCAAGCTTTGTGTCGCGACAACACTCCCGGTAGCCGGTAGCATTCCAGCACAATGAAGACAATTAAGTCTTAAAGCAACGGTGAATAACGATTCGAAGGCAAAAAGGAACCAAAGTTTCTTGCATGATTTTTTCCGCTTATTTACAGCATGTTATTGACTAACAAGGGAATATATAGCACGATAGGTCTGATACTTTAATAACGACAGAACTATAATTACATATCTCAAGTGATCACTATATATGTCTAACGCATTTAACGTGTTTTGTCTTCTTTTCAGAGATCCCAGAAGTCCCCGGTTAGTTAGAATGATGAATCTTTGTCCACCGTATAATATCGATCACGGTGCAGAGTGGAATGGCACCGAAATTTCAATTTACACCTTTCACGGTGAAAACAATGGGGGGCGTGAACAAGCTTCTCAGACCCTCCAGAAGGCCCCCACTGATGACCTAGAATGTTAAATTTTTGCACACTTACAGTATCCCGTCGGCCGTCCAAACTGTTGCTCAAGTCCTTGTTGACGAGCCGGACGGTCTGGGTCTTCAACACTTACAGTATCCCCGACCGTCCAAACAGTTACCTTACGCCTTTCTGGTAGGTCGGACGGTCTGGGTTTCAACAACAACACTTACAGTATCGACCATCGGACAGAACTTAACACATCCAGATTTTTGATTCACCCCAGGGGATGAGTATAATTTTTTTTTTTTTTTGAAATATTTTTATTTAAATCTAAACTCAGCTATTTCATCTATATCAAAAATACTTGGTTATGTTTCTCAAAACTAGAAACGGAAATAAATTTTCACTCTTACATAAGACTAACAAAATCATGTTTACAGCCAACGTTCATTTCAAGAATAAGGATAAAGTTCAACTTGGGAATATATCTTCTTGTTACGCATCTGATCTTAAAATAAAATATTTCGTAAAAAGCGCATATTTTATTTCAGTTCTGAACGAGATAAAAATTCACAGACAAAATGTTACAAGTCTGCCATATTCTTTTGAAAACTATTACAAGAGAGAATAAAAGTATTTCTTAGATCGAAAAATCAAAAAAGATTTAATTTAAGAGGAACGTTAGAGATATAATGTCTGACATTTTCGAAATACGATATTTTATATGCAAAATAGAATATAATTAAACAACGCTGCAAATTTTTTACAATAAATTAAACCACATACAAAGGTCCAAAGAACCGGTCCGGTTTGGCCTCTTTTAAAATATTAAATAAACATTTCCATAAAAAAGGTATATGTAATATTTTAGGAATTATATTTAAAATTTAGTAACATTTAATGTTTATTACATTTATTTCGGATCAGTCAGAGTAATATTCAAGCGTGGGTAATATGCCAGTTTACATTAATCTCAAAATCACTCACGGAGTACCGTCATATCGTATATCCTTATGAATGGTTTAAAAGTTTCTGTAGTGCAAAATATTTGGTTTATAATTAGTGTCATATAGTACAGAAGTATATTTACGCTGTGGCTAAAGTAACACTCTAATAAGATCCTAAGCATTTCCTACGCTTTCCTCCTGTACGGTATTGTCAGTTATATCATTGAAGGGATAAAGGTAATTGTAATCTATTTAATTTTTAAATTGAAAAATTATTAATCACAAGTAGTCATATATTTTATCATTAATTACTGTTAAAATACAGCATGAATCACACTGATAAATAGCCACAAATTGTATCTTGTGTAATTAGTTGGATGAAGTTATAGAGCAATGTCATGACCAGTATTTGATATTGAACTATTTCAGCTTTATTTAATTTTTTCAAATAATTTTCTAGTGGCAATGAATATAAGTGAATTCAGAGCGTGGTTGTTATAAATGGCAAGAAAAGCGGACTCATTTGCGTTGGCAGTCTAGCCATATACATACAGTCTGGCCCTCAGCTAGAACTGGCAGACCCAACTGTAACAGTCACGACTGTTTTTCTGTGCGTCACACTCACAAACATTGGGAAGTTGGCTCATAATCTTTAGTCTGTCTTCTAATCCTATTTTCTGTTGACACCGTCCAACCTACCCGAAGGATAAGATATCTGTACGGACAATTCCACCCAAGACCGGAACCCTCATAAGGCGACATCCAATGGGACCATACCATCCATCCCCTGCCAGCAATCTCTGGGAAGGATGATTGAACCCACAGATTTAACATACCAGTACTCTCGTGAATACGGAGATAGTTTGGGCAAAGCTAGGAATCGAACTCGGGTCCTCCGAGTGCAATCCCTGTACCTTAACCACGAAGTTGCCCCGCCTAAGTCTTAGAATCCTATTGCGATTGTAAAGAACCTATGAATTGAAGACTCGGCCAAACCATACACATCAATTCGTCCACAGCACCAGCACGGCTGGTCGGCAGAACTCCGGGAATTTTCACAATTCCCTCCCGTTAATTTAGCCTTTCAAGCTTGGACTGTTCAGGCAGATCGGAAGGCCAAACAGTAAGTATACACTGTAAAACATTTGCAAGCATGTTACTGAAAGTTTCAGGAGAAACAGCTGTCCGTAATGGGGAGTAAAGTTTCTGATAATTTTGATAATATATATATATATATATATATATAGATAGATATATAGATATATAATTGAAGAATTTTTATTTTACTTGTAATATATATACCTGCGATGGATCATTAATAGAAAATGTTCTGTTAAACATAAGTGAAAACATTGGCCTCCGCTTTAATTCCTTAAATATTGATCTTAGACATATATGATAAATTACAAAGTTGCGTTAAAAAAGTATAGAATTTTATGAAATCGATAAAAATTTTCAATGGATTAAATTTTATGAAAAAACAAAATTTAAATTTTTATACGGCACCCGTACAAAAACATTTCGAATGTGTAAAATATGCCCTATACACTAATAAGGTGATGTACAAAATTTCAGCATTTTATCATAAAAAGTCCCAGAGATATGTTTAAACTAAGTGGGTGACGGATTAATCACAAATTAAAATGTAAATGCTTACAGCAACAATAGAAATGACGCAACGCAGAAATGCATCACAGGCTTGTTATCAGGCGAATGCAGCGCTGTATTGGCATGGATAGAAAACATTTTGAACACGCTTTGTAATCTTTGAGTAAAGTTATTACTTCTACACAGAGTAGATACTTTTGTACCAATAAATAGCAAAATTATTATTTATTTATTTAATCATTGTTTTCTTTCGTAATTTGTGCATGCCCCTGAAAAGCGATTTGCCGACGTGATTTTACTCCTCTGACAACCCATGTCGATGCATCGAAAAGTAGTTAAGGTCAGTATTTTTGTCTTTTTATATCTCTGGGATTTTTATAATAAAATGCTGCTGTACGGGGGGGGGGGGGCGTATAAAAATTTAAATTTTGCATTTCTTGAAGTATAATTCCTCTGAAAATTTTAATCGATTTCATAAAATTATGTACCTTCATTTACGGAACTTTGTAATTTATTATACATGTCTAAGATCAATATTTAAGTCATAAAAGCCGATGCCAATGGTTTTAGGACATCTTGTATATATATGTATATATATATATATATATATATATATATATATATATATATATATATAGCGCTTCGGCAGACGATAATTAGCTAAATATTTCAGAAATGAAACTGGAATTTTCCCGAACGCTCATAATTGCAGCTGTTCTGATAGTTTGCCGAAATTATGGACAACGTAGTAAAAGAAATTGAGCAAAGGTTGCAAGATGTTTTACAGTGTATGGCCGATACAGGGCAGACTGTTTAATAAATAAACTACTTCACTTGAGCTTTGGTTTAAAGCAATCTATATAAATAAAAATGAAAATCTGTCTGTCTGTCTGTCTGTCTGTCTGTCTGTTTGTCACACCATCACGAGAGAACGGCTGAACCGAATTTGATGAAATTTTGTGGGTAGCCCAGAAATAGCCCCACTTAAAATTATATCCGTGTTTTGAGTTTCTACGACCAGTGGTTCTCGAGATATTAGTAAAAAACGAAATTTTCGTTTGTCTCATCATCACGGAAAAACGGCTGAACAGAATTTAATGAAATTTGGTGAATAGCCTTGAAATATCCCCCCATAAATTTTATCCAAGTTTCGAGTTTCTAAGACCTGGGGTTGTCGAGATATTAATGAAAAACGGAACTTTTTCCTAGGAGTTCTACTCCCTAACTCCGTGGTTTATCCAAACGAAAAGCTTGAAAATCGTTTGAAAGTGAATTAAAATTTAATCTCTGAGTTTGATGGGAGATTTTTTGCGTTAATTAGTCACTTTCTGAAAACATGAATTGTTTGAAACATGATTTAAAGGGGAAATCTATCTCCATGGTTCATGGTTTATTTAAAACAAGCTTTTACGGAACAATGAGAAGTATAGAGAAATCAAAATCGTTATTTAATTTCGCAGTTTATGTTATAAGACATGACATATTTAACATGTTATAAGATTCTATCTTATATCATGTTACTCAGAAACGCAATTAAATTAAATCTGTCTGTTAATTTTAATAATTATTTTTTTCGATTTGAATAATAAATAAATGGATATAAAAATATATTTTAGAAAAGAACGATTTGATTTTTCTTATAGCGTTTTTGACTGGATAATATCAATTACGGTCTTCAGGTTTAAAAATTATTATTATTTATATATTCGGGGATTATTGATTCAAGGATTATTGATATTTTCAAGTTATTATGCAATTATTTTATTATGACAAAAATTGTTTAAAATCATATATTGTATGTTGTACGAATCTTCTACAAATACACGTGTATATCTTTTAATCTACGAGAATATAAGTAGTACAGGTATATTGACATATGTTTTGATATATATTGGCATATATTGGAATCAATTACGACCTTCTGGTATAAAGAGTACGGATATTATTGATGTTTTCAATTTATTACGTCATCTCTTTTATTTTGGCAAATATTTTTGAGACGCATATTGTAATACGGGTAATCTTCTACTAACACATTGGCATATTTTCTGATCTGCGACAATATAATTAGTACGGGGTTGCCTATATTCATTCAATTCCTATTTTTTCTTCTGTAAATTTGCTTGCAAAAGGGGGCAGGATGTTTTATTCTTCAGATCTGATCGTGAAGATAATTTTGCGTAGTGTGAACATATATTCTTAAACTTCTCTTTAGGAGCAATAAATTTAATATTTTAACAGAATTCGCACATGATTGCGAAATTTAAGTTTCTTTAAATTATACACTCCGTACGAATAACGGGTGTGCTGTTAGTGGTTAATAAATTTTAACATTTTAGGAGGATATATCATGTTGCTCGGCATCGCAATTAAATTAAATGTGTTTGTTAATGTTTTTATTATTTCTTTTCGATTTAAATAATAAATAAATGGATAAATGGATATAAAAGTATATCTTATGAATGGACGGTTTGATTTTTCTTTTAATTATATTAATTGCTGACTGCGTACATCAATTTCATTTATTTTGGCGAAGAGTTTTCAAGCTTATATCGTATTTAGCTACTAAACTCATATATTGTGTTTAGCCAATAAATTCATATAGCCGATTGTTGAAACATAAAAAGAGTAGAGCGGGTATATCTTCTAATACAATTGTAGTGTTTTCATTTAGTATATTGAAACGGGATAAGAATGTTTCATTCAGATCTGCAAATTCAAAGCTACGAATTTGGAGGGATATCGCTAATTTGACAACTTTTCTTAAACTTTGCCAAATTGACGGAAATGTCGCCAAATTGATATAAACGACACACAAACAGCTGCCATAAACCTTCGGGTTGGTCGTGTGGCTTGGGTCTTCTACATATCAATGAATTTTTTTTTTGTTTTGTTTGAAGAGAGTACTGAAATGATGTTTGGTTAGCATTTATCTGTCAGACCAACCATCCTACTTAGTAATACATTTAGCGAATTTTTAAAATGTCACCAAATTGATAAAAATGTTTTCAAATCTATAAAAATATCTTGAAATTGATAAAATTGCGCTACATAAATGATATTAATTGTTTTTTGTTAGGGGATAGTATTGTGATGATATTTCGACAATTTGTCGCAAAGTGGAACTGTCAGTTCTACAGTCCCACTTGGCGATAAATTTGGCGATTTTTTAAAATGTCGCTAATTTGACGAAACTGTCGCCAAATGTTCCATAGAAATATAATTATTTAGACGATATTTTTTCTACCAATTTATTTGAAGCAAATGATATCATTTCGCTTAGCAACGGATTTAAATCCAATGTGTTTATGCGGCAGACGATTTTTATTAAATCCTTTCCGATTTGAATAATGAAGATATGTATATAAAATAAATTTCATTGCCATTTCATTTTGGACTGGATAATATCAATTATACTCTTCAGATTTAAACATTATTATTATTGATATTTTCCGGAATTATTGATTCAGGGATTATTGATATTTTTAAGTTATTACGCCATTGTTTTATTGCGGCAAATATTGCTGACACACGCATATTGTACGTTGTACGAGTAATCTTCTAGGAATGCACGGGTATATCTTCTAACCCACGAGAATATAAGTAGTACAGGTATATTGGCATATATTTTGACATATATTGGCATATATATTGGAATCAAGTACAGTCTTCTGGTATGAAGATTAAGGGGATTAATTATATATTCAATTTATTACGTCGTCTGTTGTATTTTACCAAAAAACATTTGTGACTCATATTGCAAAACGGGTAATCTTCTACTAATAATCGGACATTATAAGTAGTACGTGTATATCTTCCCATATAATTTTAGCACTTTAATTTTGACATATATTGGAATAAATGACTGTCTTCAGATTTAAAGATTGCGGGTTTATTGGTATTTTCAATTTATACATGTAATCTACTAATACAGGTTATATTTTCTAATTTTCCCGTATATAATTAGTACGGATCCCATACAATTTTAACGCTTTTATTTTGCATATATTGATTCAATTCCATATTTTTTTTTATATTTGCTTACATAAGGGGTCCAAGATGTTTTATTCTTCAGATATGTCCATGAAGATAATTTTATATAGCGAGAACAGAGATTCTTAAACTTCTTTTTAGGAGCATTATATTAAATATTTTAACAGAATATTTTGATTAAACATGTCATTTAGTATACTATAAGAATTTGGGCATGATTATGAATTTCAAGTTTCTTTATATTATATACTCCGTACGAAGAACGGGTATGCTGCTAGTCTATATAAATAAAATTGAAAATCTGTCTGTCTGTCTGTCTGTCTGTCTGTCTGTCTGTCTGTCTGTTTGTCCCATCATCACGGGAGAACGGCTGAACCGAATTTGATGAAATTTTGTGGGTAGCCTAGAAATAGCCCCACTTAAAATTTAGTCTATGGTTGGAATTTCTACGACCAGTGGTTCTCGAGATATTAGTAAAAAACGAAACTTTCGTTTGTCTCATCATCACGAGAGAACGGCTGAACCGAATTTAATGAAATTTTGTGGGTGGCCTTGAAATAGCCCCCATAAATTTTGCCCAAGTTTCAAGTTTCTAAGACCAGGGGTTGTCGAGATATTAATGAAAAACGGAACTTTTTTTATAGGAGTTCTACTCTCCAACTCCGTGGTTTATCCAAACGGAAAGGATAAAAATCGTTTGTTTAAAGCGTCAAAGGGAATTAAAACTTTATTTTTGAGTTTGATGCAGGATTTTTGCATTAAATAGTCACTATCTGAAAGCATGAATTGTTTGAAACATGAATTTAAATGGAAAAATCTACCTCCATGTATTTCACAAACTTTTACTCAACGATTAGAAGTATAAAGAAATTAAAATGGTTATTTAATTTCGCATTTTATGAGGAAGATTCTATCTTATATCATGTTGCACGGCAAAGGAATGGAAATAAATGTGTTTGTTAATTATTATTATTATTTTTTCTATTTGTATAATAAATAAATGGATGTAAAAATATATTTTATAAATGAACGGTTTGATTGTTCTTTTAATAATATATATTGCGAACTGCGTACATCACACTTTTATTTATTTTAGCAAAGAGGTTTCAAAGCTCATATATTGTGGTTAGCTAATAAACTCATATATTGTGTTTACCCAATAAATTCATTTAGCCGATTGTTGAAGCAGAAAAAGAGTAGAACGGATGTATGTATCTTCTAATACAATTTTAGTGTTTTCATTTAGTATATATACAGACGGGATATGGATATTTTATTCTTCAGATCTGTAAATTTAGAGCTACGAATTTAGCGGAATATCTCTAAATAACTTGGTAACTTTTCTTAAACTTTACCAAATTATAGGAAATATCTCCAAATTGATAAAAATGACCCAAATCAATGAAACTAAATTTTTTTTTAGAATATAGTACTGAAATGATGTTTCTGTAGCATTTGTCGGTCAGTCCATCCATCCTACTTAGTAACGCATTTAACTAATTTTTTTAATATCACTAAATTGATAAAAATATTTGTAAATCCATAAAAATATCATTGAGACAAAAATGTCGCCAAACCTTCCATGAAGATCACATTATTCAGACGACATGATTTCCATCAATTTATTTGAAGCAGATGATATCATGTCACTTAGCAACGGATCCAATGTGTTATGTGTCATACGATTTTTATTAAATCTAATAAAAATGTGTGTATAAAATAAATTTCATTGACATTGCATTTTTGACTGGATAATATCAATTACGGTCTTCAGGTTTACACATCATTATTATTGATATTTCGGGAACAGTTGATTCAGGAATTATTGATATTTTCAAATTATTATGCCATTGTTTCATTATGACGAAAATTGTTGAAACTCATATATAGTACGTTGTACAAGTAATCTTCTACAAATGCACAGGTATATCTTCTAATCTACGAGAATATAAGTAGTACAGGTATATTGGCAAAATTTTTATATATGTTGGCATATATTGGAATCAATTACGACCTTCTGGTATTAAGATTACGGGGATTTTTGATACTTTCAATTTATTACGTCATCTTTTTTATTTTGGTAAATATTTTTAAGACTCATATTACAATATGTTTAAGCTTCTACTAACACACTGGCATATTTTCTAATTTGCGACAATATAAGTAGTACGTGGTTGCATATATTGATTCAATTCTTTTTTTGTGTGTGAATTTGTTCACAAAAGGGGCCAGGATATTTCATTCTTCAGATTTGCCCGTGAAGATAATTTTGCATAGTGAGAACAGATATTCTTAAACTTCTCTTTATGAGCAATAAATTTAATATTTTATCAGAATTTGCACATGATTGCGAATTATAAGTTTTTTTATATTATATACTCCGTACGAAGGACGGGTATGCTGCTAGTCTATATAAATAAAAATGAAAATCTGTCTGTCTGTCTGTCTGTCTGTCTGTCTGTTTGTCACACCATCGCGGGAGAACGGCTGAACCGAATTTGATGAAATTTTGTGGGTAGCCCAAAAATAGCCCCACTTAAAATTATATCCGTGTTTTGAGTTTCTACGACCAGTGGTTCTCGAGATATTAGTAAAAAACGAAATTTTCGTTTGTCCCATCATCACGGAGAAACGGCTGAACCGAATTTAATGAAATTTATTGAATAGCCTTGAAATATCCCCCCATAAATTTTGTCCAAGTTTCGAGTTTCTAAGACCTGGGGTTGTCGAGATATTAATGAAAAACGGAACTTTTTCCTAGGAGTTCTGCTCCCTAACTCCGTGGTTTATCCAAACGAAAAGCTTGAAAATCGTTTGAAAGTGAATTAAAATTTAATCTCTGAGTTTGATGGGAGATTTTTTGCGTTAATTAGTCACTTTCTGAAAACATGAATTGTTTGAAACATGATTTAAAGGGGAAATCTATCTCCATGGTTCATGGTTTATTTAAAACAAGCTTTTACGGAACAATGAGAAGTATAGAGAAATCAAAATCGTTATTTAATTTCGCAGTTTATGTTATAAGACATGACATATTTAACATGTTATAAGATTCTATCTTATATCATGTTACTCAGAAACGCAATTAAATTAAATCTGTCTGTTAATTTTAATAATTATTTTTTCGATTTGAATAATAAATAAATGGATATAAAAATATATTTTAGAAAAGAACGATTTGATTTTTCTTATAGCATTTTTGACTGGAAAATACCAATTACGGTCTTCAGGTTTAAAAATTATTATTATTTATATTTTCGGGGATTATTGATTCAAGGATTATTGATATTTTCAAGTTATTATGCAATTATTTTATTATGACAAAAATTGTTTAAACTCATATATTGTATGTTGTACGAATCTTCTACAAATACACGTGTATATCTTTTAATCTACGAGAATATAAGTAGTACAGGTATATTGACATATGTTTTGATATATATTGGCATATATTGGAATCAATTACGACCTTCTGGTATAAAGAGTACGGATATTATTGATGTTTTCAATTTATTACGTCATCTCTTTTATTTTGGCAAATATTTTTGAGACGCATATTGTAATACGGGTAATCTTCTACTAACACATTGGCATATTTTCTGATCTGCGACAATATAATTAGTACGGGGTTGCATATATTCATTCAATTCCTATTTTTTATTCTGTAAATTTGCTTACAAAAGGGGTCAGGATGTTTTATTCTTCAGATCTGATCGTGAAGATAATTTTGCATAGTGAGAACATATATTCTTAAACTTCTCTTTAGGAGCAATAAATTTAATATTTTAACAGAATTTGCACATGATTGCGAACTTTAAGTTTCTTTAAATTATACACTCCGTACGAATAACGGGTGTGCTGTTAGTGGTTAATAAATTTTAACATTTTAGGAGGATATATCATGTTGCTCGGCATCGCAATTAAATTAAATGTGTTTGTTAATGTTTTTATTATTTTTTTTCGATTTAAATAATATATAAATGGATAAATGGATATAAAAGTATATCTTATAAATAGACGATTTGATTTTTCTTTTAATTATATTAATTGCTGACTGCGTACATCAATTTCATTTATTTTGGCAAAGAGTTTTCAAGCTTATATCGTATTTAGCTACTAAACTCATATATTGTGTTTAACCAATAAATTCATATAGCCGATTGTTGAAACATAAAAAGAGTAGAGCGGGTATATCTTCTAATACAATTGTAGTGTTTTCATTTAGTATATTGAAACGGGATAAGAATGTTTCATTCAGATCTGCAAATTCAAAGCTACGAATTTGGAGGGATATCGCTAATTTGACAACTTTTCTTAAACTTTGCCAAATTGACGGAAATGTCGCCAAATAGATATAAACGACACACAAACAGCTGCCATAAACCTTCGGGTTGGTCGTGTGGCTTGGGTCTTCTACATATCAATGAAATTTTTTTTTGTTTTGTTAGAAGAGAGTACTGAAATGATGTTTGGTTAGCATTTATATGTCAGACCAACCATCCTACTTAGTAATACATTTAGCGAATTTTTAAAATGTCACCAAATTGATAAAAATGTTTTCAAATCTATAAAAATATCTTAAAATTGATAAAACTGCGCTACATAAATGATATTAATTGTTTTTTGTTAGGGGATAGTATTGTGATGATATTTCGTCAAATTGTCGTATAGTGGAACTGTCAGTTCTATAGTCCCACTTGGCAATAAATTTGGCGATTTTTTAAAATGTCGCTAATTTGACGAAACTGTCGCCAAATGTTCAATAGAAATATAACTATTTAGACGATATTTTTTCTACCAATTTATTTGAAGCAAATGATATCATGTCGCTTAGCAACGGATTTAAATCCAATGTGTTTATGCGGCAGACGATTTTTATTAAATCCTTTCCGATTTGAATAATGAAGATATGTATATAAAATAAATTTCATTGCCATTTCATTTTGGACTGGATAATATCAATTATACTCTTCAGGATTAAACATTATTATTATTGATATTTTTCGGAATTATTGATTCAGGGATTATTGATATTTTTAAGTTATTACGCCACTGTTTTATTGCGGCAAAAATTGCTGACACACGCATATTGTACGTTGTACGAGTAATCTTCTAGGAATGCACGGGTATATCTTCTAACCTACGAGAATATAATTAGTACAGGCATATTGGCATATATTTTGACATATATTGGCATATATATTGGAATCAAGTACAGTCTTCTGGTATGAAGATTAAGGGGATTAATTATATATTCAATTTATTACGTCGTCTGCTGTATTTTACCAAAAAACATTTGTGACTCATATTGCAAAACGGGTAATCTTCTACTAATAATCGGACATTATAAGTAGTACGTGTATATCTTCCCATATAATTTTAGCACTTTAATTTTGACATATATTGGAATAAATGACTATCTTCAGATTTAAAGAGTACGGGTTTATTGGTATTTTCAATTTATACATGTAATCTACTAATACAGGTTATATTTTCTAATATTCGCGTATATAATTAGTACGGGTCCCATACAATTTTAACGCTTTTATTTTGCATATATTGATTCAATTCCATATTTTTTTTTATATTTGCTTACATAAGGGGTCCAAGATGTTTTATTCTTCAGATTTGTCCATGAAGATAATTTTATATAGCGAGAACAGAGATTCTTAAATTTCTTTTTAGGAGCATTATATTAAATATTTTAACAGAATATTTTGATTAAACATGTCATTTAGTATACTATAAGAATTTGGGCATGATTATGAATTTCAAGTTTCTTTATATTATATACTCCGTACGAAGAACGGGTATGCTTCTAGTCTATATAAATAAAATTGAAAATCTGTCTGTCTGTCTGTCTGTTTGTCCCATCATCACGGGAGAACGGCTGAACTGAATTTGATGAAATTTTGTGGGTAGCCTAAAAATAGCCCCACTTAAAATTTAGTATGTATTTTGAGTTTCTACGAGCAGTGGTTCTCGAGATATTAGTAAAAAACAAAATTTTCGTTTGTCTCATTATCACGGGAAGACGGCTGAACTGAATTTAATGAAATTTTGTGGATAGCCTTAAAATAGTCCCCCATAAATTTAGTCCAAGTTTCGAGTTTCTTAGATCAGGGGTTGTCGAGATATTAATGAAAAACGGAACTTTTTCCTAAGAGTTCTACTCTCCAACTCCGTGGTTTATCCAAACGGAAAGGATGAAAATCGTTTGTTAAAAACGTCAAAATGAAATAAAACTTTATTTCCGAGTTTGGTGCAGGATTTTTGCATTAATTAGTCACTATCGGAAAACATGAATTTAAATAGAAAAATCTACCTCCATGGGTTATCTTTCACAAGCTTTTACTCAACGATGAAAAGTATAAAGAAATCAAAATGGCTATTTAATTTCGAATTTTATGAGGAAGATTCTATCTTATATCATGCTGCTCGGCAACGGAATGAAATTAAATGTGTTGTTAATATTTATAATTATTTTTTTCTATTTGAATAATAAATAAATGGATGTAATATATATTTTATAAATGAACGGTTTGATTGTTCTTTTGATTATATAAATTGCGGCCTGCGTACATCACTTTGATTTATTTTAGCAAAGAGGTTTCAAGCTCATATATTGTGTTTAGCTAATGAACTCATACATTGTGTTTACCCAATAAATTCATTCAGCCGATTGTTGAAACAGAAAAAGAGTAGAACGGGTGTATCTTATACAATTTTAGTGTTTTCATTTAGTATATACAAGCGGGATCAGGATATTTTATTCCTCAGATCAGTAAATTCAGAATTACGAATTTAGCGGAAAATCGCTAACTTGGTAACTTTTCTTAAACTTTACCAAATTAGAGGAAATGTCTTCAAATTGATAAAAATGACGCAAATCACAGAAATTAAATTTGTTTTTTTTAATAGAGTACTGAAATGATGTTTCGGTAGCATTTGTCGGTCAGTCCATCCATCCTACTTAGTAACACATTTAACGAATTTTTTTAATATCTCCAAACTGATAAAAATATTTGTAAATCCATACAAATATCATGGAATTGATAAAATTGTGCTTAATAAATGAAATTAATTGTGTTTTGTTAGGGGATAGTATTGTTGCTGAGACCCAGACCGTCCGACCTACCAGAAAGGTGTAATGTAACCGTTTGGACAGCCGGGAAGTGCCACCCAATTTAGACCGGAACCCAGTGGGGGAGACATCCACAGGGACCGTACCCTCTTTCCCCTACCACCAACCTCTCGGAAGGACTTACGGACCCACATGTTTAACGTGATCGTACTCCGCATGAACACGGCGGCAGTTGTGACAGCGTGCAAATCCAGCGCGCAAACCAAAGGGCTACCGCGTTCGAAATGTGCCAACAGCACGCGGTGTTCCCAGGTGGTCACCCACGCAAGTACTAACCGCGCCCGATGCTGCCTGACTTCGGTGATCTAACGAGAACCGGTGTTTTCAGCACGGTACGGCAGTTGGCTGGGGATAGTATTGTGATGATGTTTCGTCAATTTGTCGCAAAATTTGACTATCAGTTCTACAGTCCCACTTGGCGATATATTTGGCGATGTTTTAAGTTATCGCTAAATTGACGAAAATGTCGCCAAACCTTAGATGGAGTAAGCGTTATTCAGACGATATGATTTTCATCAATGTATTTGTAGCAAATGCTATCATGTCGCTTAGCAATGAATCAAATGTGTTATGTGCCATACGATTTTGATTAAATCTTTTCCGATTTGAATAATAAAGATATGTATATAAAAAAAATTTCATTGACATTGCATTTTTGACTGGATAGTATCAATTATATTCCTCAGGTTTAAACATTATTATCATTGATATTTTCGGGGACTGTTGATTCAGGGATTATTGATATTTTCAAGTTATTATGCCATTGTTTATTTATGACGAAAATTGTTTAAACTCATATATAGTACGTTGTACGAGTAATTTTCTACAAATCCACGGATATATCTTCTAATCTACGAGAATATAAGTAGTACAGGTATATTGGCATATGTTTCGATATATATTGGCATATATTGGAATCAATTACGACCTTCTGGTATAAAGATTACGGGGATAATTGATATTTTAAATTTATTACGTCATCTCATTTATTTTTGCAAATATTTTTGAGGGTCATATTGTAATACGGGTAATATTCTACTAACACACTGGCATATTTTCTAATCTGCGACAATATAAGTAGTACGGGGTTGCAAATACTGATTGAATTCCTTTTTTTGTTTTGTAAATTTGCTTACAAAAGGGGCCAGGAAATTTTATTCTTCAGATCTGCCCATGAAGATAATTTTGCATAGTGAGAACAGATATTCCTAAACTTCTCTTTAGGAGCAATAAATTTAATATTTTAACAGAATTTGCACATGATTGCGAATTATAAATTTATTTATATTATATATTCCGTACGAAGGACGGGTATGCTGCTAGTGATCAATAAAAACTGTGCAACAGACATATTGATATATGACTGAAAGCATGTTGCTCTTCCCCAAACTCGAAGGCAATGAATTTAAGCGCATTTAGAGCTCGGTTTACGTTGCTCGAATGCATGTTTAATTTTTTCTGCTTTGTGTATTTATTGCGCAGTTGACAAAGCTCAAACGAAGAGCAACAAAAAAGCGATTCAGTCTCTGCATATTTTATAACTCGAAAAAATGGCAACACCGAGAGTAGAATTGCAGGCAAGCATCTAATAGAATCTAATAGGATAACTCATAAGAAATCTAACGAATTCCATGAAAATTCGTAGGATAGTTTTGAGAGCATGTTTATAATTGTACAGACAGACAAACAGGCAGACATTGTGCTAAACATAGTCGATTTGTGTTTCATATTTCCCAAAACGTATACATCCGATGCAAACTTAAATTTCAATTGTCAATTCCATTCCAATATGTTCCCTCTATATTTCCATATTAGCCATTCAATACGTGCTTTGAACGTTCTCAATGAATAGTCGTCATTGACTGAATTTTTAAATAAATTTAAATAAATTGTCTGAATTTTTAAATAAAATAAATTATTGTAGTATTGTGATGAATGACATGAATGGGAAATTATTTATGAATCAAATGCTGCTTTTATAGAAGGAGCCAGGCGTGTTATTTTTTCTATGATGTCATTTGAATGAATTTCAGTTGTTTTCGATGAAGTTTTCAAATATAATAAATTATCGTAGTATTATGACAATTCTAAAATTATTACCGAAGAATATATCACATTTTAGAGATCTTTAAACCAGGCAATTTATATTTCAATGCCGTCATTTGAATGAAGTTCATTTTTTTCGATGAAGGTTTAAGTTTTCAAATATAATAAATTAATGTAGTATTGTGATAAATTTTAAAATATTGACGAGGAATGTATTGCATTTTAGACATGTTTAAATAAAATTGTATTGAATTTGGAAAGTGTTTCATAATCAATGCTTTAAGCATGATTGATCTTTCTTGTCAATATATGTTTTGTATGTCTTTTAGGATGCTTTAAATAAAGTACCTCTCGTTTTAAAGACGCTTTGTCCTTAGATTTTATTTATTGTATGTAGACGTGATACCAATTTTGATTATCAAGTAGAAATTGTTTAAACTTTTATCTATTAGTTTCGTGGTATAAGCCTCCAAATTGTTTACATTTTTCGTAACGCGTGTTTGCCTTTCCCGTAATGCTTCAATTTCATCCAGATATAAACCAACCATCAATGTTATTTACATCAACATACTACACGAATTGGAACAAAAAAAAGGCATTTCGACGTTAAAAGACAATTTTACGAGCAAATTTCATATTCTGCGACATTTAGAAAGGAAATCAATTTTCCGATCATATTTATTTTTCTTGCTTTTCCTCCAGCACTAAGAACGACGCAAATAATTCGTGCAATGTTTTTCGTGATTTTAAGATATTACATGAACTAAGTGCTTTTAAACGCTGTTTATAGAAATAAAAAACATTTTCAATACTTGAAAAACTCATTTACGTCGGAAAAATACGGTAGTCTTTAGAAAACGCAAGCGGGAATAAAAAGAAAAAATGTCATGATATTTCCACTTTACCTAACGATTCATAGATTTGACAGGTGGCAGTTTCATTTTCAGAGTAAGTTTGCGTTTTGGAAAATATGCCTAATGCAGTCTTATGACAAACAGAATAAATTATTCTACATCCTTTGCCAGATAATAAGTGCTTTATCCACAGCCAGATAATAAGTGTTTTATCCAGATAATAAGTGCTTTATCTTCTAAGTGCTTTATCCTCTTTTCTGGTATAATGGAAAATATATGGTAGTAATTAATTCGAAATGTAGAAGACCGAAAAAAGATTATGCAAGTACACCGTAAAATATCATTGATCGTAAAAGTTTCGCAATCCCATTGTTTTTATTAAAGATTTTTTGAAGCATTTACTTTTCAGGATGTACTATAGATGATGACAGAAAAAATGATGACTGATATGGATTCAGTATTACGTTCAAAAAAATCTGATGTGGGCAGCATATGACTTTCCTTATATAATACAATGGATTTACGACTTTTACAGTAAAAGAAAATAGGTTATTCTTATAATGGATACTTATATTTTTCCCAAGATATTGACATTCCGTCAATTAGTCGTCATTTTCATTGATTTAACGTCATTATTATCCATTTAGCGAGATTTCCGTTAATTTGGCAACCATTTAAAAAGTCGCCCAGATGGCAACATTCCGCCAAACTCGTTACCAACATCTCGCCAAACGCTATGGGCGGAGAAATAAGTTATTCTTATAGCAGATTACCGTTCAAATACAAAAGTATTACTCAAAGTATCTTTTCTCATGAATGGAACGAGCTAGATTCACAAGAATGATGTCACCAAATTTATCGCATGATATTACATATGAAAAGTGAACATGTTTCTCAACAGTTAATATTTTTTTTTAATTTATGGGATTTTTTTATAAATTTATTTGAAAAATATACAATATCTCGAGAACGGTTTATGCTAGCTTTCTAAAGTTTATGTTAATCGTATTCTAAAGAAAAATTACATAAGAAATGTCTATTTGCGTAACTTTATTAAAGGTTTTGGTTTTTTGATGAATGTTTCAAAATTTCACTCACAAATTTAGGGGGGCTCTGAACATTCAATTGTATTTAAAAACAATAGGTTTCCAGTATTCACAAATTGTAATGTTTGCACAAAATTTCATTCGAATCGCACCATTTGTTCGTGAGATATCGTCTCCACAGTCTCACGGGCACACACCACACACACACACACACACACACACACACACACACACACACACATACTTTCACATACTTTCAAACACACACACACAGACATCACCTCAAAAATGTTTGATTCGTGATCAGGAATTCTTGAAACGTGCTCTCCCGTCAAGAACTCGAATTGGAATTTTCAACACCGTCACGATACTTTCCTTATACATTATATGTATATAAGGAAAGTAATAAGGGGAGGGAGGTTCACGAATTATTTTACCTCTCGGTTTTTTTCCCTTTCCGGTTGAATTTTATATTTTCTCTGAAGCATATATTTTTAAGATTGGTTATAAATATAACTTAAATGATATCTGCTACGGATTTAGCCTCAAATTTTAGAGAAAGTAGAGTGAATCAATATGAAATTTTACTTCCAGTTCCAAATGTTAAAACATATATTTCTGGGGCAGAGTTTAGATGATGACTGACATGCATCTAACGTTAAATTCGGGTGCGGGACTCACTAAGGATTTCGGTTTCGGTTCAGGATATGTCAAACATTCAACCATTTGCGTTTTCCTTGCAACATCTGCAACATCTGCTGCTTTGCAGGATCGGCTATTTATAGAGTTTCGATGACAACTTATATGAAATACCATCACATTTCAAAATGAGTTGGAGGTTTTACTAAGGATTTCCACACAACTTTGCATCTGAAAAATGTGCGCCATTCCATTTTTATGCTTAAATTTGAAACGAATTTTGATATTTAGAATTTTTATTAAGCGTATAGATGGAGCTACAAGTAATTAAGCTTGGAGCTACAAGTAATTAAACTCCATGCGTAAAACTTCATCGAAAAAATCGTCCTTCTCCTTTTAAAATCAGTGAATATTTCATTCATATCAGCTACGGAGACTCCATGAACTAAATGATTTTATGTTAAAGAAATACAGCAATTCTAATACAACTCATTCTACATATTTAGCTGTTTAGATTTTACATAGGTGGAAAATATGCTTCGTTGTAGAAATAATCAAATTTGGTTGAGCATCTAAACTCAAATATATTGTAAATGCGCTGTTTCAGTATGTAGATGCACATAATTTAAACAAGAATAAAGTGGTTTCAGGACGGATACAGCACTCAATATGAATTAAAAAGAACTTTAAAACTCACGATTTTGAGACAAGATGGATGCCATATATCATTTTGAAGTGGGTCACATGATCTTTTTATATCATGGTAACGTGATCGCTTCATATAAGAGGTGTTATTATTATTTTAATTTTTATTTAAAAAACTACTTAATATATTTCGCTGAATTTCTTTTTATATATTTTATGGAACAATTTGAATATTACCTAAAATTTTCGAAGCAAATTGTGAATTTTAAATCCGCTTAAAAAATGTTTGAAAAATTAGTTCCCATACGGCTCAATGTATTTCATTTTTTCAATCCGGGTTCAATCCAAAACTGATTGGGTGATATTATTCATTTATATTCCCATAGGTCCTACAGACCGTCTGAACAACATACTAAAATTTCATTTTGATTATGTCATTTTTACGGCATTTCTCATGCTAACGGACAGACAGACAGACAGAATGAACAAAGTCATAAACACATTTCAACTTTGTTGTAAAGTTTTAAAAACTGCCAAAGCGCTTTCGAACGTACATACGCCCTTCATCAGTGGCTACATGAATAGTAACAAGAGAGATCAATCATGCTTAAAGCATTGATTATGAAACACTTTCCAACTTCAATGCAATTTTATTTAAACAAGTCTAAAATGCAATGCATTCCTCGGTAATATTTTAAAACTTATCACAATACTACATTAATTTATTTTATTTGAAAACTTAAACATTCATCGAAAAAAATGAACTTCATTCAAATGCCGGTATTGAAATATAAATTGCCTGGTTTAAACATCTCTAAAATGTGATACATTCCTCGGTAATAATTTTAGAATTTTCATAATACTACGATAATTTATTATATTTGAAAACTTCATCGAAAACAACTGAAATTCATTCAAATGACGTCATAGAAAAAATAACACGCCTGGCTCCTTCTATAAAAGCAGCATTTGATTCATAAATAATTTCCCATTCATGTGATTCATCACAATACTATAATAATTTATTTTATTTAAAAATTAAGACCATGGAGCTACAAGTAATTAAACTCTATGCGTAAAACTTCATCGAAAATAATCGTCTTGCTCTTTGTAAAATCAATAAATATTTCATTCTTATCAGCAATGCAGACTCCATGAACTAAATGGTTTTATGTTAAAGAAATACAGCAATTCTAATACAACTCATTCTACATATTTTGCTGTTTACATCTTACATAGGTGAAAAATAGGCTTCGTTGTAGAAATAATCAAATTTGGATGACCATTTAAACTCAAATATATTGTCATTGCATTGTTTCAGTATGTAGATGCACAGAATTTAGGCAAAAATAAAGGGATTTTAGGACGGATACAACAGTCAATATGAATTAAAAAGAACTTTAAAAATCACGATTTTGAGACAAGGTGTATGCCATATATTATTTTGAATTGGATCACGTGATATTTTCATATCATGGTCACGTGATCGCTTCATATAAGAGGTGTTATTATTATTTTAATTTTTAGTCAAAAAACTTTCAGAATATATTTCGCTGAATTTTTTTTATATATTTTATGGAACAATTTGAATATTACCTAATATTTTCGAAGCAATTTGTGAATTTTAAATCCGCTTAAAAAAAGTTTGAAAAATTAGGTCCCATAGGGTTCAATGTATGTCATTTTGTCAACCCGGGTTCAATCCAAAACTAATTGGGTGATATTATTCATTTATATTCCCATAGCTCCTTCAGAACTTATGAACAACATACTAAAATTTCATTTTGATTAATTCATTTTTACGGCAGTTATTGTGCTATCAGATAGACAGATAGGCAGATAGACAGACAGACAGACAGACAGACAGAATGAACAAAGTCATAAACACTTTTCAACTTTTTGTAAAGTGTTAAAAAATGAGATAAACGTTATTATAAAACACGAAATAATATAATGCACAATCTTCTCAACTTATCCCAAAATTGGATGTGTCCCAATATTTGTTTGTTTTTACCGCCAAACTTATATACACCACTTTTGATACATAAGTTTAAAATGTGTTTTGTTGGATAATGAAAAGTATAGCTTGTATATGTCTATCTATACCAGCAAAATTTTCATACATGTTCGTGCAAGTAGAATTTAGATAATAACAATATTGCGTAGGTACAACAACAAATTATTTTAAAAATTTTGAATTAATCTTTGTTGGCAACTTCTTTTAATATTTGGAGCGTTTCCTTTGATACAAGGAACTAATATTTTCCATGCGGAAGTAAAATTGCGGATACATTTTCGCATTTATATCATCATATAATTGAAAGGTATGTGCGATAGTTCTTCTTTTCAAATAATCATTTCACAGCAGTTTATCGATGAATGCGACAAACAGTGGCATATATAACTTATCAAATAATCCATATATCGGAAAACTCTTCCTGAAATGTTAGAGTATTATGCTGATGTTTACTCCTCACCTGCTGATTTCCCAAAGCTAATCTTTGGATGCCAATTAAAATTAAGGATGTAAAATCCCTAATTAAGAAGGTTAAACCAGAAAAGAAGTGATGAAATTCTCCACTTTACGCATCCAAAAGTATTTAATCTGCTATTAATTAATTATTTTCGAATATCCGATTAATAAAATTTTAGAATCAATTGTTTTATGTGTACAAGGTCCAAACACCTTTCTAATAAAAGTAAAATGATTGTTAAATTTGTGAAAATATAAATTTTTCGTTATATTCTTATTTTAAACCAAAATGAATTACCCGCCGTTTCTCGGATAATAAAGAAGCGCTACTTAAGTAATACATTTACAAATAACACCACCCACTTTCAAACTGCCTCAGTTTACGAATCATGTCTTATTTTAGTTTCCATTCAAATCCTCACGCATGCGTCCCACAAACGTCGATAGCAAAACAAATAAATGAGGTAAAATCACTAATCACTATACTTATATAAATAAAACAGAAATTAATCCTTTCTCTAGGAGAGAAATCGTTGCATATAATGCACAGTGTGTTTCGCGGGCATGCGCAGAAAAGACCACCGCGGAAAAAAATCGACAACACTTTGTTAAAGAAAATGCGTTTGCTTTGAAATCACGAAAAATGAAATAATGTAGTAATTAAAAAAAATGTTAGAATGCGAATATATACAAACAACTTTTAACAAATTGTGCTAATTTTCCTTTTTCGAATGCGGCAAAATAAATATCAGACAACGTAAAAAATGCAAATTTCGATGCATTTAAAAATAAATAAATAAATATGAAGGAATAATCCTATTGATTCTGTTTAAAGAGCAGGAAATAACATTATTTGGTCTTGCAGATGGTGTCATGTTAGTAATTCAGTGATAATATTTTCGGTCGCTAAAGTTTCGCCCCAATTTGTGTAAAAATTGTTCAAAATCGTGTTAAAACATAAAATAACAAAAAAATTATTTGAATTTTAAAAATCTCACACAAAGCCGTATTTCCCAGGATTCTGAAATATCAAATTTCGTCCTGTCCGATGCTTAAATTTCTTGCTATATACGACACACATTTTCTTATGTTAGATGCATTATACAGGGTGAGTCGGAGTTGTTTTTACAAAAGCAGAGGGGTGATAGTACCCCACCTGACGAGCAATAATTACCATAGAACATAGGGTCGAATTGCACTATGAGAGGCAGAAAAGAGGCACGTCGAACCGCGTCGAGCTTGACGCAGTCAGCGCCTCGGACGTCATTGTGTACCAGCCTTCGTAATATCTCCTACGCCAGCCATTCCATCACGGTCCGGAACTTCTTGAATGCCACATATCCCGCACGCTGAATCGGACGAGGCGGACCTGTGGCGTGGCCTCCTTGCTCACCAGACCTCAACCCACTGCACTTTTTCTTCTGGGGCCACATGAAATCTTTAGTGTACGAGACGCCTGTGATCTCGTCGCGCGCATCGTTATTGCCGCAGACCACATCAACACAACACCCGGATTCTTCGAGAGGGTGCGTCAGTCATTCCTTCGCCGGTGTGAACGGTGCAACGACACGCGTGGTCGCCACTTTGAGCACTTGCTGTGAGTTTGTCGCTGCACAATAAATCTGTTTGTGCAACGTTTGGTATCGTTTATTCGCTTTCCCAACACTGGTGTACGTGCAGGTTCGTATTCTAATTTTACTCTTTTCTGCCTCTCTGAGTGCAATGCGACCCAATGTTCCATGGTAATTATTGCTCGTCTGGTGGGGTACTATCACTCCTCTGCTTTTCTAAAAACAATTCCGACTCACCCTGTATATTATATTATGGACAACTAGAGGAGTATATATATATATATATATATATATATTAATTATATATATATATATAATATATATATAATATATATAATATATATATATATATATATATTTATATATATATATATATATAAACATATGTTACCGTTACCGTCAATGCGATTAATCGGTTATTAATAATAACCGGCTATTATTAATACTAACCAAATAAACAGGTTAAAGTGAATAATTTATGAGAATTTATCACATGAACCGGTTGTTATTAATAATTACCAATGAAGTTTGGTCAATGTAATAATTTTCAATGCGTTTAGCTTAAGATTTCCATTTATTGCATTTGTAATGTAATTTGTTCACAATTTTTTGTCGCCTTAAGGTGTTTGTGTGTAATGTAATTTGTTTTTTGTAATAAATTATGAATATATCTTATAAATAACAGTAATCATTATTATGAAACATGTTTTACATTGACCAAATTTTCTTGCTAACTAAACTGTTAATATATGTATTATCATACACTTCCTATCGCATGACATAAAAATTACGTTACAGTTGGGATTTCAATAAATTATGCTTAATTAATCACAGAGACCAAAAGACGTGGTTATTATTAGTACTAACCGGATTTTTTACTTTTACCGTAACATATATATATATATATATATTTACTTTTAATTACTTGTATTTTAAATACCAGTGCCTTAACTTTAATTAAAATTGGTCTAAAGAGCATATGTGAAAATAAAAAGACTCAACGTTAGGCTGGAGAAAAACTCCATTATATGTAAAACAATTACTAAATGTATATTAAATACCCCTCTTTCCTTGTTCCATATATAATGTAAGCAACAGAAAATTGGATTTCATGGTGTGAAAACCTGGTAAATATAAGCCTGTAACTACACCCAAAAATTAAAATATAATAAATCATATATGCAACACAGGTACTTAAGGTACTAAACCCTTTGTTCCCTGCATTAACATACATGGTGTAAGTGCATGAATTGTGTAATAGATGAAAAGATTCAAACTGAAAAATCTTTACATGTCTAGGTCTTTCCTGCCTCGCATTTTTTTTTATCATACATGAAAAAGAACTACAAATTATTAAAAGTAAAAAAAATTTCCGAACCATGTGCGTTTTCAAGGGATATTATACCTGGTCCAGTAATACTGAAATTTTACGTTTCTGTGTACATAACTGTATATTCTATTACAGAAATTATGCGCATGTTCCGACGTCGAAGAATGTATAAAATGGATCAGAATTTAACAAAGAACTATGAAAATAAAATAAATAAGCCAGTTATATGCCATGTTATGATAAAAGAATAATATTTTGTGATTAAAAACTTGAAAAAGAATAAGAATAAAATAATACAAGTGAGTTACCACCTGCTCTGAAAACATTTGATCTGAAAATTTGATAATGACATTGTAGTGAGTCAACTCAAAAATGTTTACAGTTAAGGTTATAGTCTAAGTGGGTAACTGGTTGAAATGAAATACGGTGAATAGAAATAGTTTAATGATCGAAGTTCCATAATAAAATAGTTTAATTAACGAAGTTCCATAATAAAATAGTTTAATTATCGAAGTTCCATAATACAATAGTTTAATTACCGAAGTTCCATAATAAAATAATTATTTATTAAATAGTCAAATAAATGACATCGCTATTCCAATTTTGAAGTTATGCTTTTTTGTTGCATGGACGCTTAGTGGTCACTTTGATGTTAATATTATTTAAATTTTTGATAATTCAATAGTTGTTGAGACTGACCTTTCAATAAGTTTCTGTAAGTAGAGCATGGTCTTAAATTTAAAATTAAAATGGGTTCCTATAAAGAAAAAAGATTTTGTGGGTATTTATTTTGGATGGTGATGGTTATTAATTTATTAATGTTATTTTTATAGTAACAGGGTGTACTTAACTGTTTGATTCTTATTAAATGATTATTAATGATATTTTTAAACACTGATTTTGAAAGGTTTGATGAATAATGTTGAAGTTTGTTGACTTTGAAATTATATGAAGCTATTTGTCATAAATTTCAAATTTATATTAATTTTATTTTGAATTCTGAAACTAACGTCAAGGTAATTGATCCAGGGTGTTGAAAAATCATTTTCTATAAGTTGTAGATTGGGACCATAAAATTTAATGTTTAACATTGGTGAATCTTTATTAATTTTTATAATAATTAAATCATCAATGAATCTTAACATTATATGACTATTGAATCGGTGCTTAAGTTCGTAATAGTCCGGAAGTGTTGCCACGGCGTAAAGCATGCTTAACCGGGGAGTGGGGGTCACCGCCTCCACCCCCACAAACAGTCAATTTGTAGTACCTTAGTCTCCAATGTTAGTATTTGATATTTATAACAAAAAAATCTGATGTGGGTAACATGACTTTCCTTATATAATGCAATGAATTTACTCATTTTGCAATCAAAAAATAATGAATAAGATACACTGTACGCTGTTTTTAACGTTGCATTGTACATTTGGCGATTTTCTGGATGAAAACATGTACTACTATTTCAAAGTACCCAAATAACTTATATTTCATACAATTCTAAATCAACAATTTTCAATATTGATAACATCCTCAATAAACGATATAGTCCATATATTAAAATATTTAAATAATTAATTTATCAGCTAGGCGTCATTTTCGTTAATTTAGTACCATTTTTGCAATTTTGACGAAATTTTTGTCGATCTGGTGCGAAATATCGCTAGATTATTCACCAAGTTTTCCAAGTACATCACCAAGTATTACAGACGAATGGAGAGAATAGCATTTCTTATGTACTAAAATGTATGCCAGTCATATGACGGAAATCAGAATTTGCGAAATATTACTTCTCATTTGCCGGCACTTTTGTCACTTTGGCAACATTTTAGAAGTCGCCAATTTGGCAGCATCCCGATGTATTTCTCGCCAAGCGCAACTGGCGAACATACGGTCGGACGGAGAAATGGGTTATTCTTATAATCTATTCTTATGTTCTTTCCACGATATTGAACTTTCATTAATTAGCCGTCATTTCATTGATTCAGCGTCAGTTTCTCAATTTCACGAATTTTTATCAATTTGGTGACATATTCGTCAATTTGGCAATATATAAAAAGTCACCAAGTTGGAGATATTCCGAAAAATACGTCATCAAAATTTTATCCAAAAGTTACGGACGGGAAAATAGGTTATTCTTATAGTACTCGTAGACTCTTATATTGAATTTTCTTCAATTAGTCGTCACTTTCATTGATTTAGCATCATTCTTATCAATTTGGCGATATTTTCATTAATTTGACAATATTTAAAAAGTCGCCAAGTTGGCGACATTCCGCCAAATTTGCCGCCAAAATTTCAGCCAGCGTTATGGACGTAGCTTATAGCAGATAAATGACTATTGGCGTACAACTACAAAAGTATTACCCAAAGTATATTTTCTCATCAATGGAACGAACTAGATCCACGAGAACGATGCAACCAAATTTATCTTATGGCATTACATATGAAAAGTCAACATATTGCACAATAGTTAATATTGTTTACTTTTTTAATGTGGTTTTTTGCTAAATTCATTTGCAAAAATGGGAATATGCAATATCTCGAGAATGGTTTATACTAGCGTTCAAAAGTTTATGTCAATCGTTTTCTAATAAAAAAATTACATAGGAAATGACTATTTGCGCAACATTATTAAAGGTTTTGAAGTTTTGATGATTTTTTCAAAATTTCACTCGAAAATTCAGTGGGATTCTGAACATTTATCCCGTTTAAAAACAATAGGCTTCTAGTATTCACGGATTGTAATTTCTGTACCAAATATCTTTTGAATCGCATCATCCGTTCATCAGATATCGTCTCCATAGACTCACTGACACACACACACACACACACTTATCACTTCATAAACGTTTGATTCGTGTTCAGGGAAGCTTAAAACGCGCTCTCCCGTCGAAAACTCGAATTCCAATTTTCGAATTCCAATTTGTCAGAATACTTTCCTTGTACATTATACTATGTATAAGGAAAGTAATAAACGATTTCAATTTGAAATAACTAATGTTCATGAAATTACTAACATTTCTTCTGATGTAATATTTTTAAAAGCATATTTAGAAATACAGTTGATAATAGCTTAATTAGAATTAATAGATTATTTTCTAATCAAAATGTAATAACATTTTGGTTGAATAATCGCTTTGATTTCATAGCTACTAGTTATAAATTAGATATTACTTTTGTTACCTATTGTTAACTAATATTATTTATCGTGATTACTAATTAATGGCGAATTCCCTAAAATTAATTACAATGGCTTAAACTACCAGGGCATATGCCAGGTAATCTAAATATCATCAGATTTTTTTTTAATTTTTATATTATTTAATTATTTCATAGATACATTTATATAGAAATTTACCAATAACCAAATTTTCTTCGAATAAATCACTAACTGTTAATAATGTACTGTTTTAATAATTTCTGTTGTTCACAGATGACGACATATATTGTTCACTAATTAAGAGTTTAAATAGAGTAAAAATACTACAATTCTAAATGTATTGTAAAATATAATGAACGGATTGTTTAAAGTAGATTATAGTTATGTGTGTACTATTTAGATGCCATTGGTATATTTGTAATTCTCTTTAATTTAAAAAAGTTTGAATATCAATTTCATGAATTACTTTTCGCTTATATTAAAACTAAGCATCCATAGTTAGGTATATGGATGTTGAAATCATATTATATGTTATCCATGTTTTAGTATATCCTTTTTAAGTTTAATTTAAGTCGAAATATATTCGATTGTTCATCGACATATCAAACGTTCATTCTTTTTATGTTAATTATTTTGAAATTGATATTTGCAGGAAATAGCCCAATGGCTGGCCAATAATTCATATTAATCGATATTAATATATATTGGTAAACTCCAGAAATTGCCTGAGACTATTTGTTTTGGGATTGGGCTTCATAACGGTGCAATACAAATAGTTATTTTCAAGTAATTCATTATCATCAAATTTACACTTATTTGACATTATGGCTTGTAGCTTTTGTATCCGACATGTTTGTTTCTTTGTTATTTTCCATTTTATTTGTTTCGCGACTGAAAATTTGAATTGCAGTAAACATCGATTCTTTCCCTTAATGAATTTACTTTCGCAATAAATATATATAGTGGATGTACAAAACAAATAAATGGTTCGAATTTCAATTGGATGATTTATTGCGCTGAAAGATTTACACAAAGTAAGCACGTCAATACAGCATTGGTCCACCTCTGGCCTTGATATAAGCTATTACCCGACTTAGCACTGATGCATAAAGTTACTGGATGGTGTTCTGAGAGATGTCGTTCTAAATGGCCTCTAATTGACGAGCTAATTCGTCTACATTCTGAAATGGTCTGACGACCCATCTCAGCACAAATGTGCTCAATAAACGAGAGATCTGGGGATCCGACTGGACAAGGAAGTGTTGAAGTCCCAGACCACTCAGGGGTTTGCGGCAGCAGTTTTGAGGGGCTGGGAGGGTCGTCAAGAAAATGTGCCGTAAGTAAGCAGACAATCAATAGAGAGGCGCGGGGTGCGTGGTCTGGCATTATCTTGCTGAAAAATTATCCCGGGGTATCGCAAAAGGAATGGCAATACAACGGGTCGTAGAATGTCGGCAATGTACCGCTCTGCTGTGATTGTGCCACGGAGGGCTATCAAAAGGGTCTGGCTATCAAACAAAATGGCACCCCAGACCACATCTCCCTGTTGTTGGGCCGTGTGGCGTGTGACAGTAAGAGCAAGATCCTGAAGATGTACGTGCTATCTCACGTCTGCGCTTGGTCGTGGGGGATTCAGTTCGAAACGGCATTTATCACTGACGACAATTCGTTCCCATCGTTCAGAACAATTTCACATCGATCGAGCCCTCCTCCCTAACGTCCAAACAGTTACCCTACACATTTCTCGTAGGTTGGACGGTCTGGGTCTAAACAACAACAACAACATCGATTGCGCCCGACACCATTGCAATCACTGTTGACGGTGCATGCTGGTCAGTTGTAGGCGGCGTAATAGGCGCCGCGAGTATAGATTCCGCTTCTGCAGTCTTTTATCAATGGTCCGGGTGGTCACTTCCGTGTTTATCACATGTTGGATAGTCGATTACGATGAATCTCATGTTGCCACAACTGCTCTGACAATCGCTCTATCTTCCCGTTTTGTCGTCGCTCTAGACAGTCCGCTGCCAGTTTGCCGCTGAAATCTGCTATTCCGGACCACCATTACTGCCAATATCGTCTAACTGTTGCATCGTTCCTACCTAAATGCCGAGCGATTCGTCAGTGTATCCATCTAGCCTCATGCAGTTCGACCGCAAGCCCTCTTTGAAACTCCTTCATATATATAGGGTGTCCCAAAAACATTGAAACGCACTTTAATTCTTTACCTGTTGGAGATAAGTGGACAATGTCAATTGCAAAACTGTTGAAAATAAGGTAGGAAATAAGACTACGTTAATGAAATAGTCCTCCTATTAATTTTCAAAAAGTTACGCTTTTCAAATTTTTATACGACTCCCTTAGACAAATCTGGTCTATCAGAAAATTTTTATTTTAATGCAACAAGATCATTGAAAAAACCCGCATATCTGAATTGCTCATATCTGAAGGAAATAATCTAACTTATGCCACTTTTCCATACCAAGTGAAAGGATGTTTCATCAGTGAAAATAGGGATGATAAGCAAATTGACGATGGAAATTGTTTAGATCAAAAGTACGTTAATATGTATCACAATTTTTTATCACAAATGCATCTAAATAAAGCAATACACAGACAGAGATCATATAAAGCAGTGGTACTCACTACGCGGTTAGGTATCCGATGCATTATCATCCAGTTTTATGATTTTGTGATATGTTACGAATTTACATTTCTAATTTAACATATGGTCCACATTCACAAGGTTCAATTTTCAATTAAATATAACTCGCTCAATTTTAAAGATGCAAATATGCGGTTTTTTAATGATATTGATGCATTACAAATAAAATTTCTGATTGAACAAATTCGTCTAAGGGGGTCGTATAAAAATTTAAAAGGTGTAACCTCTTGAAAATTAATGGGACGACTATATCATCAACTTAGTCTTGCCCACTTCCCTCCAACAGGTAAAGAATTAAAGCGCGTTTCAAACTTTATGAGACACCCTGTATATATATATATATATATATATATAAACATAAACATATAATATATATATATATATATATAAACATATAATATATGTATATATATATATATATATATATATATATATATATATATATGTTACTGGCAGTATATGAAATGCCGGCATTCTATAGAATACTGGCCGTTTTTAAGCAAAGTATGAAATATGAGAATTATTATATAGTTTCCCTAGGCATTGTATATAATACCTAGACATTCTATAGAATGACAAATGCTATTTAGGCAAAGTATGAAAAAAGAATGAATCAGATATGTATTTCATACTTTGACGGTTTGTCATTTGGCATTCTATAGAATGCCTAGGAAATGTGTGAAATGTTAATCGTTTCATAGATTGCCGACCAGTTTTCGGTATTCTATAAAATACCTAGGTATTCTATAGAATGCCGGCTTTCATACATTGCCGGTTATGTTACCGACAATATATGATGCGCAGGCATTCTATAGAATACCGGCCTTTATTAGGCAAAGTATGAAATATGAGAATTATTATACACTTTCCCTTGGCATTGTATATAATACCTAGGAATTGTATATAATACCTAAGCATTCTATAGAATGATAGATGCTATTTAAGCAAAGTATGAAAAAGGAATGAATCGGAGATGTATTTCCTACTTTGCCTGTTTGTCATTTGGCATTCTATAGAATGACTAGGAAATGTGTGAAATTTTAATCGTTTCATGGATTGCCGACCAGTATTCGGTATTCTATAAAATGCCTAGGTATAAGGTCCGTTTGTGAATACAGTTTGAAATTCCGCATGCGCGTGAGAATGAGTGCGCGCTCAGACTCCCGGCATTCTTTGAGCAGAATTCAATGCCATTTCAATTCACGGCGTCAGTCTGTTTGCTTCGTATGCTTCGTTAAAATGTTTAAGAAAATCGAACGCCCCGCCAACTGTGAAATACGTTCAACGATTCGATTCTTAACAGCAAGAAACATGACATCTGCGGATATTCATCATCAGATATATGAAGTTTAGGGGGACAATGCAATGAGTTACAGCAAAATCCGAAAATGGGCGAGATTGTTCAAGGAAGGCCGGGAAAAACATCCATGACGAATCGTGCTCTGGTCGACCATCTGTAATCACTGCCGCTTTGGTGCAGGCAGTTGAAGCCAAAATTCACGCAAACAGGAGATTCACAATTTCCAAGTTGCTATCGAAATTCTCACACATTTCAAGGTCAGTTTTGTTTAAAATTGCGTCTAAGAACTTAGAGCTCGAGAAATTGTGTTGTTGATGGGTTCCTAAACTGCTGAGTGAGGAACACAAAAAGAAAATATTGGCAACTGCTCTTACGTTTTTGACCCTCTACAACGAGGAGATGATGACTTTTTGAGTCATGTAGTCACAGGAGATGAGACATGGGTGTCCCACCTGACTACTGAATAAAACAACAATAGATGATGTGACCACACACATAATCGCCGGTCAAAGTGAAAGCAAAACAGACACTTTCAAAGCGCATGATCATGGCAACTGTGTTTTGGGACAAGCAGATTGTGTTGTTAGTGGACTTTTTGCCGCAAGGAACAACAATTAACTCAGCGTCCTACTGTGAGACCTTAAGACAGCCTCGTCGAACAATCCGGAACAAACAATGTGGAATGCTGTTAGCCGGTGTCGCACTGCTACATGACAATACAAGGCTACATGCTGCGGCTCAAACTCAAAATCTGATCAAATCTTTTGGCTGAGGGGTATTCGATCACCTGCCATACAGTCCTGATCTTGCGACTAGCGACTATCACCTCTTCCGCCATCTGAAGACCTTCCTGGGCGGCAAGCGTTTAGACACTAATGATGAAGTGAAAACGATCGTGAGTAACTGTCTATCATCACAGGCGGCAGAGTTCTATGATGACGGTATCCAAAAACTGGTATATCGTTTCGATAAATGTTTAAATTGGCAAGAAAACTGTGTAGAAAAATAGAGAATTGAATGTAAATTTAGAAAATAAATGCTTTTTTGAAAAAAATATACTTACTTCGTTTTTATTACAAAACGGACCTTACTTAAAAAATAACTTTCGTATATTGTTAGACCAGATTAAGACCAGGAATATGTGAGACAATTTTATGTCTTTTATTTATTAAGACTGTTATATTGGACAATGGCAGCAGACGTAAGGACGCCAGTTTTTACACCACTTTGGGATAAAGTGTAACCACGAGATTGGTTAAAAACGTTGACCAATATAGATGATGTCTGATCGCGTTGCTCTAAGGTCGGCCAATGGTAGCCGAATGGACTTTGCAAACCTCAGGCAAAGGTGGAGGCAACCGAAAAGCGCTAAAAATGGGTATGTACGACTTCTACGATAGATTCCGAGTAGTTCTACGACAGATATATAGCCACAGAGATTAGAGAATAAATTCAGCAGAGAATTCCATTATGACTCCGTAAGAGTGTGTTCCACAGAGATTCCACAAATAGTCCACAAAAAATGTCCCGATATAGACGTCAACAAAATGAGCAGATGCACAATACTTAGAGTTAGTTCCAGTACGATATACGCTGATGCAAGAGTCGTGGTCAATAGCCAAATACGAAATTGAAGGTATGTGCCCATTAACTATTTTTGCAGGTCACAGAATATCTTAGTAATAACTTACTGGTCTTATATGTCCAATCTTACATGTCCTATCTCCTCCGCAATAATATGATAATTATTGTAATCATATTAATAATTAAACAACTATTGCTAATAAATAATGATACGTTAAAGTTATAAATGCGCTTTGCATTGTACTTTACAATTTTTATTTCTAAATGTGCACCATATTTGGTTTTCATGAAACTTTGTTGTGAATTCGAAATTTAAATGAAAATTCTAATAAATACTACTAAGGTTGATAAAAATAATTTAAATAAGGAGATGAATAATTTTAATGGAGGAGTAAGTGGTGACCAGATGGTAGTATTGTTTAAATTCAAATATGCACATTCACTAAATGTATAATGAAATAATTTAAATAATATTGAACAAATTGAAAATCATTTGTTTGAAAAAGTAATAATGATTAAAAAATTTGCATTTAGAAGCGTTTTGATGTATATTATGTTGAATTGTGTATTTTATGCTATTAATTAGGATTTGGGAAGGGATAAATTTTGTTTTAAATGCCTCTTAGAAATTTTAGACGACAAAAGTCGCCTCAAAGATCGCAATTAAGGATAATTGAAAACGCAAGGGTAAAAATGGAGAATTTTGGATTAATAAATTTATTGCCAGTTTTTAATGGGCGTAAAGACGAGAATGTTGAATTCTTTATTGTGCAGTTTCAGAATGTAGCAAAGATGACTGATTGGTCGGAAGAAAATAAGAAGGTAATTTTAAAAATCCGACTTCAAATAAAGCGCATGAATTTTTGTCAAAAAAATGAAACTGCAAAAGGCAGATAATATTGAAGAACTCAAAAATTTGTTATTTAAACAATTTAAAACATTTCTTAAAGTGCTGCAAAAGCAGGCAGATTTAAATAAAATTAAAATGAAACCAGGAATGAAAGTGTCAGAATTGGCGTTGGAAATTTCCAATTCGACCAATGAATTTTTGGGAATTTTGCGAATAATGAGATGTGTGAAATAAAGAAACATTTCATGTTTGTAAAATTTATGGAGTCTGTAAGACAAGATCTGGCATTTTAAATTAAACTTAATATACAGGATTTTGAAACAGCGGTGGAATATGCGGAACATTTAGAAAATAATTTCGACGGCTGCAACAGTACGGAAGTAAATGCGATTCATCTCGATGAAAATATAGGCAACGATTTATAGGCAATGATAGACAAATGGAAAGTCAAATGCAAAATTTAAAAATTGAACTTGATGGGGACTTCAACAAAAGCAGGGGAGCCCCAAAACTAAAATGAACAATTGTATAGGGTGCGGATTGCTTAACCATGTTTGGGAAAAATGTGAGTACAACCCTCGTAACCAAATTAGAAATAATAAACCAGAGGAGAATAAAAATCTTAAATATTGCATAAGATGCGGAATGCAAGGAAGTTATTTTCTTACCTGTTGGCACAAACGAAACTTTTAAAAAATTTTGGAGAAAACAAATAGAATAAAAAAAGTGAATTTATAAATTACCAAAGTAACGGATTTGGTAATGTGAGAACAAACGGATTTAGAGAAAGAAATACGGAAAGAAATTAAAGGTATAATACAAATGGCGGACCAGAAAGGTTTAAGCTGCAAGAAATGAACCGCAGCTTCAGTCAAAATCGCGGTCACTTAAACTGACAAGGGGGTTTTGGCCGAGGGAAAATTTTAAAAATAGACCAAAGTCCCAATCAAGAGGCGAAAAATCGCAAACTAAAAATTCGGTTTACCAAAATGCGGAAAATTATATTGAAGTACAAAATTATGAAAGGGAGGTTCTCACGCGAAGCCCAGGTCCCAGTTTTAAATTATATCAAAACTATGTACATAGGAACACAAGTAACAAAGCAAAGGTAAACAAGAAAGATCAATCATGCATAAAGCATTGATTGTAAAACACTTTCCAACTTCAGTGCAATTTTATTTAAACATCTCTAAAATGCGATACCTTCCTCGGTAATATTATTAAAATTATCATAAACAGCAATAATTTATTATATTTGAAAACTTCATCAAAAACAAATGAACTTTATTTAAATGACGTCATTGAAATATAAATCGCCTGGCTATCTATATAAAAGCAGCATTTCATTCATAATTTTTTCGTAATACTACAATAATTTATTTTATTTAAAAACTTAAAACCATGGAGGTAAAAGTACTTTCTAACTCCATGCTTAAAATTTCATCGAAAAAGCAATAATATAGAATCGTCTGCTTCTCTATGTAAAGTCAATGAACGTTTCATTCAAATCAGCTATATTGCAGACTCCATGAGCTAAATTATTTTGCGTTAAAGAAATACAGCAATTCTTATACAACTCATTCTACATCTTTTGGTGTTTACTTTATCCATAGGTGAAAATTAGACTGTAGAAATAATCAAAGAATCAATCAATCTTGTAGAAATAATCAAAGTTTGATGACCATTTAACATCAAATATATTGTAACTACACTATTTCAGAATGTAGATGCACAGAATTTAAGCAAAAATGAAGCGGTTTTTGGACGGATACAACACTAAATATAAATTTAAAAGAACTTTAAAAATCACGATTTTAACGCAAGATGGATACCATATTGTATGTTGAAGTGAGTCACGTGATCTCTTCATATATAGGCTGTAATTAATATTTTAATTTTTATTTAAAAAACTACAAAATATATTTTGCTGACAATTTTTTTATATATTTTATGGAATAATTTGAATATTTCCTAAAACTTTTGAAGCAATTTGTGAATTTGAAATTCGCTTAAAACGTGTTTGAAAAATTAGGTCCTATAGGGTTCAATGTATTTCTTTTTTTCATCCTGTGTTCAATCCAAAACTAATTGGGTGATATTATTCATTTATATTCCCATAGGTCTCACAGACCGTCTGAATAAAATACTAAAATTTCAGTTTGATAAAGTCCTTTTTTCGGCAGTTATCGTGCTAACGGACAGACAGACAGACAGACAGGCAGATAGAATGAACAAAGTCATAAACAATTTTCAACTATGTTGTAAAGTGTTAATAAAATGGAAACATGCATTGTATAATGTTACCGAAGGTATATGTGCAATTTAGCGCAGTGGCCGCTGCTGCGATGGTAGACTCCAGGCCCATGGTATCACTGTTTGCGGAAAACCTGTTCAAGAGACTGAAAAACGAATAGAATGTAAAAATTAATTATGTTAACAGAAAGGTAACATTACAAACACTTACTAAGCACAGATTGATCTCGATTTGTGTGAGAATTCATTTTAACATTGGAGGCAAAGCTGTAAATTTACGTATTTAATAAACGTATCTACTTATTTCAGGGCCATCCCAAAGGACTCGGAAAAACTAGTTTACCTCATTGTCGATATTTGGCGGCACTTTGGAGATTAAGAAATAGCACATGGACACTTTATCTGATCCTCCCCTACTGGTCTCAGAATTTAGCGATAGAGAATTCGAACACTTTTCTGGACTGAACTTCAATGTATTTATTTAAATTTTACATTTTTACTGAACTTATAAAACATTTAATAATGATCAACTGCTTTTCAAAATTTCAATTAAAAAGTGTTAATTATTTTGTATCGTTGTACTTTGCATCAATATTAAAAAATCTACAAATTAAAAGGTATGTATATGTTTATTTTCGATTTTAATAATAGCAAATATTTTCTCAAATTGCATTGCAAGAAAAAAATGTTCGTTACAAAATATTTCGCAAGTGTTTAATTAATTTTCCAATAACTGAAGCAGAAGTTGTGCAATTTAATTTTAAAGGCGCTAGAAAATTTTTATTTTAATTGCCTTACGTAATTGATAGTAAATTTTTAGAAGTTTTCCACCTTTAACTTAAAGTTTTACATCTTTGTCTCAAAAGCGATCAAATTAAAATGACTGTGAAATAGTAAAACTGGAGAATTGGATTTTTTAGCAAAATAAATCAAATGAATCTTTACTTAAAGAGCATTCCGCACCTAGATTATTGAATTGCACCTAGATTCTAAAATTAAATATATATTATTGCTAATTTTTATATTTTTGATTTATTGTTACAACACTATTGTAACAATTTTAGAGTCTGTGGAGTTTGAGCATTTTTGAAGACTAGTTAGTTGCATGTCGACACTTCAAATTAATAGTTTAGTGCAAATAGATATTTGTTAATTCTCTATATATGTTTAGAGTGTATTATAGCGGTATTTTACTTTTCCCAGAATACATGGTAATGAATAGGGAAAGTATTTGAAAAAACTCGTGACGTCGCAATGTCTGTGTCTCTCTGTGCAAGGTATGTATCCACTCGAGCTCAAAGCAGAATTGACCGAATTTTTCAAAATTTAATAGATAAATCTGCAGAGTCCACTTTGATGATAAAAGCTATCAATTTCGTCCCAGTAGCTCAACGGTAGAGCATCGGCTGGCCAGATCGGAGATCTAGGGTTCTACTACCGGCTGAGATAGCAGGGCTCATCCCAATGGCACCCGAACAACTCAACTCTGTAGGCTAGTGCAAATATGTCGGCGGTACTTCTGGAAGATTGAGCACCGATTTCAAATTGAGAGGATAACGACCACGCAGGATACTAATATGAGTAAAAATAGTAATAGCAAGAGACTAACATGAGGGGAAAATAGCAGGAGGCAGTCAGTTAGATTGTCAGTTGCCCGCCAATTTGACATTCGAGGGGGGAGAATGCAGAATCCACTTCGACGATAAGAGCTTGCAATTTCAACCCAGTGGTTCAACTACAGAGCGTCGTCTGGCCAGTTCGGAGATTCAGGGTTTGATTCCGGATTGGTGCAGCAAGGCTCTTTACAATTCACCTGTGAGTTACTTTAGTGCTAATTAGATTCTGGAACAATTCGGAATAAAACACGCCTTTTCTTGCGACATTACACACAAAAGTCGTCTACATCTGAAATAAAAAAATGGATGTGGGCAACACATGACTTTCCTTATATAACGCAATGAATTTACTACTTTTACAATAAACAAGAAAGATCAATCACGCTTAAAGCATTGATTATGAAACACTTTTCTAACTTCAATCCAATTTTATTTAAACATGTCTAAAATGCAATACATTCCTCGGTAATATTTTAAAACTTATCACAATACTACATTAATTTATTATATTTGGAAACTTAAAACTTCATCGAAATAAATGAACTTTATTCAAATGACGTTATTGAAATATAAATCGCCTGGTTATCTATATAAAAGCTGTAAACATTTCATTCATACACTTTTATTTCATTCCTTTTATTCATCACAATACCACAATAATATTACGATAATTTATTATATTTGAAAAACTTATCGAAAACAACTGAAATTCATTCAAATGACGTCATAGAAAAAATAACACGCCTGGCTCTCTCTTTAAAAGCAGCATTTCATTCATAAATAATTTCCCTTTCATGTCATTCACCACAATACCATAATAATTTATTTTATATAAAAATTCAGACCATGGACCTACAAGTAATTAAATATTAATTACAGCCTGTATATGAAGAGATCACAGGAACATTATATGAAGAGATCACGTGACTCACTTCAAAATACAATATGGCATCCATCTTGTGTTAAAATCGTGATTTTTAAAGTTCTTTTTAATTTACATTTAGTGTTGTATCCTTTCTAAAACCTCTTTACTTTTGCTTAATTTCTGTGAATCTATATTCTGAAACAACGCAATTACAATATATTTTAATTCAAATGATCATCAAACTATGATTATTTCTGCAACGAAGCCTAATTTTCACTTATAGAAAATGTAAACAAATTAAGATGTAGGTTGAGTTGTATAAAACTTGCTGAATTTCTTTAACGCAAAATTATTTTGCCCTGGAGCCTGCAATATAGCTGATATAAATGAAACATTCTTTGATTTTACAGACGATTTTATAACAGACATTTTTAATGAAGTTTTACACATAGAGTTAAACTCTTTTCTGGCCGTTCAAATGGTTGCTCAAGTCCTCAGGATAAGTCGGACGGTCTGGGTCTTCAACATAGAGTTAAATTATTTTTATCTCCATGGTTTTAAGTTTTTAAATAAAATAAATTATTGTAGTACTGTGATGAATGAAATAAAAATGTATGAATGAAATATTTACTGCTTCTAGATAGATAGATGATAGCCAAGCGATTTACATTTCTATGACGTCATTTGAACAAAGTTCATTTTCTTGGATAAAGTTTTAAGCTTTCAAATATAATAAATTATTGTAATAATAAATTATTGTAGTATTGTGATAATTTTAAAAATATTACCGCTGAATGTATCGCATTTTAGAGATGTTTAAATGAAACTGCATTGCAGTTGGAAAGTGTTTCATAATCAATGCTTTATGCATGATTGGTCTTTCTTGTTATATGTAATTTTGATAACAAAAAGAACAAGAGCCAATAACTCTAGGACTAACTGCTATTGAAATGCATGCTATTTTACATTTTTGAAAAGTTGCCTTTTAAACTACATCCAAATGAAAACGAAAATTGAAGTAAAACTGCAAATTCAGGGTGTAATTTCAAATAATTATTCGTGTTATTTTGTGCAATTAAACTCAATTTAATGAATGGCGAAATGAATAAAGAGAAAATGAATTTCATACTCTATGGAAAGTCATGTGCTGAATTTTTTTTGTATTGGAAATTGTAATACAAATTTAATATTCAAATTATCAACATTTATATGGAAGCATAACGACACTATTTGTGTGATATAAAATGGGTAACAATATTATTAATTTAAATTTACATAACTTGTTAAACAATGTATTAATTTTGAAAATAGTTGCCGGAATTGATTGTTAATATTCACTACTTATTGTGTTGTGTCATATTCAGTCCACATATTTTCTGCTGCTGCATATAAAACAGTACGTATATTTACACCCAGCTGTAAGGTAATTTCATTAGTGGAGAGGTCAATAACTGCTCATAATTTAATTTAACATATTTATTAATCACACTTTAATTTCATACATAATACAATTATTGAATACGCACCCATGGTTGTCACATTACTTCACGGTATTACGCTTTTGTTCTCATTCATTCATATTTTATGACCATTTCTGAACATCTTCAGATTACCATCTTCTGACTTCCACTTGGCATCACCCCGTCTCCTCATCTCTTCATCTTATCTCTCTGTCTCTCTTTCTTTCTGTCCAGACAGTCCAACCTATACGAAGATGTAAGGTATCTGTTTAGACGACCGAGAATGTGCCATCCAATTTAGACCTGTGCCCAATAGGGATGGCAAGCACGGGGACCGTACCCTCCTTCCCTTACTCATGACCTCTTAGATAGACATTCAAACCTACGGTTTTATCGTGCCCATACTCCATGTAGACACTGGGACAATTTGGGGCGGCAACAGTACGCGAATTCGGGTCCTCCTAAACAATTGAACTATCACTTTCCGGACTGTCTCTTTTTACTTTCCTTATATGCATTGCATAATATATAAGGAAAATATTGTGACGGGGTCGAAATTTCGAATTCGAGTTTTCGACGAGGGAGCACGTTTCAAACATCCCTGAATACGAATCGGACGTTTTAAATCAGATGTCTGTGTGCATGTATGTGGCCGTAAGTCTATAGACACGATATCTCACGAACGAACAGAGCGATTCAAACGATATATGGTACACATATTACAATCAGTGAATACTAGAAGCCTATTGTTTTTAAACGCAATCGAATGTTCATCAGACACCCGCATTTTCGAATCCTATTTTATGTAATTTTTCATTAGAAAATGATTGACACAAACTTAAGAAAGCTAGCACTAATCGTTCTGGAGATATTGCATATTTTTCAAATAAATTTACTTAAAAATCACATGAAATCACAAAGAAATATTAAGTATTGTGAAATATGTTTACTTTTCATATGTATTATTTTGCGATAAATTATTTAACATCATTTTCGTGCATCTAGTTTCGTGCATCCATTTAAAATACGATATTTTGGTAATAGTTTTGTATCTTGACGCCTTACAATTCTCCAATAAACATTTATCTTCTATGAAAAATAGCCCTTTTCTCTGTCCTGAACGCTTGGCGAAAGTTTGGCGACCAATTTGGAGGAATATCGCCAAATTGGCGATTTTTTAAATGTTGCTAAATTGATGCAAATGTCACCAAATTCATACAAATGACGCTAAATCAAAGAAAGTGACGACTATTGGTAAAAATCTGATGTCTTGGAAAGAATATAAGAATAACCTATTTTTCATCTGTAACGCTTAGCTAAATTCTGACGATAATTTTTGGCGGAATATCACCAATTTGGTGACTATTTTTAAATATTGACAAATTGACGAAAATGTCGTCGAATTGTTAGAATGACGCTAAATCAATGAAAATGACGACAATTGATAAAAATTCAATATCTTGGAATGAATATAAGAATATACTATAAGAATAACATCTTTTTCCGTCCTTAACGCTTGGCGAAATTTTGACGACGAACTTGTCACCAACGGCAACTTGGTGAATATTTACTTTTGTTATATATATAGTATATCACGAAAAGGGAAGGGGAGTATTGTGACGGGATCAAACATTCGAGTTTTCGAAGGAAGAGCACGTTGTAAGCATCCCTGAAAACGAACATGCCCCAACTCTATTTGGCCCATGAGTTCTTTACGTAATATGACGTAGTACCTGCTTGCGGTAATTTCTGTCTGGGCCGTTGTTCCATCTTACTTATTAAACTAGTATACATTAAATTATTATCTTACTTCATGTCGTCTGAATGGCGCCATCATTGTATTCTTGCTGGGATCGTTAATTGTGGACTACGATGTGGCAAATAGCACACCACTTTGATGCATGTCTATATTTGGATATCGTACAAATTCTGGTATCACAGGAATATAATTTCTTGTGAATTAAGTACTTGTAATAGACTTTAAATGTAAATCTGTTTACATTGAACTTGGACATGCCCTTTATTTTCATGCATGACAACAAAACTTAACCTCGGGATATTTATGAAACTGGAAGAATTTAATTTTGCAAAATAAATTTCACGAAAAGTAAAATAAGTAGAAACGGAAAAGGAGTTATTGGCCCCGTGCCAAATGACAATTAAACCCATTAAAAGAAAATACGAGATTTAAATGGCACCACATTTTAAGAATTCCAGAATTCTGTAACAAGGGGAAGATTTTTATACACTGTAATATATCATAAGATTTCCTTACTATAAAGGAGAAGAAATGAAATTATTCAGTTAGAACAATTATTGGTGTTTTGCCAAGCAAGGACATTTCTCATGTAACACTTTGTGTAAGTTAAATGGTACAGCAAGTCCCGGACAACATTGTTCAATATTTTTTTATGATTTACTGACTGAAAAGAAAAAGTTACGAAAAGACAGTTAATGGATTTTACAAAATAGCTTTTTGAGCCAAGAAACTTCTTACCAAGAATATAAAAGATTCACTCAAACTGCTGTATTATAAAATATGGCAATTAAAATACTTAAAATAATTAAGACGTAAATTCAGCCCTACCTCACAGCCAGCATTAAAATTTCTTAAAGATTGAGCCCAAGCTGCACGAGATTTAAACTAAGTTCATTCTCACAAAATCCCCATAGAGAAAGCGTTCTTCAAGATATGATCGAGCTCCCACTGCACCCTCTACTCTTTTTATGCTCTCTTCCACATGAAACAGTAGATACTTCTAGCAAGAAAAACATCCTCGCGCAGCTTCATATATACTCGTTCAGCATCATGCAGCCGAAGCGCAATCTCAAGAAATTTGATCCCAGCCTCGTGTTTAGGACTATTTCTCACTCCTGTCTTTTTGTGTGCTTTTCAGTATGAAGTTGCAGAAGTTGTCACTTCCAGCAAGAAAAGCATCCTCGTGCAGCCTCATACGTCCTTGTGCAAAATGAGCATAATATTTAGGAAATTTTTATCTCAGTTTTGTGTTAGGATTTTGGCAGCGGTTTTTACATACCACCACGGTGCAGACTCAAAACACCAACTACTCGATGAAACATGTGCAGCTTACAGGTTCGTGATTTTTGTAATTAATAAATAACTGGATATCTATTTATCCACTCCAGCACCAGCACAGCCGTGATCGTATTTTCCTTAATACCCAGGTTCCAATTCACTCTCGTCCGGGATTAAAACTCCAAAATGACCTACCCGAAGTACCAAAACACAATAAAGCAATTATTCTTACCTTGAGTGATCGTCATCTTCAACCGCTACACACACATGATAATACACTAAATAGAAGACACAAATAAGCACTCGGAATATAATTTAATATAATTATTCTTTACTGAAGATAGACTTAAGGAGTTACTAGGAAAGGCTTACATGGCTGAATCTCTATCAGCAAACTACACTGGACTCAGGACTCTTAAGTTATATCGGCTCGTAGCCGCAATAATACACCTTTGAAAATAGTATGATAATTATGACAAGACATTAAATACAATACTCTTATAGTAACATTTCTGGTATGGTCGCAATTATCAGAGGAGCAAACCGCACTCGAAGGATTAAAATTATGTAAATAGCAAATAATCAATTTAGAATTTATTTATTAAGTAATTTGGTATTATAGATGTGCTGAGCACGAAATCTCAGTTCCAAGTTCTATTCTCCTCTAAAGCCAGGACAACAGGGAATTCGTGGTTCTACAGAAAGAACGGTTACTTCTGTCGAGAAGAAGTCGAAGAAGGGACGTTGCGATAATCATCAGCCACACCCCCCCATGAGTTGAATTTCCGTTCAAAGAAGGCCTGCACACACAATTCTTGTACTAGAAATGGCCCGGCCAGGGTAATGCGTCATCAACGTGTTCCGTCCTGCTCAGACTCGACCAGGTAGGGGAAGCAGGCTCAGAATAAGGTATCGACAAATACATCAGGATCTCCGGCTCAGAAGGGTGATCCGGCATTCAGGCATTTCGATGTTACTACATGGCGTTTCGATGTTACTTCAGGATCCGGCATTCAGGCGATTCTCCTGCTCACGAGTCCTGGGATTCGATCTGGGGGCCAAAACCCGGACTCGACGTGAGCCACGAACTCTTCAGTATCTGCTCTTCAAGTCATCAGTCGGTGGAGAGAGCTCCGAACTTGAACACCGTCTTTTTATACGCCAGAAGCCTCAATGGGCTCAGAATCCTCCGCGAACCTCACAAAGAGCAATAATTAATAAAACAATATAAAATATTCCCACTGAGGAAAATATTCTCACTACCGCGCCGACAAGTCCCAACACGAAGTCCCGCCAACATCTGCTGTTTCCTTTCAACAGAACCGATACATTGAATATCTAATCATGCCCGCCTGTTGAGTCAGCCGAAAATATATACAAGCTATTAAACCTTTACATATAACTTCCGTTTTCGCAGGCAAAGATGACCTCGGAAATAACGGCCAATAATTCTTTCTTCGAGTGTGTTCGTTCGAAATACTTTAATAAAATGGCTAAAGACTTCTGATTAAAATAGACAGATAATTATAGATTATTATTCACACTTTTACATGACAAGAGAGAGTTCCAAACAGGGTTAAATATATTAAAAGGATGTATAAATATAGAAATTAAAATATATTGCAGAATTTTATAATTATCACACAAGTGACGAGAGATTAGCAAATCTCGTAGTCACAGGATTAAATATGTCAGTGTCCATAGAAGTTCACATCATTATGGTTCATACCAAGTTTTCTTGCTGACATTGCAGAAGGTATTGATTGTACCATGTAAACAGGCACATAAAAAGCATTAAATCAATGCATAGATACGGTTATCTGCCATAGGAGAACAATCCTAAATTTCAGAATGCGCCATGTAAGTGAGACCTGTGGCATCTACCGTCTATGGCCAGGCAGAATCATGGTCTGTGAACAAGCAGAATCATAGTGAAACATTAATTATGTCTGGGTTAGGACAGGGAAGTACGGGTTTCTTTGAGAAAACATCGAATTCTTTCGAACATTTTCTAATGGTTTTGTTAACACAGCAAACAGTTTTTCAATAATACCAGATCTCTGAAACAAGTGTAAATAGATCAGTTGGTAGTCTGAAATCTAGTTGATTTCAAGTAGAAACGCTAACATCTCATTATTTTCAGGAATATGTCTCGATCCATTGTTTCAGTGAAGAATTACGAGCCCTAATTTTGGATTACAAACCATAAATAGAGAGTTCATTGAAGTATTGGCATTGTCATCCAAAGCTTCCCAATCATACGACAGTGAAATAAAAACATCTAACTCGTCGAGTGCTAAGCACCGATTTGGAATTCGTGACTCTTAAGCCTCGACTAGGATTCTGTTCACTGCTGTATATGATGCAATATATTTTTATTGTTAAAGAGTGTCCATGCACTAAATGAGTTCCCCTCAATTACTTTCCTCATTGCATATGAAGTTAGTCCAACTACTTTTTGTAAGATATTTTTCAGGGACAGTCTTCGTGAAATTCAGACATTCTTCATGAAATACTTGTTGAAAGATCTTTCTATAAATCTTGCTGAAGGATCGTTTTCAACACTGTACTATTGTTCAATGCTCGTCATCTATTCTTTGATTTCCATGACATAGAAAACATCTTCGTTGCATTCAACTTCTTTCTGGACCTCGGTATGTTTTCTTCCTAGGCTACTTCACCGTGCTCGACTGCTTCCACGTGTTGTAATTTCACTGCTGGAATATTTATGCGAGTTATGAGAATTTTATTGTTCGTTCACTCTTGGAACTTGATTCAGAAATGTTATGCTCATTTCGTATTGTGTGAATAATAGAAATACCATTCGATAAATCAGTTATCGGATTCAGCCGGAGTGGTCGTTGGATAAATTAAAACCAATTTCTGTATTAGATTCATCATCAGAATGAATTTCTGAAAAGAAATTGCCATCCACAACATTTCGCGGCACCTTCAGCATCTCCTCTTTTGGTAGATGTTTTCTGTTAACAGTTCTACTCCAAATTGCTATTCGAAGGCAAAAAAATCCCTTATCAGAACACTCGAATAATCTTAAGCGAAATGAAGCTTACTTTGTATCAAACATTTAATTTGAAGTTCGTTCATTCCAACACAAAGGAAGTGCAAACTCATGGCCTCCAGATGTTTTTGCTCCCCACTATTTACACTCCTTCTGTGAAAATAACCAGCAATCCTGACCAATATGAATTTTAACTCTTCGTCGGTCATTAAGCCTTAATAGTTAAAAAAATGCCAAGAAAATAATCGTAAAATTAGAATTTTCTTCGAAGGTCAAAATAACTGATACCGTAGTACACAATTGTAATCGCATAAAAATATTTAAAATCAACAAAGAATGTTCTATATAATGTTCATGCATATTTAGAAAAAATAAAATGATATCCTAATGATCAATAAGAAAAAAATATGCACTATTGAATCTTCTTCGTGGTCAAAATACCGGTTTCCGTAATTCTAGTGCTAACTATAATCTTGTTTTACTTGCGTTATAACTGAGTTATTTTCCTTTTAAACTGTTGGTCGATCTCCTTTGGAAAAGATGTGTTAATAAATCACGTGTATTTCTGTTAAAAGAAATATTTTTCCGAGAAAAAACATTTTGAAGCAGATTCACTCTGTCACGAAACACTCTCTTCCCATTGTGCCTCCTCTAGCTACATCTGACGAATGCTCGTTATAAAAACTTTCACTATGCAAGGGCAACTATAAATATTCTTCGTTAAAGATAATTTCGCAGTAATTTATCGTACATAACTGTTACTGAAATACTTAAGATTGGTCAAGCATGAAACCGCAAACTATTAATATATACTTAATATTATTTTGCTGCACTAAATACTTATTTACATCTTAGAAATGTTTCTTTATTTTTTTCATATAAACTGAAAGATAATATTTTACCTCCAAATACACGACATATTGTTTTACAAATTTTGAAGTTATTTTATACTTTGACGTCTTTTGTATAACACCGCGCAAGACTGCGTGACAAACATCCATCCATCAAGAACACTACAGCCATAAACTCAAACTCTTTTATGTGTGCACTTTTTATATATCAAATAAAACTTTTTCTGGACGGTAAATTCTTATCTCTGAACCGAAGATTCCATGTCCTTCTCTGAGGAACTTTAAAAGTCTTATAAACAAATTTTGTAACTAAGAGAAATTCTTGAAGAAAAAAGTGTATAGCTGGGTAAGGATACAGTGTGAGGATTAAACTTTCGAATTCTTTAGTATGTGTGTGCTGAAGACTCATAAAATATTTTATAATTTTACTTTGTTTCATTACCATATTTTAATTTCTTAAACTAAGAGTTTATTTTTACTTTATATACAATGCTCCTAGGAAAGTTTTAAAGCACCCTAAAAACTTCGTAAGGTGCGGTCTATGAATGTATAGATTAGGAACTACAGTAAAGGAACAATTTGAAAGAGATTGCAGTGCTTCTAATTGAATGAAAGCTATTGCAGTGCTTCTAATTGAATGAAAGTGATTGCAGTTCTTCTGATTGAATGGAAGTAATTGCAGTGCTTTTGATGGCGAATTCAAAATGTCACGTTAAAGAACTTGCTAACAAGCTGAGATAGACGAAAAAGCCAATTATAAAGTTGTAAAGAATTGTCTAATTATTAGGAAAGAAAAATAAATGTGTTACAGAAAGCATTTATTTGATCCAAGCGTTATTGGAGAATTAAATTCTCCGCTAGGGACGCTACAATAACTTTAAGGTAATTCCGGTATCATTACTACAGATATGCCTAACGTGTATACGCCTGACCCTTTCCTTACAGAGTTATTAGGGTCTTTAATGACTATCCTATTAATCCAATATAAATCAAAATAGCTAAGTCGCAGTTTAGACTATCTAATATTAATTTCGGTGACACCCTGTTTATTTTATTCCTGAGTTTTCTCTGACTGATATATCAAGTTTTTACTGCGTTATTTATTAAAAGGGTAATCATTGGACGATACAGTATAGATTTCACCTTGGCTTTGATTAACCGTCTTATTGTAATAGATTATACATATTCAGTAACGGCCTACCTTCCTATTTGAAAATATCTGATATGGGCAGCACATGCCTTTCTGAATATAATGCAATTCGTTTACGTACTTCACAGTGAAAAAGTTATGTATAATATCCTCGACACAATGTTTTTAATCTTGAATTGCACATTTGCCGCTTTTCCGGAGGACAAACAACATGTAAAAATATAACAAAGTACCGAATAAACTTATATTATGCGCAACTCTAAATTGGCAATTATCAATATTGATACCAGACGCAATAAGCAATATATTGAAATACTTTAATAATTATTTGCTCAATTTGGCGTCATTTCCGTTAATTCAGCGCCATTTTTGTAATGTTAACTAAATTTTAGTTAATCTAGAGCGACATATCGCCAAATTGGCGATATTTTGCTAAATGAGTTGATACATTCGAAAAATTTATTAGCTAGCGATACACACAGACGAAAGAAAAGCATTTCTTATATATAAGTTACTATTGGCGAATTTGTTGGTCGTAAAAACACAAAACTATCACACAAGTATTTTTTCTCGTGAATGGAGCGAATTAGATCTACACGAATGATGTTAACAAATTTGTCATATAAGATTGCATGAAAGGTGAATATATTTTACGACAGTTAATACATTTTAAATTTATGTAATAAATTTGATAAAATTATTAGGAAAACGTGGTATATCTCGAGAACGATTCATGATAGCGTTCTAAAGTGTATGTCCTCATTTCTCTAGTGAAAAATTACATACCAAATTATTATTTACGTAACATTATTAAAGGTGCATATTTTTAATGACTTTTTTAAAATGTCATTAAAAAATGTGGGGATCTTCTGAACACTCAAATGCGCTTAAAATCTATAGGCTTTTAGTATTCACCTATTATAATATCTGTAGCAAATTTCTTTCAAAACGATCCATTTGTTCATGACATATCACTTCCACAGACTTACAGACACTCACAATAACACACACACGTTCACGTACATGCGCATACACAATAACACACATTTACACGCAGACCTCACCTCAAAAACGTTCGATTCAGAACGAACATTATTTCTCTTTCTGTTATCATCCTCACAGGACGAAGATCCTTCTCAATCTGTTCTCTCTCTATCTCTTGTTAGATAATCTTAATTCATTTTTACCTTGTTCTGGGGAAACACGCCTTTCTTGCGTTTGATTGGACTTGCTTTGCATGATGCTTTAGAGCCGGTATGTAGACACTGTGACTCTCCAACCTATTGATGTCATGGCAAATTGGTGAATTTATGAGTCGTAAACCTCATCGTAAACCTCAAAACCAAACCATAAAAAAAAATTAATCCTAGTTTTATCTTTTAGATGCGCAAACTATGAACAACTTTAGGTAAAATTTATAAATAAACTCGAAAATTGATATCAAAATATTCAGCACATTTAATATAGTATTTTATTTAAAAAATATATTTCTTTTCCACCATTTTGCTTATTTATAAAGGCAATTATGGTTAATATTATTGTCGTCTGGAATAACGTAATCCTATTAGTCAAAATATTCTTCATCTGCGAAAAGGTAATCGGTGAAAAAAAAATGTTTATAAAGCACTATGTTAACTTTCATCTTATTAAAGACTCTCACTATTGACTTTCATTGGTCCAGTGAGGTTCCGCCTTAACTCCACCCCCTGCCCATCAATGAATAACGAACCCGAATTCCGACGACTTTATAGTACGTTTATCACAGCCTTTCGTAAATGACCAGATAGAATAATATGGATTTCCGAACGGTGAGAAAATAATTTCGGGCAGTTGACAGATAGAGCCTAGGGTGCCTATTCGTCTGAATTCATTGTTTAACTTGTTGCATTAGTATTCGGTCTGAATCCTTTATTCAGCTTGTTGTATTAATTGAAGTATATATTGCTTTATTTGTTCTCAATTTTCATAATAAATGGTTCGGACTAATGGCTAGGATTTTAATAGCATTCATATTATACCATATCGTTGTATTTAACTACAGAATACGAATTAGAGCGAATTTTGCATTTTTACTTTCCCTGCAATACATGGTAATGTATAGGGAAAGTATTGGAATCATGCCGAAAATCGCAACTCGAGTTTTCGACGGATCTACACGTTTCGAAACCTCTAGAATACGAAAAAACCATTTTTAGCGTGACGTCTGTGTGTCTGTCTGTCTGTCTGTCTGTGTGTCTGTCTGTACAGATTTAGTATATCCTCTAACTAAAAAACTAATGGACCGAATTTCACAAAATTTTGTAGGTAAGTCACTTATGGCCAGGGCTGGTGCTGATTAGTTTTGGGTACGATTTGGAATAAAAGAACCCGCCTTCTTTGTGAAATGGCCCGCAAAAGCTTGTATCCACTGTAGCTGAAAAACTAATGGACCGAATTTCACAAAATTCGGTAGATGAGTTACGTATAGGTCACCCTGGTGCTGATTAGATTTTGGTACGATTCAGAAAAAAATAACCTGCCTTTTCTTGCAGAATGGCCCGCAAAAATTATCAAAATCTATACTAAAAATCGTCCTAATATAAAATAAAAGACTACATATGCTCAAATATATCCATTAAATGCTGGTTTAATGCGTAATTTTTAACGACGAAAAGAATAAGACCAACCCCATTACATTAGGACTAGCCGTTCTCGAGATATTTTAGTTTTTCGTATTTTCTCTACGCCACCTTTGAAAATAAGTCCGGTTACCGAATGACAACGAAAATAGAATTAAAAGTGAAATAAATTTTATTAAAATAAAGAGAACGTCAATATAAGTCTGCAGGGAAAGTCATGTGCTGGCCACATCAGATTTTTATAGTTTCTTAACGTATAAGTTCGCAATTTCTCTTACCAAGCCTACTTTTGACACATACTTGTCTTGATCCACTATAGTGCTAGAATAATAAATTAAAACATCGTACCTCTCATTTTTAAAAAATACATGGATAAATTATTTTTATTAACTTCAGCAAACGTGCAACTAATGTCCTTTTAATGTTCACTAATTAAAACAATAGCAACGAGAAGTTGCGAACAATTAACTTCTTTTCTCAAAAATGCCTAACCACTCACATGCAAACACACAGCTACTGACAAAGGATCTGTTAGAGAAGTTGGAAGATTGTGGTTTATTTGTAATTCGAGATTCCAGGGTATCCATATATTATTGACATCTACAGGATAGATGACATAGCGTGCACGGCAGTGCTTCCGAAGTTGTTAGTCGATATTTCGTTAATAGTAGTGACGCCTTTAGACGTTTGCTGTCATTGTTTCACCCAAAAGTTTTATGGGTTGATTTATAAATTAAATATGCTTGTTTTATGATTAATAAAAAATTGAATACGGTAAATTACATGCATTATAAGATAACTAGCAGGTGTGTTCGGTGTTGCTCGGATAATATGTAAACATATGTGTAAACACTAGAAGTATCCAAAAAAATATAGTTCTTCGAAAAATTTTATTAAAGTAATTGAATTCCCCTAAATATATATATACATACTTCTGTTCTCGCTATACAAAATTATCTTCACAAGTATACCGAAAGAATGAAACCTCGTGGTTTCGATTTTACACAAATTTACAAAACATATGAAGCTTCATCAGCACACGTCAAAAAGAATATGCTAAAAAATTAGGAGATATATACCCGTACCACTTATTTCCCATTTTAACAATCGGATAAATATAATAGAAAGTTAGTATATATAAAACTGCTGCGTGTATGATAATAAAAATTTACACATCTTCCTTCTTGTTCGACCCAGAACGTCCAACCTACCCAAAGGTGTAAGGTATCTGTTTGGACGGCCTGGAAGAGCCACTCAATTCAGATCGTAACTCAGTGGGAGCTGCATCCACACAGACCGTACCCTCATTCCCCTATCACAAGCCTTTCGTAAGGACTTGCAGACCCAAGCATTTAATGCTCCATTACTCCGTATGAACATGGGAACAGTTTGGGCAGACTGGGAATCGAGTTCATGTCGTCCGAGTGCAATTGCAGTGCACTAACCACTGGTCTGTCCTACCTGACACAACTTCCTTGAAGAAGACATGCATATGTTAATTAGGTGACAATTGTTTTAAGGGCGTTATAAGCCCCTTCTTCAGGCCAAAAGAACAGTATGCGTCCTTAACCGCTAAGAAAGAAATGCGACGAGGTAAACAAAGAACAATTCAAACAGAGATAGAACACTTAACGTGAAAATCCGTTATCAGGTAGTATCAGCCATTAAATAAACAACCATAAACGTATCAGCATAGGTCGATAAAGAGTCCCTCCCCCGCTAACGAAGTGGAGGGAAGATGGTTCTGAAAGTAAAATCGTAAGCATTGATTTTCAGAGATGTTTGTGATTTGAAATAAAGCAAAGATAAGAGACAAAAATATATGAACTATTAAATTCTTGGTAAAAAAATGAAATAGTTTAGAAGGAAGAAAAAATAGTCAAATACTTTTAAAGAAAGAACAATAAAAATTACAGGGGAATCAGGCAGTATTTAAGTAGAAAACACGTAATAGGAGGAACAGGTTTTTGAAAGTTAATTTCATGAATGAAGTTACTTTAAAATTAACAGTTGTAGAGACAAGGTACGGAAAGAAGAAAAAACCTGGTTTCGGAAGCTATAGGAGCTAACTTCTTCAACTAAATCAAATTATCAATCCATTAGTCTACTACAAAAAATCAGTGAATGAGATTGAATAAAGAAAGATATAACCAAATTGAAGGAAAACAAGAAAGATCAATCATACACAAAGCATTGATTATGAAACACTTTCCAACTGCAATGCAATTTTATTTAAACATCTCTAAAATGCGATACATTCAGAGGGGATATTTTTAAAATTATCCCAATAATACAATAATTAATTATATTTGAAAACTTGAAACTTCATTGGAAAAAATGAACTTTATTCAAATGACGTCATCAAAATATAAATCGCCTGGCTCTGTATGTAAAAGCAGCGAATATTTGATTCATAGTCTTTTATTCCTTTCCTTTCATTCAGCGGTGATGTTTTTAAAATTATCACAATACCACAATAATTTATTTTACTTAAAATCATAAAACCATGGAGGTAAAAGTACTTTCTAACTCCATTCTTAAAACTTCATCGAAAAAGACAATACTATAAAATCGTCTGCTTCTCTATGTAAAATCAATAAATGTTTCATTTATATCAGCTATATTCCAGACTCCTGAACTAAATAATTTTGCGTTAAAAATATTTAGCAATTCTTATACAACTCACTTTACAGATTGATGTGTTTACATTCTGCATACGTTAAAATTAGGCTTCGTTGTAGAAATAATCAAAGTTTGATGATCATTTACACTCCATAATATTATAATTGCGTTGCCGCAGTATATAAATGCACATAAATAAATAAAAACTAAAGCGGTTTTAGGACTGATGTAACACTAAATATACATTAGAAAGAACTTTAAAATCACGATTTTGACACAAGATGAATGGCATTGATCATTTAAACTCAAATATATTGTAATTGTACTGTTATTACTACCATTATATATCATTATTATATATATATAGAATTTTCTATATGTAGACGTTTAATCATTTAGACTACATCTATTTTGAAACATGCTCTGATAAAAACTCAAAAATTACTCAAATTTTTGCTTTCTCTATATTATTTTAAGAATCTATTTGTGTTCAGAGATTTCGGAAACATGCAATTCTACCTGAAGTTTGTACATTTTTATATTCAAACACAATATTTTATATTTTCGTAAATTTTTACGGAAAATATAAGTTTTAATTTTTAGATCTTAATGACTTTTACCATAATTCCAAATAATAAAATACGCATTTAAACTTTTGCATTGTTTTTATATAAATATATATTTTCTAGAAAAATTATTTTCAATAGAAAAAACGCCATTCAATTTGAACAAAAGTTTATTTTAAAACTTTTTGACATATTCTTTTACTTGTTGAAATAAGAAACACAAACTTGTTTCAAACTTCCTGAGGGGAAAAATGTAATTTAATTCTGTTAGAATTAGTACTTTTGAACATTTAAAGCATTTTACTTCGAAATACTTTTGTAAATTCTAAATGAAATAATGGCTTGCCTAAAATATTTTGTTTTATAAAAAAATTCTGAATGTTTGAAAAGTACAACTGATGTGTCATTCTAAATGAAAATCTAATTTAACAATTTTTTTCTTTATTCAATTTTCCGCCCCTTTTTATCAGGTTTTTCAACGCTATAACTAATACAGAAAGTGTCATCCTTAAATAAATTGTGACATTTTTGAACTTTCAACAAACTTAAGATTTAAACTACAACTTTTTAATACTAAGCATTTGTGTAACTCAGAGTGAAGCTTGGGATATTACACTTTAATTAAAATTATACTTTTCATGGAATTGAAAAAATATAAAGGAATTTTAAAATTTCAAATTTTCATACATGTTGAGATTTTTTGAAGTAGTGCAATAGCTGACACCTCTCTTGCATTTTCTGTTAAATTTATCTACCCAGTGTGAATTGAATTTAAAACAAATTTGAAAATCTCAGAATAATAGTTTGTGTTCAAGATGTCTTATTGTTGGGAATATATTGATTTGAGCAGTATATTGTTCAAATCAATTTCACTCCAAAAATAAAAAACTTAGTCACTGTGTTTTAAACATTAAAATACACTCTGTTGCAGAAAAATATATGCACCCATAATAAATTGAGCTACAGTGGCGAAACTAGGCATGTTCGTAGGCTAGTATTTAAGTTTTAGAAAATAATACGCCAAATACATTTATATGGAAACAAATCATTTTATTGCTTTTTAAAATATTTGCCTTTAGCATCAATATTTTTTTTAATTCAAATAAACCAAACATCGAAACAGTTATGCCATTTAAAATTTGGTATAGCAGACGCATGTGATTTATAAGATTCAACTCTGCTTCTCCTGGGCTGTTAAGTCATTAACCACGCATTTAATTTTTTATTGTTGGGAACAAGAAAAGATCATTAGGTGCTAAATCAGACGAATAAGGACAATGACTCATCAAATCAATTGTTTCATGCTTTAAATAATTGATAGTTTGAAACGTAGTGTATTGTCATGATGAAGAATGATGCTACGTTTCGCATCATTTGTTTCTGATTTGAGCAACTATCTCTGGCGAAAAAAATTATCGTATAACAATCAGCATTTACTGGTCTGCAATCCTCTCAAACAATGGTGGCAACATGGCCGGATTTACCAAAAACAAAGCAATCATTCTTTTTAAAACACTTCGTGCACCAATAACTTTTGTAGGATTTGGTTCAGTTTGAAACACACAATCAGTAAATTGTTGTTCAGCTTCGGATTCACAAGAATAAATCCACATTTTGTCACCTATTACAATGACAAAGACATCTTTTGAGGCACCAGAGTTGTATCTTTCGAGATTTTCCCTGCGCCATTTGACGCGAGCATTCAATTTGACAGTGAGTTAAATTGTGTGGAATCCAATTCCCACACACCTTTTTGACTTTTCAATGATTACGTAAAATTGAATGCACTTAGGTCTTTAGAATTTTTAAATATGCCTCAATTTCATTATATGTGGAATGACGATCTAAAGTGATCATTTGTTGCACAGCATCAATGTTTTCTGGCGTCATTAATTTTTTCTTAGTCGACCTTTACGAAACTCATCACTGCGACTCCTACGTCTAAGATGGAAGTGCAATAAGGAACGTTTTGTTTTTTCATTGTGAATGACTGCAGCCTTTAAATCATTTATGGTCTCAAACAATAAGTAGCGGATACTGGTAATAAACTTTGTATGCGTCACATAACAAACGCAATCAGGAGGTCTCCAGTGGTTGATATTAAGTGCAACTAAATTTATATGGGATAATTAATATTCCGACACACATCATAAGGTCACGTGGTTCTGTGGAACTCAGGCTGTTACACCCAGCGTATAACATCTTCTGCACACAAGCGCACCAGGGCGAGGTAACCCAGTGGTTAGCACGCGGGAGTTGTACTCAGTAGGGCAGGGTTCTATTCCCGCCACTGCCAAAACTGCCGCCGTGTTTACGCGGAGTACGATCACGTTAAACATGTGGGTCCATAAGTCCTTCCAAGAGGTTGGAGGTAGGGGAAGGAGGGTAGATCCCCTGTAGATGCCTCCCCCACTGGGTTCCGGTCTAAATTGGGTGGCACTTTCCGGCCGTCCAAATAGTTACTCTTACATCTTACTGGTAGGTAGGACGGTCTGGGTCTTAACAAAAACACAAGCGCACCAGCCAATGGGTCCAAGGGGAAGAAATGCCATCGAGCTAGTCAAGTATTCGTACAAGAAATCAGAAGAGTATTGAAAATTAGTCGATGAAAAGTTTGTGAACAGAAGTGATTAGAAATTCTGATGCTGAACCAAAAAAAAATGTCTTAAAAATCAAGGTGACGGCAGGCCCTAATTTTGGCCCTGACCAAGGTGATTCCAGTAACGAATCCTACAATAAAGATAGCATCCACAACAGGTACTCCATTATTTATCATGAGGAATTCGAGTTTAGTCAAAATCAGTTATGTATAAATGACTTCGTCATCACGCTAGCCTCCAATCTAAATCAGAAATTAATACAAACCGTAAAATCGAAAGTGAATACAATTGTAAAATTATTAATTGGAAATGTTAGTGAAAGGTATATGTTTCTTGAAATAAGTAATTATGTGAGGAAAGCCAAAGGCTTCTTTAATAAGTTGTCTATAATTAATACTTATCTTTTAAGAATTGAGTTTATTTACATGTTGACGCCGGACTTCACAGCAGGTGGGATATATATTAGACGTATGACTTTGTAAGCACTATTACGATACTGTCAGCCAAATTAAACTGATCATTAATTACTAGTTAAATATTATTTTCAATACATTCAATGCTATTGCTGTCTCTTTTTATGCGACATTTTGAGTACATATTTTTCACCACAATATGGACAGTGACCACTTATTAGAATGTTCGGCATTATCAGGGGACGACGTCTATGCTCATTATTGAAGACCTGAGCTCATGGAGCAGCTGGATTCTCGTTGAACATTGATCTATGTTTTGTTTGTTACTCTAATTTCATGTGTCCCTACGGGGTCTGGGGTTATTAGATGTATTTTTCTAAGTGTCTTTGAAATAAAAAAAGAATCCCTGATCATTGTGGCCTGATTGTGTACAATTTTCGATTTTTCTAAGCGATTTCGATTTACAACAGCGATTTTCAACTCACACGTATTATAATACACAGGCTGCTAGTCCAAATAAAAAATAGGAATGAGGAAATTGTTCATATCGGAAGTTTTACTCCGATCTGAAATCTGTAGAAGGAGAATATAAGGTTTACTTCCAATAAGTGAGATAAAAATTTCGCGCCAGTACCTTGAGGGAAAGTGCCACCTGTCTAGTTCAAGTGGTTTGAATCTAAGTTGAGACTTTAGGCTTTTATAATGGCGCACGAATCAATTAATCCTACAGATTTCACTGTTCCGTCAGCTCTGATGAAGACCAGGTTTTTATTTTTATAAGAACCGTATGATTTATCGAAACGATTTTCATTTCACGCGATTTTCATCAACGCCCAACACTAGTCTGTGAGAAAAATATTAGAATAGAAATGCAGCAAGACATCTTGTCTATAAAAAGTAGGGAATAAGGAGGCCAGCAACCTATGCTGTCTGTAAAAAGTAGAGAATAAGAGGGAAAGCAAGCTATACTGTCTATAAAAAGTTGAAACTAAGGAGGGAAGCAAGCTATCATATCTATAAAAAGTAGAGAATAAGAAGAGTAGCAAGCTATCCTGTCTATAAAAAGTAGAGAATAAGGAGGGAAGCAAGCGTATCCTGTATACAAAATGTAGAGAATAAGGAGGACATGATACTAGCTGTAGTTAGAATAAGATCATTTAAATCGGATGTTTTACTTCTGCATGAAATCTGTAAAATGAAAATGTAGGGTCTGTTTCCACTGCAAGTGTTAAAAATTTCATCCCAATAAATTAATGAATTAAGTGTCGTCTGACTATTTCAAAGATTTGAAATGTGTATCCCAGTTAGGACTGGCAAGCTGTACATATAAGGTTTCCTTACAAAGTTATCACGCCAAAAACTTTATAAGGAAAGGTCTCTGAGTGTAAACGTTTGGTCTATATGTGGTATTATGGCCATCCCTTATCTAAAAATGATTTCAGCACCCCTAGAGACGTATTTTAAAATTAGGATTTCCAACTTGGCAACAAAACGAGATAGATGAAAAAACGAATCACAAAGTTGAAGATTATTGTCTAATTAGTAGAAATAAACACCAGAAACGATCGAAACGGGTATACGGAAGGCAATCTATACCACTCATGAGTAATTTGTTGCTAGATTCGTTGCCACGCCACAATACTGTTAAACGTTGCCGAACGATTCAGGAGAGTATTTAAGTAATGATAATAAAGTAGTACCCATCTGTGAGATAAAATTTAGGCTCTAGCCTAGATCTCAGTGTATAAAAGGGTTGTTTCTGTATCATTTCTGAATAGGATAACAATTAGCCTATAACCATATTGCATTAAATAAATCCTTTCTGCAACATATTTAGTGTATATTCTAAAAATTAGACAAAGTTCTATAATTTGTGTTTTACATTATCGTTATGTTGCTGATTTCGATTTCTAACTTATTAAATTATCCGCTAAGGGCGCCACAATCACTTTTACTCGATTGTGCATGGCCATTTTATTCTACATAGACTTAAAGTGTACGCTCTTTGACCTTTCCTCACAAAGTTACTGGTGTGCTTAAAGATTTTTATAGGAATTTTCCAGTATATCTTAATTTTATGTTATACAGAATATCTAGAATTTTGGACTTTACATATTTCTTGTGTAGATAAGTTTACAAAAATTTGCTTTTGAATAAAACTAATATACTTATTCATAAAATAATGTATCACTTTTAAGTTTCGGAATTAATTATATCCAGAATAAAATCTTAAATGCAGTTGACTTGGGACAAACAATAATAAAATATTCCCTTAAAACAACGTATATTCTCACTTGGATGACACATTTCTAAGATGTATTGCCATGAAACGTATTTAAGACGCCCTGGATTGGTTCCAGCTTTATTTCAGGGAACGCGTTTTATTAAAAAAAGCCTTTATTTGTCATGACAGATAGTGTAGGATATTCAAAACAGCTAAAGATAATAAACTGTAATGTAGATGGCTTTCGTCGACAGTTTTATTCTTAATAGTGTTTCTAGCCTTATTTTTATTAGCCAACTTATTATCATTTGCACTCAATTAGAAAACTTTAACTGTAGTGGGGATAGAAGATTATGTAACGGCTGACAAAAAAATATTAAGTAATAATGTTAGCTTGTTTAGTTATTAGTCATATACTTAAGTTTATTTCTTCTCGTAAAAATGGATGTTTTTCTAAAAATATATTTGTTTATCAAAGCTTTAGATATAACTACTGATCATTTAATTATGGTTTATGTATTTTTTACTAAACATTTGTGGTAAACATAAGTTTAAAGCCATCAATGTTAATGAGATTAGATAATATAGAGAGCAGCGATGCTGGTAAATCCTGTGATTTATTTTACTTAGTGGTATTAATAGTATTAATAGTAATCAATCATGGCTTTTCTACAGGTCATCATCCAGAGAACAATAAAAGTTGTGAATCCCGATAAAGTTAGTATTAACCAATAATGTAGAAATGAGTAACCTATCATTTTGGTAATAAAATAGCCAATCTTTTCAGAGCTGCAAAAATCATAATAATGATGGTAAAATGGAATGTTGGTAAATGATAACAAAACGAAATAAATTATGTAACCCTTTATTTAAAATTTAATTTGACGCTAAATCATTTGTTTACAAATCTGAAGTTTACGAGATAAAGTAATTACACTGGCACTTTGAACTTCAAAAAAATTTGCAAAATCGTAAGCAACTAGCAATGTCTTCACGGAAATGCGATGAAAATTGATGTTGAGTTATTGTGTTCCATTATTCATAATGCTGAAGAAGAACAATACTACGGGTTTAATAATTCACTCAAATCGCAGCGAGAAAAACAATACTTATGCCAGGAGGTTTCGTAATCTGTGGGGTGTGCCTCATCAGGGAAGGTATGGACAGATTCTAGAGAAAGTGCGAATACCCCTCAACTATAAATTGTATTATACGTATTTTAAGCACAAACTGCACATGCACAAAATTCTAGAATATCAGACACGGGACCATTACATCGATATTTCATACACAGACATTGGGTGATGAAGGTTAGTTGGACAATACGCTTAACATAGTTCTACATGGGGCAATTGAAAACACTGACCAACAGATATCGTATCATGTCAGAATTATTAATATGCTTATATAGCTGTTCAACTATGTAGTTAGGTAACTTTATCAGACTTGTTGCTCGCAGTTTTACAAATATTAAAAAGGTAAATAGAAATTAAAGTGTTTGAATTACCAATCGTACATATACATATCTAGCATTGTCCCCTGGTTAACTATTCTTACTGACCATAAACATCAAAATCTATCCCATTGAAGTTAATTTGAAGGGGTTTTCTGTGTGTGTGTATGTATTGAAAAACTACCAATATTTTCTTTTCAAATACAGATTTTATTTCCACAAAACTGCGCCATTACTACTATTTGTGTTCATATCAGTAAATAAATTATGGGAGGCAGGTTTGAAAGCAAAAAAGCAGCTCAAGGCAGGTTTGAAAGCAAAAAAAATTCTGACTTCGGATCAAAATTGGAGTTTCTAACATAGGCGACACAAAATTATAAGAGGCTACATTAACAATTCTAATATCCATGCTAGTATCACAACTACTATTTACTATGTTTACTTGACTGTTAATAAAGTATTGGCTGTTAATAAATAACTAGATCCACTGATCTAGAACCATTGTTCTGTGCTGTTGCAGTGTTCTGAGAGGATAAGCCATGTTCCGACAAACTTTCTTAAAGTATGTTGTTGTTGTTGAGACCCAGACCGTCCGGCCTACCAGAAAGGTGTAAGGTAACTGTTTGGATGGCCGGGAAGTGCCACCCAATTTAGACCGGGACCCAGTTGGGGAGGCATCCACAGGGACCGTACCCTCCTTCCCCTAACACCAACCTCTCGGAAGGACTTGCGGGCCTACATGTTTAACGTGATGGTACTCCGCATGAACACGGGGGCAGTTGTGGCAGCGTGCAAATCCAGCGCGCAAACCACCGGGTAACCGCGCCCGAAAAGTGCCAACAGCACGCGCTGTTCCCAGGTGGTCACCCACCCAAGTACTAACCGCGCCCGATGCTGTCTAACTTCGGTGATCTAACGAGAAACGGTGTTTTCAGCACGGTACGGCCGTTGGCCTTTCTTAAAGTATGTTACAGAACTTTAGTTACAGTACTTCAATTTAAGTTTCTTAAAGTATCGTAGTGATCTTATCTTGGATTAAAAAAATAATATCTGAATTATACTATTACTAGCAGCATACCCGTTCTTCGTACGTAGTATTAAATATAAAGAAACATATAATTCGCAATCATGTGCAAATTATGTTAAAATATTAAATTTATTGCTCCTAAAGAGAGGTTTACGAATATCTGTTCTCATTAAGCAAAATTATCTTCACGGGCAGATCTCAAGAATAAAACATCCTGGCCCCTTTTGTAAGAAAATTTATAAGAAAAAGGAATTGAATCAATATCTGCAACCCCGTACTACTTATATTGTCGCAGATTAGAAAATATGCCAGTGTGTTAGTAGAAGATTGGCCGTATTACAATATGATTCTCAAAAATCTTTGCCAAAATAAAAGAAATGACGCAATAAATTGAAAATATTAATAATCCCCATACTCTCGTACTCTTTGCACCAGAAGGTCGTAATTAATTCCAATGTATGCCGATATATATCAAAACATATGCCAATATACCTGTACGACTTATATTCTCGTAGATTAGAAGATATGCCCGTGTATTTGTAGAAGATTACTCGTACAACGTACAATATATGAGTTTAAACATTTTTTGTCATAATAAAACAATTGCATAATAACATGAAAATGTCAATAATCCCTGAATCAATAATCCCCGAAAATATCAATATTAATAACGTTTAGACCTGAAAACCGTAATTGATATTATCCAGTCAAAAATGCTATAAGAAATATCAAATCGTTCTTTTCTAAAATATATTTTTATATCCATTTATTTATTATTCAAATCGAAAAAATAATTATTAAAATTAACAGACAGATTTAATTTAATTGCGTTTCTGAGCAACATGATATAAGATAGAATCTTCCTCATAAACTGCGAAATTAAGTAGTCATTTTGATTTCTTTATACTTTTCAGTGTTCAGTAAAAGTTTGTGAAAATAAACCATGGAGATAGATTTCCCATTTAAATCATGTTTCAAACAATTCATGTTTTCAGAAAGTGACTAATTCGCGCAAAAAATCTTTCATCAAACGCAGAGATAAGGTTTTAATTCACTTTCAAACGATTATCAAGCTTTTCGTTTGGATAAACCACGAAGTTAGAGAGTAGAACTCCTAGAAAAATGTTGCGTTTTTCATTAATATCTCGACAACCCCTGGTCTTAGATACTCGAAACTTGGAATAAATTTATGGGGGGCTATTTCAAGACTATCCACTAAATTTCATCATATTCGTTTCAGTCGTTCTCCCGTGAGGATGAGACAAACGAAAATATCGTTTTTTACTAATATTTCGAGAGCCACTGAGCGTAGAAACTCCAAACATAGACTATATTTTAAGTGGGACTATTTCCAGGCTACCCACAAAATTTCATCTAATTCGGTTCAGCCGTTCTCTCGTGATGACGGAACAGACAGACATACAGACAGACAGATTTTCAATTTTATTTATATAGATTTGAAAACAATCCCAAATTTCACGGAAATCGTCCACCAGGAAATCTAGATTAGATCTGCCATTATCGTCTGTCAAGTTTAAGTCTAGGTTAACTCTTATCAAAAGTCCTCAAAAAAGCACTATTCTTTTACTTTTCTTGGGAGAATAAATGCCCTTATTAAGGAATGGTCTGAAGGGTTAGATGAATTAAGTACTCAGAATCTTGTCTGTATAGGCACAGAATATCTGTGATGCACGTATTAATATGTTCGGCGTTCGTTATGATACTGTGGGAAACGGAAATTAAAGTTGGGCTTTTGTCTTAATTATCATTAACATATCTAATATCTTAACATGGACGTAAATTGCTCGTATAGTGGTACTTCTTTATTAAATTGTACAGTATGATGTTTGCCGCTATTAACCCTCCAATTGTTGCGCGAGTTCTGTAAAGGAATTATTAATTAATATAGTACTAAAAATGGATCACACCATTTTAACTTTAACAATAAAACATTTATTAAAAACATAAATACTTAATTATTCAATTACAACAAATAATCATATTATTTCGGCGGAGGGACTATGCGAGACCACTTAAATTGCCTAAAATATGTATTAGACTTGGTTTTTCAATGGGCACATACCTTCAAGTCTGTCTTGGACTTTGTTAGCAGCACGTACTTGATGTCGTTCTTATTACTAGCATGAACTCGTAGTGTAATGCATCTCCACGTAAATTCGTCGATCATATTGTACTGCTGACTCAAACACTCCACTTATACCATTCTCGTAGTCATATCTGTATTCGCCAAGTCATATCGTTCTAGCCATAATGTCGAACTCGTATTCCTTAGTATCGTCGTTCTATCACAATGTCGCACCAGAGTCTATATATAAGAACAAGCGTCGTTCTTAAGTCACAGGTTGTGGCTTTTTTCCTCGAGGGTGTTACTCCCCTTTTCTCTGATTTGCAGCATTCAGGTAACGCAACAGCCACCTTCACCATTGGTTACCCTTTTACCCAATGACGTTATTTCCATTTTCGCAAAGACCCGCTCGGCCCCCCTCTGTCTTGACACTCCTGGTTTATGATTTTATCTGACCTCTGGGTTCATATGCTGTAAAACCTGGCGTCATCCAGACAGGAAGTATTGTTTGCCGTTTCAGACACAATAAATATTGTACATAAAATTGTCTCACCAAAGTGTGAGATCTATTTCTGGTCTTATAGATGCCTGCTCAAACTGTTAGACAGCTGCCATTGAAATTCTGTCTTTCCCTCATATTAGACGAAATTTGGCGATTTATTGCTTTCTTCACAGAAAAATTCATTGAAATTCAGTTCTTGGACCGAATAGCTAGTCCTCGGTCCAAATAGCGAGTTGTTGAAGACACTGGCTTAGGCTGAAAAAATGATGTTGGTGGCAGCAAGCTACTTTCACAGCCATCTAATCATTATACGTCAAATCTCTAATTGTGTGTATACATGAAGTCGAACCACAATATTACTGGCACTAAATTAAATTATGTAAATTGAAATTTAGTGAGTTTTGAAAACGAAAAAATTGAGTTATTCGGACTCACATGTAAAATCCGCATTTAAAAGCATTTAACATTTAATTAATATTCCGTGAAATAAATGAAAATTTGCGAATTATTTGACATCGAAAAACTATTGCAAAAAGTTTATTTTTCTCCTGAATGAAAATAGCTAAATCCACGAAATTAATGTTAATAGATTTGTTGCGTTAAGTATGGAAAGTGAACATATTTGACGACACATACTATTTTTTTTAACTGTACTTCATATTTCAGCAAATTTGTTTATAAATGAGCAATACCTTGAGAAAGGTTCGTGCTGGAGTTCTAAAATTTGTGTTATCCATTTTCTTGTGAAAAATACGTAAAATGATTATTTATTCTACATCATTTAATGTACTTATTTTTCGTGATCTTTTTCAAAAGTTCATTCGAAAATTTGAGGGTCTACCGAATTATTAATTGCGATTAAAATCATTAAGATTCGAATAACTCACAGACTTACTGATTGTAATAATTGTCCCATATTACACTCAAAACCCTTCAATTGTTCGTGAGATATCACGTCTACACTCACACACACATACACAACACACATAGAACAACGTTCGATTCTAGTTTAGAGATACTTAAAACGTGTACATCCGCCGAAAACTCGAATTTTAATTGTCGACCTCCTCACTTTATGCATTATACGATGCATTTCGGTAAAGCAATAATTTCTTATATAAAAAATAAATCGCTGCTACATAATTCTCAATAGTACTTGGCATTTGTGTAAATGTATAAAATAAATGAAAAAAAATAAAAAATAATAATATATAATGAAAATAAAATTAAAAAGCTAATATGTAATAAAAATAAAATAATAATATATAATGTATAATAAAAATAGCATAAAAAAGATAATACATACTAAAAATAAAATATAAAATATTTCACATTATTACTGTAAATAACACAGAATATCTTTATAAATTCTTGCAAATGTATAACGATTTCATAAATCATAGTTGTGGAGAAAAAAGAAACTTAGACGTATAATATAGCCAGCACTTGTTCTTCATATTTATGTTTTTGCAAAGGGAGCTTTAGATCTATTGAGGGTTAATAATTGTTTAGGAAAAACAACTTTTCAAAACATTCTTTTCTTGATCTGAAAGGGTTTAGACATTCAAAGGTGTGGGAGCTGGGTCAGTACAAACAGCACCTACCGACTCCACCACCCACAACTTCGTGATCGTAATTTCAAAAGGCCAAAGAGACATATATTGGACATATCTAGTCTCAAAAATTTAACAGCAAAAACACCAGGTTCAAGATTTAAAGGAGTTCCCAGTTTAGGAGAATTAATCCTAAATGAAGTACAGTGAGTAAAGTAAATATGCAGACACAAATAAACAGGCTCATTTTTCACACATATTAAGAATTTATTTTAGATTTTCCAAAGAAATCAATATATGCATTTTTATCTTTCAAATAATAAATCATGACTTCAGAGCTTCACTTATATTAGACATATTCAAAACTAATGCTCTGGTAAAAATCATATAGCAACCAATAATCAAATTATTTACTAATCATATGATTTTAAATCATTTCTAACTTAACTATAAATATTTTAATATGAGCCTCTTATACTTATTAAATTTAGTTTCATCATGCCAGTGCCGCTTCGGAAACATTGGTTCCGGATAAAGGGGAGAAATTACCTTGACTCTTAGTTACAAAATTTGGAGCAACAGATTCGCATCAAGTAATCACGGATTAAAGCTGAGTCAAAAGTTCCAATGGGGAAAATGTCGAGGAAAAGAAACCCAAACTTTTGCACAGGACATCAGTCCATTTTTCACCGGTCCGAATCATTTTTCGAATGAACACATCAAACAATCCGGGGGTTTGATGACGGATATATACCTGGAATAAAAAGAAAGATTTAGAAAAATATGCACATCAGAATATTTAATAATGGTTTCCAGGCTCCGCTTCTTCAGCTCCAGAAAAGGCAAGCCATTTAGGCTAAAGGCCTTTGTCTCATTTCGACAAACTTTCGATGCGACCTTTCAGTCCAAGTGTTCCAGCACGAAGAGAGAGAACATGGGTCCTCTGAGCCCACGCAAAGTTCTCCTTCGCAAAAAAAATGCGCCTCTTCCTGATTGGACGGCGCGCTCCTCCTCGGCAACAGCGAGCAAACGTCACGCATCCCGGGCAGACACTAAGTCCAGACAATCCAACGATTTTTCGACGAAATGCGCTTTTTAATGTAATTTCAATGGAAACAAGTGTTAGTAAAAACACTGCACAGGCACGAACGGAGAGAAGGATGTTTCTCTCGCAGAAAATACAAAAAGGCTCATGGCGCAGAATTGCGACATGACAAAGGGAACCATTTAGGCTTGAAATAAAGAAACGAACATTTATACATCAAAGAAAATTCCACTGAGTTTCCATCAGCAATACTATAACAATGTGTATTCCCATCCGTGTTGGTGGATTTTGTGTCTGTGAGACTCAAGTGACAGGAATGCGTTGGATAAGTAAATGAGCATAAAAATAAAATAAATCAAATAGCTATCTGAGACAGTCTCAGAATACTGTAGTTCATAAAACTGGAAATGTTTCCTACAAGAGAATAATGTTATTGCAAAAATTATACGATGGAAGCGGTTTAAGAAATAAATTACTGAAAGGGAAAAAATGCAAAAAAGTCTAGAACCAATAAAGTACAATTTAAGCAAATTATAAATAAAAAAATATATAGTTATTTTTAATGTTCGGTAAATGAAATAATATTATTTGATATGCAAGAATTTTAGTGTTCATTTCTTATGCAGCATTACTGAGGTAAGACATGTAGTCAAAAGTAATTTTATTTTGCTTCCTTGTCCAAATCGCACCTAACTCATAGCGAGGTAAAGAACATATTCAGAGGTATCAGGTACTTTGTGGATTCTTGTGTTCTTCAATTTCAAATTAAAAAAATTGAATTCATGCAACTTTCCTTGAGACGAGGTAAAGCACCCTCAACAGGGACATTCATAAAAAAAAATACTTAACATCATAGAAGACCTCAGTTAAAGCATGACAGTTAAAATTGCAAATTTTCTTCACAAATCGAGCAGAATTTTGGCTCGTATGAATATTTCTACTAAGTAAAAGATAGCATCTAGTTTAGATTTAAAATTACGTTCAAAACTCTCCAATCATTTTCTTAGATATCGCTTCCTCGGATACATACTCACGCACACGGAAATCCCCTTTAAAATGTTCGATACGAGTTATGAGATGTTTGAAGCGTGTAAATTCATCGAATACCTTAATTCGAATGTTTTATCTGTTATAAAGCATAACTTAATGTTAACGGTGTGCAAACACTATTCATGCTCATCAGGCTCGACCCATAAATAAGGGGAGGGAATAATAACTCAACGTAAGTCAAAGTATACGGTGTTAGTTTTAATTGCTAGCACAATGCCTCCTCACAGACACGAAGGGGTGGATCAGCGCCAAGGGATAAATAACATGAGAAAGAGGTCATAAAATTTCAACTATGATATGTCGAAGTAAATGTCAAAATTGAAACGACAAATCTCTTAAAAATTATGGCCCTTGTCAAGTGTTAAGTCACTCCGCGGCTCGGACGAGGCCTCTCGGCTGCAGGGAACCCGCAGGTCATTGGATTTATTGGTACGCATACAAAATGAGCATATCCCATAATCCAATAGTTCGGAGATTCGTCCCACTCATTTTCGCGCTCAAGTGCTGCAACAAATGAACGGACGAGAAAACTTAGCACCCCATTTTGTTCCACCCTCCACAAAATGTGAAGAGACCCGAATTTAAAAAATTGTATATTTACCTGATCGAAGCCTGAGCCCAAAATGCATTTCGACATACATTTGGAAACAGGTATCCACTGCTATTTCGCAGCGGTTGCCCTATGCCCTACTGGAAGGAAATGAATTATTTGAAACCTTTATGCGAGCACAACTACTCCACTGTAACTCGTATCCAGACTCCTATATTCCAACAACGATGTCCTATGGCAACTTTAAACCAAATCGAGTTAGAGCGGAACCAGACTGATATTTGCAAAATTCATCGGGCAGTGGCGGTCATCGAAACAGCGAGGACTTCGCACCTTTCGCCAAGCAGGGTCACACAGCTCTGGAAATAGATTACATAGTATTGAGTCACCCATTTGGACCCTATAAGCTACAACTAAGCCGAAACAAATGTGTGGACTGCACGGTTGACGGCATCTTGATAGCTCAGTGGCAACGTCACCACACTGACGACTATGCACTGGCGGAATGTTTCCGAAGTACTAATATTGGGCCTCTACGCAGCATGTAATACGCTTCATCTAAGATTCAACTGTCACCGGTTCGCAATGCTGGTAATGCATGCAACAGTGACCTTTTACAGTGACCTTGACACATCTTAAAGGAACCTTTACAAAAATACACATTTAAAAGATTCAATGAAAAATTTGTCAAGGCACTTTGCCTGACAACACAATATCTCAATCGACAACATTGAGATCAACCAGGTGATATGAAAAATAAAATATGATGTAATATGAATTTACAAACTTAACAATATAAACAATTAAAATATTCAAACAATTTCAAACAATTGTCACTTTCAAACACACAAGAGACACAAAATTCTATTTTTTTTTTTTTTTTTTTTCAAAAGGCTAAATATTTTGAAAATTAATTTCTAAATTAAATTTGTCATATTCAAGATAATGAGATCCTTCACTCATTCAAAAATTGTCTCACTCTTTGAGAACAAAGTCACTTTCAATATTTACATTTTCCAATTTCAATTTTTCATTTCAAAACTTTTCATTCAATTTAACTGACTTTAATTTACTTTCATTTTAACACATTAACTTTAAATTACATTTATCTTCAATTTTTCAACATTTCAACTTTTTATCATTTATTCAACAATTTCAACATTAACTTTAATTCAACTTATTTTTGTCATCAAGACAATTCAGAATTTTCTCATTCTGACACACTTTCATAATTTACTTTAAATTATTCATTTATATTTACATTATTTAATTTATCTTAAAATTTCAATTTACTTTAGTTTTAACAAATCTCTGAAATAACTCAACAAGTGACTACTTCATGTCACAAAAGAAAAATTTACATTTATATACATTTGTCTACTGAGAGAGAGAAGAGGAGAAAAATTTCTCCTGAAATTCACGTCAGTTATGTAAAAGAGCAGGAACACATCCAAAGAGCAAACTCGGCGGGGACTAACGAGTTGCCAACACTAAAAAAAAAGGGGGTGTAGAAAAAAGAAAAAAAATACTCGCGTGCAGGAAGCGATTGCAGCAGAAACAGGACGCCAGGACATGCCTCAGAAGCACGGATATCATCAAAATTTTTGGGCAGCTTGCGCTGATCCCAACATCATCATCATCTTCTTCATCATCATCCTCATAGCTTCACCAGTTTCCCACCTGGCCAATCACAACCGTCCTAGGTAGGCTCGGAGCAAGTTGTCGTCTAGGACTCCAGTCCTGCCACAAAAGTTCGGACAATTAATTTGCTAAGCTGCTTCTTCATCTGTGATTCGTGTAGATTTGTCCAATGTTTGCGTCCACCAGCCAGCTTTCAGAAAAAGGGGTGCAGCATAAAAATATGATGTCTAACTGAAATTTGTGTAGATGTTTGAAAACTGCTGGTCAAAAAAAAAACAATAATGTGAAATGGAATTTCAAGAGAACAGAATTTCAACAACACATCAGCCAAAAATTTCACCTCTCTCAGCAACAAAGTTTCAAAAACATTTTTCAAAAGAGATCATTTATTTTTGATCTTCAAAAAAAAATTTCATTAAATTTTCAAAAATTTTCAAATTCAAACTTTTCATTTTCACTTTCAAATTACTTAATTTATTTCAATTACTTAAATTCTTTATATTTACTTTATATTAATTTCACCTTTAATTTCAATTTTATTTTAATAAAATCATTTACTTTTTCCAAAATTCAAAATTTCCTTCAGAAAATCAAGATTTCCTCCCTTTTACTTAGGGGAACAATTAAATTACCAACACCATTTTAATTATTTTCATTAATGAATTTAAACAAATGATCAAACATTTTTACATTAAAACACATCAATATAATCAAAGTCAATCAAGACAGGACTCTCGAAAAATTTTAAAGTCCAAGGAGAGTCAATTAACAAATTTACTTATTATTAAAATTATGATATAAACATTCATAAATTATAGTTCACAAATCAATTACTTATTTACTTTTTTAACTTAATGCAAGATTTCCAATAAATTTTAAAATCACAACAATTTTTTTTCATAAATTCTATTTTAAAAGACAATATTGAAATATAAAAACTTAAACAAGTATAAACTTTAACTTAAAATGAAATCTTTTCTTGCAAAATTTAATTTCTGAAAAATTGTGAACTCAACCAAAATTTAATATTGTGAAAATCTTTTATTTCTAAGATTATATGGTGTACGTGTATTTCTGTTTGTCATGTAATACTGATTTTGGTGTGGTGTATAACTATTTCTAAAGTTATTGTTGTAAATGATTCTTCCATTTCCTCTATTATCAAAGTTATTTGAATTATTTCTCTGAACATATTGTTGACTTCTATTAGCATGAAAGTTTGATCTAGTATGAACAGCATTTTCATTTACCCTTTTATTTGGCAAATTAAATCTTACTCTTTTCACAGTTTTTTTGTTTTGAGATCTTTCTGCAGGATTCGCTAAACACGATTTTAGTTTCACAGAGTCTTTCTCAGCGGTGATCACTGGAGTAAGTTTATTTGACTTAGAGTTCAATTTTTGACTTTCAGTAGTTTGTTTTGAAAATTTTTGCAATTCCTCTCTTCTTGGAGGTAAAAGAGTCAGTCTGTTCACATGAACCAGTTGTTCATTTTTGGGATTCATCACATGTCTGATCAAAAAGTTAACAGCAGAAGTTTGTTTTATCACTTTAAAAGGACCTTTATTAAAGGAGCTCAGTTTTCTTGACTGGCCTTGAGGCAAAAAGGGAGTGTAAAGATACACTAAATCACCAACTTTAATATTGGGCATCTTTGCTTTCTTATGTTGTTGTAAAATTTGTGAATTTTCAGCTTTTTCTAAGTTACTTTTTACTACATCATATGTTCTTTTAAGTCGGAATCTCATGTCTTCTCCATAATCATATGTTGATTCATATGTCGGAGGTTTAAATCCAGTAATCAAAGTATTTGGAACTGTTAAGTCTCTACCATAGAGTAAATAAGCAGGCGATTCACCTGTAGAAGCATGTATGGCATTTCTATGTGCTAATAAAGCAAAATGTATCAGATTGTCCCAATTATCTTTATCATTATATGCAATATTTTTCAAGGATCTGATCAAAGTACCATTTAATCTTTCAACACAACCGTCTACAGATGGCATGTAGGCAGTAGTAGTATTCTTTATTATTCCTAATTTCTTATAGAAACATCTTGCTGTTCTAGAAACAAAATTCGTCCCTTGATCCGAGACGATGAATTTGGGTATACCATGCTGAGCCATGTAGTGTTCTAAGCAACTTAAAATGTCTTCAGTTTTAATTGAAGCTAAGGGATATGCTTCAGGCCATCTTGTAAAATAGTCAGTTATGACCAATATGAATTTATTTCCAGATCTTGATATAGGTAATGGTCCGACACAATCCATGGCGATACGCTCAAATGGGTATGTGGACTTCGAAAATCTTTGTATGGGTGCTTTGTTATTTCTAAAGCCACGATTTACCACACAAATTTCGCATGATGCAACATAATTTTGTGTTTGGGAATACATTCCCTGCCAAAAATATTTTCTACTTACAGAAGCTAAAGTTCTTCTAAATCCACAATGTGCGTAAGTAGGACAATCATGATGCAGCCATAAAATTTCAGACACAAGTTCCTGCGGAACAACAACTCTTTCTTGTTCTTGATGTCTACGCTTAGGATACCTGTGCGTACACCACAGTATATCATCTTTTCTAAAAAATACCAAAGTTTGTGGGCACGGTTTTATGTTTTTATCTAAGAGATCTATAATTTTATTGCACCTTGGGTCAGATTTTTGAGCATTCTTAATTCTTATGAGCAAGGTAGGACAAGTAAATGTTTGTTCCAATTGACCAATTTGTATGTTATTTTCATTTTGCATTTCACTTTCATTATTATTAACAGCACAAATTTCATTTGCTTCATTTGTATTGACTGGATTCAAATTGATTTCTGATTCTCTTCTATTGCTACTATTAGTATTGTTTACATTATTAGAACTTTGAGAATTTTGATTTACACTTGGAAAATTTTGATTAACATTTTGATTTATAACTTTATATTGTGACACAAATCTTTGTGGAATATTGTCAATAGTATTTGTACATTCATCTACATTTCTTGACATATAATCAGCAACTACATTTGCTTTTCCTGGTTTATGTACTATTTGATAATCAAACTGTGATAGAGATGCAATCCATCTAGCCAATCTAGATGTAGGATCTTTTAATTTAAATACAAAGGACAGAGATTTTTGGTCACAAAAAATTGTGAAAGGTTTTCCAATTAAATAGTGTTTATAATAGTTTGTAGCCCAAACAACAGCTAATGCTTCTCTTTCGACAACACTGTATTTACATTCTGCTTCGCTAAGCTTTCTGCTTGCGTAAGATATTGGATGCAAAATTTTATTCTCATCTTCTTGAGACAAATAGCTACCTAAAGAGTGATTTGATGCGTCTGTATGTAAAATAAATGGTTTTCTAAAATCTGGAAGGGTCAAAATAGGTTTTGATAGAAGTTTTCCTTTTAAAATTTCAAAAGATTTTTGAGCTTCATTAGTCCAAATAAATTTCTTTTTGCTTTCATTATTCTTAGTTTTCAATAATTCTGTTAATGGCAAAGTCAGTTCTGCATAGTCTTTTATGAATTTTCTATAGAATCCGGTGAGTCCAAGAAATTGTCTCACATTCTTAATTGATTTAGGGATTTTGAATTTCTCTACAACTTCCAAATTATGAGTATCAGGTTGTACTTTTCCATTTGATACCAAAAATCCAAGATACTTAATTGTTTTTCTGAAAAAATGGCATTTGCTTGGCTTTAATTTTAGACCATGTTTACTTAATCTTACAAAAATCTCTTCTAGTTTTTTCAAATGCTCTTCGAATGTTCTTGAAGCAACTATAATGTCATCTATGTAAATTCCAGATATGCCAGCCAGCACCAGAGACATCAGTCTCTGAAAGGATGCAGGCGCATTCTTAAGACCAAATGGGGTTCTGGTCCATTCAAAGTGGCCATCAGGTGTTGAAAAAGAAGTCTTTGGATAATCATCAGGATGTAAACACAATTGGTAAAATCCACTGGTTAAATCCAGAGTAGAAAAATACAAGGCTCCAGACAAGTTATCGATTAATTCCGATATATTTGGAATCGGATAGTTCTCAACAATAGTGATCTTATTGAGCTTTCGGAAATCCGCTACCAAACGGTAACTTCCATCAGGTTTCTTCACAAAAAGCACTGGAGTATTGTAAGGTGATGTACTGCGCTGAATGATTTTTGCATCAAGGAGTTCGTTTAACTGGCGTGAAAGTTCTTTCTGTAAATTATGTGGAATGCGGTATGGCTTTTGCCTAACAGGTATGTTAGATTCAAGGTTAATTTCGTGCAAAATAGTGTCACATCCAGACAATTCTTTCATATTTTTAGCAAAAACATGTTTATATTTACTTAGTAATTTCAAAAGCAAATTTTTTTGTGCAATATTCATATGTTTCAAATCAAAATCTCCTCCCCATGCATCAAATGTTTCATTTTCTTCAATACAGTTTTCAATGTCAACTCTATTATTTATGTCAATATCAGATTCATGGATGTTTTCGAAAGTTCCCAATTTCATACCTTTGTTTATATAAACAACTTTTTCAGATGGATTTGCAACTTTTGCATACAAAAAGTCATTTTCAGGAATTTTGTGGATACTTCTGGCTACGAAAATTTTGTTTGCAGAAAATTCTTTATTATTGATAGGTTCAAGTAAAATTGTCGTGTCTTTTTCAATTTTGTAATTTCTTTTTAATTTAATAAAAGATTCAGTATATGGCTTCAAGACACATTTGTTGAAAGCTTTGGCAATCCCTATTGCCTGGTTTTGTTGTGAACTTCCTTCATCATGTTTATCACAATCTGTCTGAAATATTTCATTGTCACTGGTATTGTCTTTTGTCAAAAATCTGTCTGTATGTACATTGTCATTCATTTGTCTTTCATGTAAATCATTTTCACATTCATAATTTGACCTTTCATTTCCATTTGCATCAAAATTTCTAAAATCAACGTCTCTAAATTCATTGTGAAAATTGTTTTGTTCAAATAAATATCCATTATTATATCTATAATCTACATCCTGTGTAAAATTGTAATTTCTTCTATTACATTTATAATTTATTGCATTACACTCAGATATTTCAGGTTGAACATCTTTGTGTCCAAAGGCAATGGTCACTTTACTTTTATGCAGAAAAGTACTTCCTAAAATCATGTTGTATTCGTTAGGTGCAGGTATGTTTAAAATGCAACATTCAATCACAATATTGTCTTTTCCAACGGACAAAAGAAAAGAAGCATTCTCATCAGCCCAAACCTCCTGATCTCCAACTCCCTTCACAATAATGGATGTATGTTTTAATTGCACTTTCCTAGGGTTAATTTTCTGCAAAGCATCTCTATAGATAATATTTATGGAACTTCCAGTATCGATTAATGCATTCAGTTTGACATCTTCAACAAAAACTGAGATGACCGGAAAATTTTTCTGGCAAGGAGCTTTAATTTCCGTCATAAAACTAACTTCAGAATCTGTTCTATTACATTTTGGAGATTGAAAATTTTGTGTTCTAAAGTTTTGTCTTCTAAATTGCCTTCTATTACCAAATCTATTATTAAAATATCTGTTATTTCTTCTATATCCAAAATTATTGAAGTTTTGAAATTTATAATTATCAAAAGAATTTCTAAAATTTGAAAAATTTCTCTGGAAATTTGAATTTCTATATGAACTGTTACGAAAAGGTCTTCTAAAAATATGAGAGTTTTTCCTTGGAGAATAATTTTGATATGGACTTTTAACATACCACTCTTCTTCCTGTGAGGCAACTGGAATTCTTCTCTGACTGAAACGGTTTCTACTTTCAGATCTTTTAGATGGTGTAGAAGTTCTGAAAGATGTTGATGGTTTATGTTTCTTCTTTACTGGAATATCTTCCCAATCTTCCTCTTCCAATTCATTTTCATTGTATCTGCTTGTAGAGGGCGTATCCAGGAAAGATTCTTCAAAACTGGAATTGCTCTTTTCCAGATCTTCTTTTATTTCATTCAGTCTTTTCTTTCTTTTTTCTGAATTTTCACTAAATTTTCTTCTTAACTTCTCAAATTCTTTCTTCTTTAAGTTTAATTCTTTCTTCAGTTCTTCAATTTCTTGTTTATGGTCATTTTCAGTTCTTACAGTATTTATGTCTTCTGTCATTTCTTCCAGCTCTTCATTTTGCACCTCTTCTTCCAAAATTGCAATGTCTTTAGCAGCTTCAAATGACTGTGGATTAGCAGACAAAACAGCTTTTCTAAAAGAAATTTTCAACCCTTTTTTAAAAGAGTTGAGCAAAATTGCAGCTCTCAGGGAATCTTCGTTGTCAGACACAGCATCTTGTGGAAAAGCCACAAAGGATTCAGCTTCTATGCGGTTCGCATAATCACGTACATCCTCGTTTACCAGCTGTTTACAATTTACAAGGGCAGCAACGTTCTTGGCAATATTTTCTTTCTTTGTGAAGTTTTCCTTGAGTGCGTTAACAACTTCAGTAAAATTCATGCTTTGGTTTAGTTTCGGGATGGATTTTATCAGTCTTTCCGCACGACCAGATAACTTCAATTTTAAAATGAAAATTTTATCTCTATTAGACCATTCGGCATGTTCAGCGACAAGAAGAAATTTCTCCAAAAATTCGTGAAAAGATTCATTTGCATTGCCAGCAAAACTTGGAATGGATCCAAGGAACTGAGATCCAACTCCAATTTTCATTTTGTTAGAGTCTCTGACAGCGGAAGCCGATCTGCCAGCATTTGGAGAAAGTCGTGGTGGAGACACCGAAGGGATACGGTGGTTGGACACACTTGGATGAGCAGAGGAGTCTCTACTCCTGCTTGTTCTCGTATTTCTAGATTTAGGCATTTTAGCACAAGGTTTTTCACCAAAAATTTCAAATTTATCACGAAGCACAGTTTATTGTGGAAAATTGATTTCACTTTCGCTTAAATCACTTATTTATGTGTAAACAGAGCACAGGAAAAACACTACGTGTAACTTATTTCACTTATTTGTTCATTATCATGAACTTCGAATCACTTTTGCATGTGCACAGAACTTTTGTATTCACTTTTCAAAATAAATGTATGCACTTCATGTATTTATCTTTTAATGTGTGTGTATTTGGAAATTTCAATTTACTCATATATCATATAGAATTTTGTGTATTTATGTATGTCAAGTACCTCAAAATATATATGTAACACAATTTCAACATGTAATATGCAAATTAAATCATGCAAATAATACTCTGGTGCATCTGGGCTTCTGTGCTTTTGCACTTTTTCTTAATATGACACATAAACAAAAATTTTCATGCCCATTAAACTCAAATATTTTGCACCACAAAAGAATTTTTCAACTTACTTCGACATATTAGTACTGCAATATATAATCACAATAAAATATTTGCACTCTTTCATAAATTTATACTCCACTCACTGTAATACTCTGGGAAAGGGATACGGCACCAATTTGTGGGAGCTGGGTCAGTACAAACAGCACCTACCGACTCCACCACCCACAACTTCGTGATCGTAATTTCAAAAGGCCAAAGAGACATATATTGGACATATCTAGTCTCAAAAATTTAACAGCAAAAACACCAGGTTCAAGATTTAAAGGAGTTCCCAGTTTAGGAGAATTAATCCTAAATGAAGTACAGTGAGTAAAGTAAATATGCAGACACAAATAAACAGGCTCATTTTTCACACATATTAAGAATTTATTTTAGATTTTCCAAAGAAATCAATATATGCATTTTTATCTTTCAAATAATAAATCATGACTTCAGAGCTTCACTTATATTAGACATATTCAAAACTAATGCTCTGGTAAAAATCATATAGCAACCAATAATCAAATTATTTACTAATCATATGATTTTAAATCATTTCTAACTTAACTATAAATATTTTAATATGAGCCTCTTATACTTATTAAATTTAGTTTCATCATGCCAGTGCCGCTTCGGAAACATTGGTTCCGGATAAAGGGGAGAAATTACCTTGACTCTTAGTTACAAAATTTGGAGCAACAGATTCGCATCAAGTAATCACGGATTAAAGCTGAGTCAAAAGTTCCAATGGGGAAAATGTCGAGGAAAAGAAACCCAAACTTTTGCACAGGACATCAGTCCATTTTTCACCGGTCCGAATCATTTTTCGAATGAACACATCAAACAATCCGGGGGTTTGATGACGGATATATACCTGGAATAAAAAGAAAGATTTAGAAAAATATGCACATCAGAATATTTAATAATGGTTTCCAGGCTCCGCTTCTTCAGCTCCAGAAAAGGCAAGCCATTTAGGCTAAAGGCCTTTGTCTCATTTCGACAAACTTTCGATGCGACCTTTCAGTCCAAGTGTTCCAGCACGAAGAGAGAGAACATGGGTCCTCTGAGCCCACGCAAAGTTCTCCTTCGCAAAAAAAATGCGCCTCTTCCTGATTGGACGGCGCGCTCCTCCTCGGCAACAGCGAGCAAACGTCACGCATCCCGGGCAGACACTAAGTCCAGACAATCCAACGATTTTTCGACGAAATGCGCTTTTTAATGTAATTTCAATGGAAACAAGTGTTAGTAAAAACACTGCACAGGCACGAACGGAGAGAAGGATGTTTCTCTCGCAGAAAATACAAAAAGGCTCATGGCGCAGAATTGCGACATGACAAAGGGAACCATTTAGGCTTGAAATAAAGAAACGAACATTTATACATCAAAGAAAATTCCACTGAGTTTCCATCAGCAATACTATAACAATGTGTATTCCCATCCGTGTTGGTGGATTTTGTGTCTGTGAGACTCAAGTGACAGGAATGCGTTGGATAAGTAAATGAGCATAAAAATAAAATAAATCAAATAGCTATCTGAGACAGTCTCAGAATACTGTAGTTCATAAAACTGGAAATGTTTCCTACAAGAGAATAATGTTATTGCAAAAATTATACGATGGAAGCGGTTTAAGAAATAAATTACTGAAAGGGAAAAAATGCAAAAAAGTCTAGAACCAATAAAGTACAATTTAAGCAAATTATAAATAAAAAAATATATAGTTATTTTTAATGTTCGGTAAATGAAATAATATTATTTGATATGCAAGAATTTTAGTGTTCATTTCTTATGCAGCATTACTGAGGTAAGACATGTAGTCAAAAGTAATTTTATTTTGCTTCCTTGTCCAAATCGCACCTAACTCATAGCGAGGTAAAGAACATATTCAGAGGTATCAGGTACTTTGTGGATTCTTGTGTTCTTCAATTTCAAATTAAAAAAATTGAATTCATGCAACTTTCCTTGAGACGAGGTAAAGCACCCTCAACAGGGACATTCATAAAAAAAAATACTTAACATCATAGAAGACCTCAGTTAAAGCATGACAGTTAAAATTGCAAATTTTCTTCACAAATCGAGCAGAATTTTGGCTCGTATGAATATTTCTACTAAGTAAAAGATAGCATCTAGTTTAGATTTAAAATTACGTTCAAAATTCTCCAATCATTTTCTTAGATATCGCTTCCTCGGATACATACTCACGCACACGGAAATCCCCTTTAAAATGTTCGATACGAGTTATGAGATGTTTGAAGCGTGTAAATTCATCGAATACCTTAATTCGAATGTTTTATCTGTTATAAAGCATAACTTAATGTTAACGGTGTGCAAACACTATTCATGCTCATCAGGCTCGACCCATAAATAAGGGGAGGGAATAATAACTCAACGTAAGTCAAAGTATACGGTGTTAGTTTTAATTGCTAGCACAATGCCTCCTCACAGACACGAAGGGGTGGATCAGCGCCAAGGGATAAATAACATGAGAAAGAGGTCATAAAATTTCAACTATGATATGTCGAAGTAAATGTCAAAATTGAAACGACAAATCTCTTAAAAATTATGGCCCTTGTCAAGTGTTAAGTCACTCCGCGGCTCGGACGAGGCCTCTCGGCTGCAGGGAACCCGCAGGTCATTGGATTTATTGGTACGCATACAAAATGAGCATATCCCATAATCCAATAGTTCGGAGATTCGTCCCACTCATTTTCGCGCTCAAGTGCTGCAACAAATGAACGGACGAGAAAACTTAGCACCCCATTTTGTTCCACCCTCCACAAAATGTGAAGAGACCCGAATTTAAAAAATTGTATATTTACCTGATCGAAGCCTGAGCCCAAAATGCATTTCGACATACATTTGGAAACAGGTATCCACTGCTATTTCGCAGCGGTTGCCCTATGCCCTACTGGAAGGAAATGAATTATTTGAAACCTTTATGCGAGCACAACTACTCCACTGTAACTCGTATCCAGACTCCTATATTCCAACAACGATGTCCTATGGCAACTTTAAACCAAATCGAGTTAGAGCGGAACCAGACTGATATTTGCAAAATTCATCGGGCAGTGGCGGTCATCGAAACAGCGAGGACTTCGCACCTTTCGCCAAGCAGGGTCACACAGCTCTGGAAATAGATTACATAGTATTGAGTCACCCATTTGGACCCTATAAGCTACAACTAAGCCGAAACAAATGTGTGGACTGCACGGTTGACGGCATCTTGATAGCTCAGTGGCAACGTCACCACACTGACGACTATGCACTGGCGGAATGTTTCCGAAGTACTAATATTGGGCCTCTACGCAGCATGTAATACGCTTCATCTAAGATTCAACTGTCACCGGTTCGCAATGCTGGTAATGCATGCAACAGTGACCTTTTTTATCGGGATCCTACACCTACCGGCATCGGCTTTCACGCACGTTCCTTGGACATCGAACTAGCGGTGAGTCAACCGGCATCCACAGTTGAGTACATCCTCGGGAGATGGAACCCCAGTAGGACAGTGGATCTTTTTAGCGGACCTTGATTACAAAACCTGAAGGACTCAACATCCTCCGTAAAGGAATTCTCCTGAAACGGGGACCGGTCCGTTCCTGTGTTCCCTCATAGCCTATCCCTGGCACCGTAGCCATATGAACTTTGGAGGTGGTCACTTTGGATAAGCAAGTCCTTACATCAGTGTTGGAGGTATTGGAGCTTTGAATTTCAATTGTAATACTAATTTTGGTTATTATACGGCCCCGTAACAATATTGCCATCATACATTATACTATGGATGTAGGAAATTAATAATTGCTCTTATAACAAAATACTACTGCTACACAATACGTGTATTATATTTGTTTAAATGCTATTCTTTAAATGGTATAAAGTTTCACAGTTGTACTATAAATAAAGCAGATGAAATATCTTTATACATTCTGGCAAATATATAATCATTCTATATAAAAGATAAAAATAAAACTACAGCCAGACTAAAGTACAACAAACAATCGTTCTTCGTATTTATGTTTTTGCAATAAAATGTTCAAATATATTGAGGATTAATATTTAAAAAACACTTTCCAAGACGTTACTTTTTCATGGTCTGAAAGGGATTGATAATGTAAAGGGAACCATTTAATCTTGAAGGAAAGAAACGAAAATTTCATTTATTCATCAAAGAAAATCCCACTAAGTTTTCAGCAGCAACACAATGACAAGGCGTATTTTCATCCGTGTTGGGTGGATTTTGTGTTCACGAAACTCAAGTGAAAGGAATACGTTGGATAAGTACAGCAAAATAAATCAAGTAGCTATTCGAGACACTCTCTGAATTCTGTAGTTCATAAAACTGGAAATGTTTCCCACAGGACAGCATTGTTATTGAAAAAATGAACGATGTAAAATGTAGAAGAAATGAATCACTGGTGTAAAAGAGATGAAAATAACAATATATGTGGAGAAACTTTAGAACCGAGAAAGCGAAATTTAAGTACTTTCTCAGCAAAAACATACACTACTATATTGTTTTTTTTAGTGTCTGACAAATGCAACTAAAATATGAATTGAAATACAAGAGTTTTATGATGCACTCCTTATGCGGCATTGCGCAGGTACCGCATATTAGAGATCTGCACGGACCCGAGCTTGGCCCGTGAGTTTAGGGCCGACCCGGTCTGCAAGCCCAGTTCAGGTCAGGTTTTAAAATATTGGGGCCGAGTCTGCTCGTTAAAAGTACAAAAAGACAAAAATAGATAAATATTTAAACAGAAAAATTTAAACGAACAAATTGCACACATATTTATTCAAAGACATTCCGAAGTCAAAATAAAACATTGTGGCTGTGTAAGCTAGCAACTTTAACCTGCTGATTTCAACCGTCGTATGTAATGTGTAATATAATTTGAGTTTAATTATTTAAATGGCAAATTATGATCATGATATGAGAAAACAGAGAGTTAGCTTTAGTTAGACTTCAATGTAATTAAAAATCGGGCCATGCTTGCAGTCCAGGGCCGGGTCGGGCTTTGGTGAACAACCTTAAAAATTCTTGGGCTCGAGTTAGGTCAAATCTTTATATTATTGAGCCGTTTCCAAAATTTATAAAATTTGGACGGTGCAGAACTCTACTATATGTAGCCTGAAAGTGTTTTACTTTGTCTTCTTGTAAAAATGGTACTTAACTCAAAGTGAAGTAGAGAGATATATTCAGTGGTGACATATACTTTGTGAATACTTGTATTCATTAATTCTATGACGGAGCTGCAGCATTGCGTCACTCACTGCTACGAAAGACACCCCAGATTATTCTCTCGACCTAGAAGAATTATTTTGAGCCTGATGGCATAGTGCAGGATCAGCAATCTAAAGGTTCCAAGTTCGAATCTATTCCCTATCATAGGGGATCTGAGGCCCCCACAGATGGTGACCTGGACGTGATTTGAACACGCAACCTTCTGATCCCCACAATTGCAAGTTAAAAAAATAATGGAATTTATATAATATTTTCCTGAGACAAGACAATGCACTCTCAATAGGGCAATTGGTAAAAAAATACTTAATATCATAAGAGACCAAAGTTAAATCCCGAGAGTTTAAATTTCGAATTTACTGTATAAAGTATGTAGCATTTTGGCGCATATGAACATTAGTACTAAGTAAAAGAGAGAACCTAATTTAGGGTCTAAACTACGTCCGAAACACTCCATTTCTACGCTGAATGTAGATCCAACAAATTTATGCACACACACATGCCTTTTCACACACACATACACACCACTGTGTGCATGCGGAGTACGATCACGTTAAACATGTGGGTCCGTAAGTCCTTCCGAGAGGTTGGTGGTAGGGGAAGGAGGGTACGGTCCCTGTGGATGCCTCCCCACTGGGTTTCGGTCGAAATTGGGCGGCACTTTCCGGCCGTCCAAACGGTTACCTTACACCTTTCTGGTAGGTCGGACGGTCAGGGTCTCATCAACAACACACATACACACAAAAATGGAAATCACCTCAAAAACTTTCGATTTCATTTCAGGAATGCTTTAAAGGTGTAAATCTAACGAAAACTTGAATTCAAGTTTAGGACCCGTCATAATACTTTCCCCATGCATTATACTATGTATATAATAAATTAATAATTTCTTTTATGATGAAACACTACTGCACAACTCTCAAATATACATGATATTTATACGAATGTTATTCCATAAATGGAGTAAAGTTTCACGTTTGTACTATAAATAAAACAGAAAAAATGTCTTTATAAATTCTAACATATATATAATCATTTCATAAATCATACCGAGTAGTAGAGAAAAAAGAAACTTGGGTGCACAATACTGCAAGCAATTGTTCTTCTTCGTATTTACGTTTTTGCTGTAAAAGGTTTGGATCTATTGGCTAATAATTTTTAGAAAAAGAAACTTTGCAAGACCTTCTTTTCTTGGTGTGAAAAAGATTGTTCAAACAAAAGTGGCTATTTAAGCTTCAGGGAAATAAACGAAAAATACATTTATTCATCAATGAAAATCCCACTGAGTTTTCAACAGCAACACAATAACAAGGTGTTGTATTCTCATCCGTGTTGGGAAGATTCTGTGTCCCGGAGATTCAAGTGAAAGGAATGGGTTGGATAAGTAAAGGAAAATAAATCAAGTAGCTTTCTGAGACATTCTCCGAGTTCTGTTGTTCATAAAACTGGAAATGTTTCCCATGAGACAACATTGTTATTGGAAAAATAAACGATGGAAAATGTTTAAGAAAAGAATCAGTGATGGAAACGAGACGAGAAAAGAAATACGAGTATAAGAGGGGGAGCTTTAGGTCCAACAAAGCGCAATTTAAACATTTGCTACGTAAAAGAATATACACTTATATATTGTCCTTTTTTAGCGTCCCACAAATTGAACTAAACTACAATTTGATATACAAGAGCCTTGCTGTATACTCCTTATGCAGCACTGCGCATTGTGGGGAATAATTTATTTTAAAAAGTATTAAATAGGTTTGGGGCATTAAAAGGTGCAGATAAAATTGCAATTAAATAACTTGAATTTTATATATGTGAGACCAGAAATAGATCTCACATTTCTTTTGGTGAGACAGTTTTATGTACAATATTTATTGTGTCTGAAACGGCAAACAATACTTTCAGTCTGGATGACGCCAGGTTTTACAGCATGTGGACCCAGAGGTCAGATAAAACCATAAACCAAGAGTGTCAAGACAGAGGGGGGGCCGAGCGAGCCCTTACGAGAACGTAAAGTAGCGGCATTGGATAATAGATTAACCAATGAAAAAGGTACTTGTTGCGTCACCTGAATGCTGCAAATCAGAGAAAAGGGGGAGTAACGCCCCCGAAAAAAAGAGAGCCACAACCTGTAATAAAAGAACGACTTTTTTCTCAGACATAGATACGTGTGCGACATCATGATATAGAGAAGATACTAAAATAGGAGTTCGACATTATGCCTAGAACTATATGACTTGGTGAATACAGAAATGACTACGAGAATGACATAAGTGGAGTGTTTGATTCAGCAGTACAATATGATCGACGAAGTTACGGGGCAATGCATTACACTACGAGTTAATGCTAGTAATAAGGACGACATCAAGTACGTGCTGCTAACAAAGTCCAAGACAAACTTGAAGGTCACTTCCTCAAAAAGATATCTAGGTCTAAACATATTTTAAGCAATTTCAGTGGTCTCATATAGTCCCTCAGCTGAAATAATATAATTAATTGTGTAATGAATTTAATAAGTATTTTATGTTGTTAATAAATATTTTAATGTTAAAGTTAAAATGGTGCGATCCATTTAGTGTTATATTAATTAATAATTCTTTTACAGAACTCGCACGAAAGATAAATAATTGGAGAGTTTTAATAGCGGCACAACAAACAATGTACAATTTAATAAATAAGTACCACTATACGAGCAATTTACGGCCATGTTAAGATATTAGATATGTTAATGATAATTAATCTAAAAGTTCAACTTTAAGTATTTCTTATATTTGGTTTCCCACAATATAGTTAATAACTAAGTTTCACATCCGTTATGTTAAAAAAAAACACAATAACCCACCAAATAAATTTCTGGATGTTTACAGCTGTTACCTAAAATAACTAAAAGACAAAACGTCATTTTTAGGGTTTTAAATAAAGAGAATTATCCTTCGTGAAATATTATATTGTTTTTAAAATCTTCACAATTTTTATTCATTACTAAAACTGTGAAATTCCGAAACTCTACAGCATTTACTAACATTAGGATTTGGGTAATGATGATGTAATGACGCTGATATATATTTCTACTTTTTCTGATTTCACTGTACACATCTTAATTATTTCCTCATTGGAATTAACACAAGCACAGTTACTTTTTGTGGTGATAAATTTATTAGCATTTAATTATATGATTATTCTGTGATTAGTACCACCCCCCCAGGAGGGTTTAATGTGAGGCCTTTGTGTAAATCGCAAGCATTTTTGAGAAAAAGGACTCGACCGTTGTCAAATAAAGTCGTCACATACCTTCGGTTTCGTTGCTCTGCCTTTTTGCTGGGATATGGCATGACGATGTATAGTTGCGGAAAAAAAACGCCCCACCCTCTGTTAATAGAGCATCGTTCTTCATAGAGAAAATTGAAAGATACCATTCGATTAGGAATAACATCCTCTACAAATTAGTGTGCTTAAAATTTGCATAAGGGGGCCGCCTTCATTTCTAAACGCTCATAAACTTTGAAATTTTCAATCACAACACCCAATTTTGACGTCACCCACAAGTTCTAAACCCCAAATTAGTCCAAATTCAAATTTTCACGACGTTTCAATCTTTATATCCGAAGATATTCAATATTCCGGAATATGAAATTTTCGGGGATCAGCTCCATATTGAAATCCGCAATTTGAAGAGCGATGTTTTGTTGATTAACCACAGCACTGTTACTGTCCTCTTGACATTCGGCATTATGTCTTACCTCACAGCCAAAGGATCGCAGGTTCGATTCCTGCATGAGAGGGTGAGCATTTTCATGGCTGGGTGTGGTGTTGTCTTTTGTGTGTGTGTGTGTGTTACTAAGCCAGTGGGCCTGTAATGGGTAGGATTATGTGAGCCTCAAATAGGGCACGATTATTAGGGGTAAAAAGCCGTACTGGGTACGTTGTAATATACAATAATCGAAGCATACGCATTCATAACAAACCCGACTTTCAAACATATATACCGCAGTAAAACTTACATAAAAATGTTATTAGGCGTGATAATTCTGCTTTGTAATACAGTTAAATAAGCGAAAATAAATTGAGAATAAAATTATTGAATCATTTTACCTTTGAATAAGAGGTTCTTAGGTTGTTGTAATAAATATCATACTAAACAGCAATTATGCAAATTCGTCTTTTGATGTAAACGTACGTGTTATGGTGTTTAGTATTATATAATTTTATAATTTCTTATTGTTTTATATAAATATTTTTTATTATAAATTATCATATATTGTGGGCGATTTCAACTCGCATTAGCTCCGGAACTATTAATTGACAGTAACATAAGTAGATCCAATTTATAACAATACACGTTTTCATCCTTCAATACAGTAGCAGAATTACGTTGATTAGGTTGCATCTATACAACACTGTGTATACAAAGTTTTTATTAAAACTAGACAAAAATATATGCCCGTTTTCTTAAATGAAGATTAACTTACAATTAATATAACTTTTTCAAATTAGTCATTTTTTTAAACTAATATACGACCCCAAAATCATCGTGATGCTGAATATTTAAACATTTCGAAAGAACTAGAGGGTGGAAACACCTGGAATTTTACAAAAACATATAAAAAGTATTTGTGAATCGATTTTTATCAAAACATGTCCAGGTTTGTAATCATATTTTTTCGATTATTCATTTTATAATTAATATGTCATACGAACAATTATTTCCACAAAAATAAAAATCACGTATGTGGGTTCCACAAAAATAAAAATCACGTATTTGGGTTGTTTAGTAGTAACGTCATACAAATAATCAGCGTGAGCAGATAATTATTACAGAAGATATGAATGGAAGTCTTGGAAACTAATTTAACGTTAGGAGCTCAGAACTTAACATACTCAGAATTCGGAAACACTTCATCCAAATAACTTGAAACTTATATCCGAGGTTAATTTTTAGTGTTATATTCGAAATATTGCGTCAAACTTGGATGTTGTCATTGGAAATTTCAAAGTTTGTGCGCGTTTAGATATGAAGACGGCGCCTTATGCAAATTTTACGCACATTAATTTGTAGATGATGTTATTCCTAATCGAACGGTATATTTCAATTTTCTCTACGATGAACGATGCTCGATTAACAGTGGGTGGGGCGTTTTTTTCCCCTCATCTGTACATCTCTCGCCACCACTCGTCACCCAAAGTTCTTTTCATCTCTGCACTACTCAATTTTTGTTTAACTTCATCCTTACGGTTCTGGACCTCGCCTTATTTAAATCTCAAACTCGTCTCAGTTCCATCCGACTACTGATACTCGTCTGATCTTTTTCTCACTTTTTTGCTGCCAAAATGCATCCCGTTTTGCATTCTTCGCCGGCTTTCACTGGCTTACTCATTTGTATGAAGTTGAAGCGCTTCTTGATTGGCTCCTATGCAGCTAATGGAAATTGTGCAAGTCTTACCCGGAAGCATTGTTTACGCCCAAATCGCCATCTTAATTTTGATGTCATGGATTTATGTTTCGTAAATTTCTCCGGGCTAAGACTGTCAAACGTGGCGTCGCTTGTCTGGGTCCTTTGTTCGTTCAAAAATACCAAAATGGTGCCAAATAGTCTCCCACTTTTAGTTGATGTACAGCTGCGGAAAAACGCCCCACCCTCTGATAATCGAGCAGCGTTCATCGTAGAGAAAATTGAAAGATACCATTTGATTAGAAATAACATTCTCAACAAGTTAATGTGCGTAAAATTTGCATAAGGGGCCATCTTCATATCTAAATGCGCACAAACTTTGAAATTTTCAATGGCAACACCCAAGTTTGACAACTTAGTTCGAATTTAGAGCAAAATTCTACGTGTGATACCAAATTTCAAGTCATTTGGGTGAAGCGTTTTTGAGTTGTGAGTATGTAAAGTTTTGAGCTCCTAATGTTAAATTAGTTTCCAAGACTTCCATTCATATCTTATGCAATAATTATCTGCTCACACTGACTATTTGTATGACGTTACTACTAAACAACCCCAAACACATTTACGTGATTTTTATTTTTGTGGAAATAATTGTTTGTATGAAATATTAATTATGAAATCAATAATCGAAAAAATATGAATACAAACCTGGACATGTTTTGATAAAATTCGATTCAAAAAGAATTTTTATATGTTTATATATACGGCATGTTTAAATATACGGCATCACGATGATTTTAGGGATGGGAAAATTCCTGAGCTACTGCGAGTGGAAATGACTCACAAAAAAAGAAAATTTATAATAAAAAATATTTATATAAAACAATAACAAATTATAAAATTATGTGATACTAAACACCATAACACGTAGCTTTATATCAAAAGACAAATTTGCATAATTGCGCTTTAGTATGATAGTTATTACAACAACGTAAGAACCTCTTATTCAAAGGTAAAATGATTCTATAAGTTTATTCTCAATTTATTTTCACTTATTTAACTGTGTTACAAAGCAGAGTTATCACACCTAATAACATTCTTATTTAAAGTTTTACTGCGGTATATATGTTTGAAAGTCGAGTTTGTTATAAATGCGTATACTTCGACTAATATTGTGCGTATGCTTAGGCACTTGACGCGAGGAACAGCATTATAAAATAACAAATGTTTTTGAAACAGCATTATAAAATAACATTTGAAAATAAACATTTCATTCTTCTTCATTTCATATTTTTTTATTGACCTTGGCACGAATGTCCCATTAGTTTTTAGCAACGTACCCAGTACAGCTTTTAGCCCTAATAATCGTCCCCTATTTGAGGCTCACACAATCCAACCCATTACAGGCTCACTGCCTTAGTAACACACACACACACAAGACAACACCACACCCAGCCATGACCGGTCGTCCATTTTGTTGCTCCAAGTCCTCTGGACGAGCCGGACGGCCTGGGGCTTTCACACCCAGCCATGACCGTGTTCATGCGGAGTACGATCACGTTAAACATGTGGGTCCGAAAGTCCTTCCGAGAGGTTGGTGGTAGGGGAAGGAGGGTGCGGTCCCTGTGGATGCCTCCCCCACTGGGTTCCGGTCTAAATTGGGTGGCACTTCCCGACCGTCTAAACAGTTACCTTACACCTTTCTGGTAGGTCGGACGGTCTGGGTTTCAACAACAACACCCAGCCATGAAACTGCTCACCCTCTCATGCAGGAATCGAACCTGCGACCCTTTGGCGGTGAGGTAAGCCATAATGCTGAATGTCAAGAGGATAGTTCAATAATTCACAACAGTGCTGTTGTCAATCAACAAAACATCGCCCTTCAAATTACGGTTTTCAATATGATCCCCGAAAATTGCACATTCCGGAATATTGAATATCTTCGAAAATAAAGATGTGAAAATTTGAATTCGGACTAATTTGAGGGTCTGGAACTTGTGGGTGACATCAAAATTGGGTGTTGCCATTGAAAATTTCAAAGTTTGTGCGCGTTTAGATATGAAGACGGCCCCTTATGCAAATTTTAAGCACATTAATTGGCAGAGGATGTTATTCCTAATCGAATGGTATCTCAATTTTTTTGTATGATGAAGGATGCTCAATTAACAGAGGGTGGGGCGTTATTTTTTCCGCAGCTGTACATTCGAGAAGTAGGTCGCTGGTTTGTTTTGGATAGGACTCTTATCAGGAATATCTCATGTTAATTTTTATACATAACCACTCATAATCATTAATCGCACTCAGAGTAGTAACCATCTCCTTCTGATGCTCAAGACCTTACCTCTTGGCTTCTCATTGCCTTCTCTCATCATTTTTTGGCTCAGGTCAGTTCCTATGAAACTCCGCCTTCTTCTCGCCAAAACTCTTTAGCCTTATCACAACTCTAGCAATTTCATTAGCTAGAATGCATATGTCTATACCCCCTAGTTGTCAGGCCTTTCGGTATGTAACAACTCAGTTGTATAATTTTTACAGTTTTTGTAAGTACTCCGTTTTACAACTGGTATAATAAATTTGTATACCTACCTAAGGTTTATCTGGAGTACAATGTGTCTGCTCCTTTATTCCAGCTATTTGTATTTTTATAATTTTCCAGGCACTAGTATTTGTTACTTACTTTCTTGAACACACTCAATATTTTTCAGGTTTAACTTTCCCAATATTAGTTGTTCTTAAAAGTATTCCAAATATTATAGGAATATTAGTTTCGCGTCATCATATGTGTATAGCCTGAAATTGTTTCATTTTTTTTCTTGCCCAAATTATACCCAAATTATAGTGAGGTAACTAGGAATATTCAGTGATAATAGGTACTTTATATACCTGTCTGAGAAATTACTTCTATGTAGACTGTAAGGGATCTCTCAGTACAGAGAAGAATATTGTTGGATTGGTTTCGCTTTTATTGTGGCAGGGAAAAGCCGTTGACTGTACTATTGGCACAATGCAATCATAGGTCTTTGATACTGTCAGGCAGGGCCGAGCCAGGCTGGTTGAGAGTCTGTTATTCCGGCCAGTGCAGACCTCAAGTATACAACACAATTATTTTGACACTAATTTAACATAACATAAACTGTAATTTAACTCTTTTTGAAACGTATTAGACCAAACAGAATACCTTATTCATATTGGCATTCAGGGCCGCTGAAAACAGCGAGAAAAAAGTCTATCGAGATGGCGCGATAACCCAGTGGTGAGAGCATGAGGCTTGCACTCGAAGGGCACAACTTCGATTGCTGGCGCTGCCCAAAGTATCCCCGTGTCTACTTGGAGTACTGGTACTTTAAATCTGTGGGTTTTAAAGTCCTTCCGAAAGGTTTATGGCAGGGAAAGGAGGGTACGGTCCCTATGGATGTTACCCCACTGGGTTCCGGTCTAAATTGGATGACACTCTCTCGGTCGTCCAAACAGATACCTTACACCTTGTGGTAGGTCGAAAGGTCTGGGGTGACATAAATAAAGAATGGACCGCCGAAAGCAGACTCGGGCTTTGGGAAAACAATATTCCTGGGCCCAATGACAGAAAAAGACTGCATGGAGATAGAAATTGTTTTCTTTAATCCAAATCCATGTCCATCATGCTGCTCCGAGCACAGGGGATTTGTTCAGGCGCGTCCCGCTCTCTTTACGGGCCTAACGAACAAAATCCTTATCGAAATCCAACTGACATTTAAATAATATCCATTGAAATGCCATTTTGGCGAATTCTTTGGCGTCAAAATATAAAACTACTGCAAAAATATCTTCTCAAGTGAATGGAACAAACTGCACCAAAGACAATGTTAACATATTTGTTGCATAATATTGCATATGGAAAGTGAGCATATTTGGTGAAACTTATTACTTTTTCATTTTTATGTACTATTTTTATATATTTATTTTACAAACATATCATATTTCGAGAACGATTCATGGTAGCGTTTGAAAGTTTCCGCAATACGTCTTGTTATGAAACTTCACGCATAGAAATATTTTTTTTATTTAACACTAATAGAGCTCCTACATTTTTAAAGCATTTTTGTTTCAAAAATTCGTATGAGAATGTGGAAGGTCGTAGTCCTCCGAACTATGGGTAGTGTTTAAAATCAATAGTGTTCCACAATTTACTGATTGAAATTATCGTATATTATTATATTATCGTATATATTAAATTATTTTCGAAATGCTTCATTCGTTCGTGCGATATCGCGCCCAGAGACTCGCAGACACAAAAACTAACATACATACACGCAACCTAAAATATATACAGACACCACCTCAAAAATGTTACGATTCGAGTTTTGGAGTGCTTTAAACGGGTTTTTCCGCCGAAAACTCGAATTCGAATTTTCGACCCCGTTAGAATACTTTTGTATACATTATATATACTGTGTAGCACAATTTTAGATGTGTAGTTACAATACCTAAGCATGGTCTTAAATTTGAACTATTCACAAGCATGGTTATATAATTCAAATTCCACTTCCACGATAAAAGGTTGCAATTTCGTTTCAGTAGCTCAATGGTATAGCATTGGCTGGCCAGTCTGAAGATCCGTGATTCGATTCCCGGTTGGGGCAGAAATGTTCTTTACAATGGCGTCAAGGCAAATCAACTCTGTAGGTTAGTGAAAATATTTCGGAGGTCCTAAAGTGACCCTAGTACGAATAGAACGGATTCAGTAGACTCTGTGTGTTGAGAGCCGATTTCAAATAAGGAGGTCAAAGACTACTTAGGAAGCTATTCAGGAGAATAAAAATAACATCAAGAGACAACCTATGATATAAAAATAGCAGGAGGTAGCTAGTCAGATTGTCAATTTCCCTTCAATATGACTTTAGGGGGTGGAGAATGCAGAATTCACTCAACGGTAGTACGGCTGCGCATTACGGAGATTCGTGGTTCGATTCCTGGTTGGGGCAGCAAGGATCTTTAAAACTTACCCCACTTCAATTTCTATAGGAAAAACATTCTAATCCCTTCATTTAAATAAATGCTTCTAGTCCCAGTAAATCAATAAGCGTAGGCAGTATTTACATCATTATATTCCATGTATGAGACGAGGTTTTCTGTAGTGCTTCAACAAGAAAAGCCAAGTATGAAACAAAGGCTGTCTGGAGGGCGTGATTTGTTATGAGGAAGATGTGAGGTAATATAATAATTTGTGTTATGGGGCATAAGAAAACACTTTGAAAAGAAAGCTTATATGTCAGTTATAATATACGGCAATCTCTTTCCATAAATGTTGAAAGAAAAGACTTAAATTGAAGCTTGAAATATAGTTAAGACTTGGCATATAATAAATTTGAGACTTAAGTGTTTGTGGCAGTGTTTACATGTTTTCAAATACAGAACATAAAAATGTAATTCATTTTTTGATTTTTAATTTTCTTATAACATGTTTTCGAAACGATTGTACATTTAAATATCTCTTCAATGATTGGTCATTGAAGATATCCTAATCAATTGAAAAATCTTTTAATTAATGTATACTTAAGAGTATGTAAATTTTGAATATTTCATACTATTTAATTAAAAAGCACAGACTGTGACTTTTTACACCGATCCCCTAGAAAGAATTTTTTACACTCTGTTGCAAGAAAAATATACATTCATAAAAAATTGAGATGCAGTGGCAAAATACGGCATGTATATATCGTTTGAGGAAAAATGCAAATGATTAGTACTTGAGAGCAAAAAAAAACGAAGAAAGAGAGAAATGGTAACAACAATATTATATTTTAGTAAGTGGTAAATCCACCCCTGGCAGCTATACAAGTCGACATTCGGTGCGGCACAGAGTCAAAGAAGTTGCTTATTTCCCACCTCAGAATATTCTGTCACAAATGTTGCAACTGCTCAGCTAATTCAGTGGTATTCTCAGAAGGTTGCAATTGCCTTCCCAGCATGTCCAGACGTGTTCTATTGGTGATAGGTCTGACCGTATGACCATGGGAGTATATTAAATCCTCTAAGACCTGAGAAAGTAGCGCAGTATGTGGTCTAGAATTGTCTTGCTGGTAAATGGAACATGGGAGGCTGGACAGCATAGGCAGAACAATCGGCTGGAAATATCGTCGACATACTAGCCGTCAAATTGGCTTAAGCACAACTGGAGGAGAACTTTCTCTCTTTCAGCCCAGACCGTCAGACCTCCTCGACGGTGTAAAGTACACTAAAGGAGATTTGCTGTTTCACGAGATGGCTCCCTAGACTGCCGCATTCTGTGTAATAGCCGTGTGCCGCTCGTCAATAAATGCGGGATCAGAAAACTGGCCAGTCATCCACCACACCCGTATGCGGCGGTCTTCAGCACTTAAAGAGAAGAGGGATTGATCCATCGCTAAATACAGCATGCCTCTAATCGGACACTGTTCAGGCTGACTGATCTTGGCACCAATCCAGACAGCTTTGTCTATGTTGATGAGTCAGTGATAGGCGCCATAATGGGCGTCGACACATAATTCCATCTTCTGCCAGTCATCTCGGTATAGTATTCCTTGATACAGAATGCATAGACGATGACAAATGCCTTTGGATGGCTGATAGCGACGCCATTGGTATGGACTGTCTGGGGCGTCCTGAGGTTGCATGTGCCTTCCCTGATCAACTGTTGTCAAGCTCGAACAAATATCATATCGCTTCGACCAAGATGGCGACTGATACGTCTGTTGGGCGAACCAGCTTTCCTTAGGCCTATGATGCAACATCCCAAGAGAGGTTATTTATGTTATTCCTCTTCGAAAATTGCGTCACATCTTCCGATTCACATTTCAAGTCATTTTTTCACAAGTCACTGCACTCCGAGTAGGCCTCGACCAGAGAATGAACATGCTTAACCCGGAATCACAGTGTCTTAGGTTATATTACGCCCCCCCCCCCCCCCGCACGTAGTTCCGAATTTAGGTGTATTTAGGCACTTCCATCATGCTTTTAACACAACCACTCCTGATTAAGATAACTGCTTAAAGCGGAATCACAGTTTTTCATTTCGCATTACGCCCGCACATGTACATAATTACGAATTAAATGTCTGCCAGCTGAAGGAGACAAAAGAGTTTGCTTAAGGCGTGTCATTTTCTCTTCTACGGAGCACCCATAGCCACAGGCTACGAGGCACTACGTAGTCAATAGCTACTGCATGAAAGCCATTGCAAGTTAAAAGCCTATTTTTAAGAGGGTCCCTTTTTATAACATTTACTTTACGTCTTCTTTTACGAGCCTCCAAAGAACAAGTTAATAGCTATTAACAGGGCTGAGTTAGTCTAGTGGTTAAAGCGTTGAGATTGGTCACGGTAGATTCTGGTAGACTCCCGACATCGCCCAAAACTACGTCCGTGTTTATACGGAGTATATTTACGAGGCACGTTCAATCTATAGGTAAGAAAGTCCATCCGAGAGGTGGCGAATTAGGGAAATGATGATACAATCCCTATTGTTGTCATCTTTATTGGGCTCCGGCCTAAATTGGGTGGCATTTTCTTGGGCACCCAAACAAATACCTTATACCTTTTGGTAGGTCGGATCGTCTGGATAGAAAGAAAAATATTAAGTGCCTATTCTACCGCATTACGGGTCCGTATTTTTTATTCATTTGTTAAAAAAATGATTGCAAAACAATTATCGCGAAAAACGTGATTACTAAAAAGGCAACTAGTTTATAATAAAGCATGTAAAGAGTGTCAGATGTAATTTACAATTGCTGGTAACAGAAAGACGTCTTTTCATACAAAATTGTAATCATAGATTATTCGTGCATTACAGTTTTTTTTTACGCCTTATTCGTATATAGTCCTATATGTGTATAATAAGTTCTTTTGTTTTCTATATAATCCTTTTCAAAAACACTACCGTGTTTTATTTATTTTCTGAGTACAAATTTAAAGATATATGGGTATATTAGTTCACTTTCTAAACTATTTCGATTAAACAAATATATATAAGAATAATTTTATATTTATTTTACATCATATAATCATTTAAAACTTTGCATTGATAGAGTTTTTTATTCCCTTGTTTCATATCTTATTTATATAACAGGAATAAATATGTACTTATTTAAAGGAAGCATTAAAGATATATTTTATGTCTCCTATTTCATATTTTGAAGACACAGATAGTATAGTGTAATATGAGAATATTATAAAGTTTGATAAAAAAAACCAACTTTAAAGATTAGAATTAAAGCCCTGGGTTTTTCTAAAATTATTGTCGTCTTTCAAACTGTCTAACAAAACTCTTATATTATTTATCCAAAAGAAATAAATATGTACTTATATAAAAGGAGCATAGAAAATATATTTTACGTTTCTTATGTCATATTCTTCTTAATTACATATTCTTAAATCATATATAGCACAGTGTTATATGCGAATGATATAAATTTTGATAAGAAAATCCAAATATGTAGACTCGAATTAAACTCTTCGGTGTTTCTAATATCAATAACATGTCGCAAACTGTGCAATAAAACTTTAAGAGTTCAAAAAATGTATACGTTAAGTCTTTTAAAATTTCAAGGGGCAAATAAGTTATAGAAGATGTGTAATACAATGACATTCAGAAAATCTATCTACGAAGAAGATTTAAACTCTATCATATGAAGAAGATTTAAATTATCCAGTTACTTTTTCAATATATTCAACAAAATAAATAGAAGCCCCTTATAACAATAGTCTGAGTACTAGAAATATTGGTATGGCAATGCAAATGAATAGAATTTCGCTTCCTAAAAATGGCAATATATTAAGAACGCACTGAAAGCTCTTATTCCACACTCTATATAAGAACAATCAGAATGTACAAATTTTTTCGACTGTAACCCACTACTTTAATTTCTGTTTCGTCCAGCAATGTATTTCTAAGCATTTTACATAGTTATATTTTCTTTTATCTTTATGTTTTAAACACCATGAGGATACTGGCCCTTGTTCTGGAGTTTTTGTGTAAGAAAATTATTGAGTTATAAAAGTCAGACTTGTTACCGCTACATCTGAAAAAGAAAAAATATGATTTATAAAAAGTATAACTTTTACTAGTAATTGCTGATTCTTAACACTTCCCAACATAGTTGAAAAGTATTTATAACTGTGGTCATTCTGTCTGTCCGTTCGCACAACTGCGGTAAAAACGACTTTATAAAAATGAAATTTTAGAGCGTTATTGAGATGGTCTGTGGGACATATGGGAATGAAAATGAATAATATCACTTAATTAGTTTTGAAATTAACCGCCGTAGAAGAAATGAAATACATTGAACCTTATGGGACTTAATTTTTCAAACATTTTTAAGCGAAGTTAAAATTCACAAATTGCTTCGAAAATTTTAGGAAATATTCAAATTATTACATAAAATGTGGGAAAATGTATTTAGTAAATATGTCAGGTAGTTGGTTAAATAAAAATTTAAATAATATTGACATTCATGATATATGAATATATCAAATGACTCATTGCAAAATAAAATATGGAATCTATTTTTTTTCGTGTGTTAAGATCGTGATATTTGAGAATCTTTTAAATGTAGTAAAGTGCTGCATCCTTCATAAAACCGCTTTGTTTTTTGCGTATTATCTATGTGTCTAAATTCTGTGCCAACGCAATTACAATATTTTTTATTTTAAATGATCACTAAACTTTTATTATTTCTACAACGAAGTTGATTTTAACTTATGCAGAATGTAAACAAATCAAGCTATTGTAAGATAAGTAGTATAAGAATTGTTGAATTTTTTCAAGCAAATTTGTTTAGCTCTGGAGTCTAGAATAGAAGTGATATGAATGAAATATTCATTGAACTTACATGGAGAGGTAGACGATTTATATTTTGATGAAGTTTTAAATTTTCAAATATAATAAATTACTGGAGTCCTGTGATAATTTAAGAAACATCACCCCTAAATGCATCACATTTTAGAGATGTTTAAACAAAATTGCATTTCAGTCGGAAAGTGTTTCATAATCAATGCTTTATGCACGATTGATCTTTCTTATTATTTATTAGCTCGATGTTATAAATTGTTTTATATATGTAACTGTTTGTAACAATTAAGTCCTGATTCAAAAATAAATTTGTCGATTTAATCAAACTTTAATCTATTTATTTTATTGTTTATTAATATTTAAAAAAAATTTACAAGACGCCAAGAAATAAATTAGAAAATATATATTACTGACACGGTGCACGATTGTCCATTAGCCGATGATAGCTGAATATATAAGTAGTTTCTATATTCTATTATGCTATCAATGAAGATATTTTATCATCAGCTGCAATAAAATAGTCCGCTTTTTTGAGTCCAAAGAATTTATTAAATGACAACGAAACCCAATCAACATAATTAAATAATAAACTGGAAATTGAAAATCATGCTTCTGTAATGAAGAAAATAATTGTGTTGAGTTTAATGGAAGAAATTTCATGGAGTTAAATGCAATTACCAATTATGTGCACAAAATGTTCAAGAATGAGCTTTGGCATAAGGATTTTAAATCGCCTTACGCAAATGGCAATTCTATGTGGAACAGATAACGCATATATGTAGTGTTAGATATTTTAATATATCATTGCCAAATCACTTTCTGCAATCGGTTTTCTATATTGGGTGAAAGTTGATTTTGTTTACGTTGCCAGCACGTTTGGGGAAAGGAAAACTAACTGAAAATATTTCAACGAATTATAGGTTACACTCAGGAATCGGAGTTCGATATGTTTCAGTCGCTAGCTTTCGCACTTGCGTGAAGTGAAATGAAATGATCCAAACTGAATATTTACCGAAAAAAATTATATGCTAATTTTTTCGATAGTTTCATTTATGATGGAATCATTAAATACAAAAATAGTTCACAAAATGCTTGTACTAGATTCTACCTAAATGTTTTACTTTTCGTTTAGGGAAAAGATTGGCTTTCCTAAAAGTAATAAATATTCAACCATATTATTGATTTCCCTTTCATTGTTAAACTTCGGTTAATAGTGAAAGTAGACTGAAAATACAAACTCGTACTTTTTAAAGAAACGTTTGTACTAGTTTAAAATACTATTGCAAGTAATATTTTCTTCATTATCATTTATTAAATCACAATTGAATTCTGTTAAAATACTTACAGATGTCACGTTCTCATACATATTTATAAAATACTCAAAGTGGCAAATATGAGGGCCATAAAAATTTATGTATACTTTTCTATAGAACTTTAGGGTTTTTTGTCCATTCATGAGTTGTTCCAACATGGGCAGTTTTTCATAACTTGCTTCGATGTTTTATGTTTAAATAAGTGACTGAATGATATTATTGCGGTTATAAAATGTATTTGTTAATTTGCAAAAATAAAAAATACATAATTTGGCTAGGGCCATTCCCAGCAGTTTCTTACACTGCTATGCATTTAATTATAATATTGTATTTGTACTTATTGTGTGGCAAAATAAAGTTTAATATTATTGTTTTAATTGTCTACGATGGTGTAAAATCTTCCATTTTTATATAATAAAATGAAAAATGTTCTGTTTGTTGTCCAAACTTGCATCGGTATTGAATAAGCTCACTTTGAATTAACTCCTGATATAAAACTCGGAAATTTCATTTTAACAAAATACAGGTTAAGGAAATTTAATAAATCTGGCTGCGAGTTTATTCTTCTAGGTTCTGGAACTTCTACAAAACTTTCCAAATAAAAAGGACAGTATTATTCTTAAAGAATTTCTCAAAGAACAACATTTCTGCGTTTTCGTGACTTTTCGTTGAAAGTATAGTTTCTCAGTTATGATTAGGAATACTTTTTTATTATATTTTCAAGCAGATCTAAGATCTTAAAATTCTTGTGCAGGTAGGTATATGAATTTAAAACTATTAGACTACTACCTCAGTCTTATAGATATTTTACTTCCGCAGTTATTCCACAGATATTTCACTTAGCCACAGATACTTCACTGAATGTTTCTGCAAATGTTCCTATTTCATACAATACATAAATTTAAAAGAATTACATAAAATCTTATTTAGAAGTCTTAATCAAGAATTTATCCTACACTGTGAAATATTTCCTCAAAGTATCTTAACTGAAAATGCAACCTTTGGAGAAATCCCTTGTTTTCTTTTAGAAAACACATTATATCGAGTTATAAATAAAAAAGATAAAAACACATAATTTGTTAAAATACCATTTTTTATTGTTTGCATGTAACTTAAATGTATGAAAAATATATTTATTAAAATGTACATAACATAAGACAACGACATACCAAACTTGGGCTTTCTAGCTGCTACAGTTCTTAAATCATTCCCCCAAAATGAGTACAGTCCTATAGCGGACCCAAGACGGGCGAGTCCGATAAGGTTCAAAATATAAAGAATTTAAATATACCACAAAAGACAATGGCATAATACAGACATTCCAGCCGCTCCGGTTTTTGAGTTATTCCTGAAAAACGAATACATTCCCGTAGAAAGCTCAAGACGGGCTAGCCCGATAATGTTGGAAATCTAAAGAATTTAAATATATCACACTGACAATGATACCTCAGTTTGGACCTTCTAGCTGAGTAGGTTCTCGAGTTATTCCCCCATAACGAATATATTTCTATTGCGGTCTCAGGACGGGCTTGACCGATAAGGTTCAAAATCAAATGAAATAAAATGTACCACAGAAGACAACGACATATCAAATTTAATATAAAATTAATGAATGGAACGGGTTAATTAGGGCCTCAAAGATTTGAATCACATTGACAAACAAACATCAATTAAAGGTTGTAAAATTCGGCAGTGGCTCCAATCTGATGGAACCGAGATAATTTTTCTTGGATAACGTTTTGTAAAATAATACTCCTATAAAATTCAATAAGCTTATTTGTTGTTTTCAATATCATTTGTTTATTTTAAAACAAATAATAGGGGCCTATGGTAACTAAATTATGATACATAATTAAAATAATATAATCTAAGTTAACTTCGAATATCAAATATATATAGGGGCCTATGGTAACTAAATTATGATACATAATTAAAACGACTTAATCTAAGTTACCTTCGAATATCAAATATATACAAGTTCGACATACTAAATTTAACAGGATCTAATTATGATGCTAGTTATGTCAAAAATAAAGAACTAGATCCAAAATCCAATTACATATACTTGTGGAACTTAAAGGGCTACAAATTACTTGATTACTGTTTTCAGCTGGCACATTTTGTTTTCATTTAGCATTTTTTCCATCTTTTTCTACTTGACAAAACGATTGATCGAAAATTAAAAGTTCGTCGTAAAAAAACTTATTCATCTGGAAATTTAATTCCTACTGAACATTTATGTCCCTTACTGTTTACATCTATATTTTATAGTTTAGAATGTATTTAAAATAAGTGATGAAAAGCAAGTGATGAAGAAATTGAAAGTAACTGGTAAGTAAGCGAAATTTTTCTCGAACAAAAGCTTTTCATTTTTTTCCACAGAAAATGTCACATATTCATTGGAGTCACATTGATGTCACATATTCATGTCACATATTCAGTTCTGTAGTTCAGGCTGTAGATTTATCGACACTGTAAACAACGCTGGAACGGTAATCTTAATCATATTTTTACATTTTGGGAAATTCTGAACTGAATATATCTTCACGTTTCAAAAGTAAAGTATGTACCTCCACCACAATATAGAAATTGAGTCACCGTTCATTGAAATCGGTTCAGTAACTTAGTCTGTACATCCATCAACATTGAAGAAAAAAAAAACGGCTCAAAAATCGTAAAATGCGTCTTTTTCAATTTTTATTCTAGAGTGCGATCGCACCAATTGTAATTTCGTTTCTTTTTATCAGCTTTGAGACTGTTTTACAGAGAAAAACTAACCTTTAGCTTTCTTAGGAACTGAGCTACAGACCTCTGAAAGTCCGGGTTTTTCATGCATATTATACACTTGCTAGCTTTTGATATGACGACTTTCGGGGTGCAGCGCTATCGCGTCCGTAAAATCATAATTTTGTTAATGCAGCCATAGGCAGATTCAATGAGAATTTTCCCCCCTTTATTACCGAATTCGTATCTGGATTTATTCAACTGACAGACCAATTACATATTTTTGCACACATATCAGGGTGCAGATTTGTACAGCGTACAATGGTGCTCAAAAATTATTCTTGACTTTTCTGGAGAAAAAGGGCAGCAACACATTTAAAATAATATTTAAAGTGATTAACTTGACCTGCTGAATTATATCCTGTAGACTTAATGATTTTTTTAGACTTAATGACTTGCAGACTTAATAATGCGTATTTTTTCTACCCAGACCGTCCGACCTATATTGGGGTTTTTAGCTATATTAAACAACATTTATTTTGAATATACGGTGCAGTTATTTTGAACATCATTGTATGTGAATTTATTTTTGATAAATTTGGATGCGAGTTCTTTCTTTTAGATTCTGGCATTTCCAGATTTTTAGATTCTGGCATTTTCTTTTCAGCAAAATTTAACCGTCAGTATCTTTCTTAAAGAAATTCTGCAAAGAAAAATCATTCTCCGCTTCCGTGACTTCGTTAAGTGCACACTTACGCAGCTATGGTTAGGAATGCTTTTCATGTTCTGACTCTCGAACAAATGCAAGAAAAAAAATAGAAAAGTATAGATGCGTTGAGTAGTTTCGTGCCTGGAGAAAAATTGTTCAATATTAAACGCAATCACCGATAAAAAGAAAAAAAAAGCTGTAATTTCCGGTACATTTAGTTTACGCTCCAACGTGTGGATTTTAAATGCGTCCATAAAGCTTGATCTGGAAGCAGACAAAAGAGGATTATTACTATTGGAATTTGAATTTGCTTTACTGGCTATTTTTAGATACTGTGGTTTTCCGATTTTCTGATTAACTAAAAAAGTATGTATTAGTTTAATAGAAGTCCGGGAAAATCATATCTATGAATCATAAATGCAGTTTTAATAAATCAGAAATGTACAATAAAACTAGAAATGAAACTATACGCTATATTTTAAATTGTGAATTGGTCATATATTGTTATAAACCGATTTTGAAGGTAAAAAAATCTGATGTGGAAAGCATGCGACTCTTCTTACATAATGGATGTACTTTACTTCTTTCAGTGCAAAATAACAATGGACAATATCCACGGCACAATGACTTTAACGTTGTAAAGTACACTGAAATTTGACGCTTTTCCTGATACCAACATGTAAAGTTAATTTGACATACCAAATGGATTTATATTTTTGGCAAATATAACTTGACAATTGGAAACATTGCAAATATATGTTAAGTAATTTCTTGAAATATGTTAATTATTAATCCATCTATACATTTAGCGACATTTTTGTAACATTACCATCATTTTTAGCAATGTAGAGATATTTTCGTCAATTTAACACCAGCTTCAAATTAGTCGCTAAAGTCATCAAATTCATCGCCAAGTGTTACATATTTTATGATATTTACGTTCGTTTCTATGTAGTTTTATGTATATGTATTTTTAATGTGCGAGAATGGTTCAAGCTAACATTCTAAAATTTGTACCATGCGTTTCATAATAAAATATGAAGTACGAAGTGATTATTTACATAAAATTATTGAATGTCCTGATTTCATTATGACTTTTCAAAATTTTATTCAAAATTTGGGTGTCTTCAAAACGTGCAATCTTGTCTAAAATCAATAGGGATTCAGTACATGCGAGGCGTAATAATGAAACCAAATTACGTTCAATTCGTCCGTGAGATATCACATCTGCATACTCACAGATACACATATCACAGCAAAAACGTTCGATTTCAGTTCAAGGGTGCTTAAAACGTGCTCTTCCGAGGAAAACACGAATACGAATTTTCGACCCCTTCACAATACTTTCCTTATATTTAATTCTATGTATATAGGGAAAGTAGTAGATCAGAAATGTACAGATAAACTGGAAATAAAACAATACGCTATATTTTAAAAAGTGCATTAGTTTTAAATTTCAAACTGATCTAACTGAAAAAGTAATAAAATTTCAGCATAAAACACAAATTCAACGGTTTAAACCGATTTTGAAGAAAAAACAACAACCTTCTTTTTCAGGCAAGAAGAGCAAGCAAGTAAGCTAACGAGAAATGCGACCCAAGGCAACTGCCTGCAGAAAAAAAATGTGGAATAATCAGGAAAACGGAGTTGATAACGGCAAAAAGAGGTGGCAAAACTCACAAAGAAAGTAAAGGATAGTACAGGATACTATGAATGACCAGCAAAAACGAAAGAGGAAAGTGAATGTCCAGCAAAAATATTCAAGGCACCTGTTTGGTAAGGAAAACTAGGAACATAAGTGAAACTACTAAATTAGAAAAACAACTAGCTTTCTTCAGTAGTTGCATGAGTTGTTCAAATCAGCTGTAAAAATAACCGTTTATAAAAAATGAAAGATAAGTAAAGCAGAAAATACAGAAAATTGTCGTTAATAAGGGATTTTGGCTGAAAAACAATCAAGAAACTTTTAAAACGCCCAATTCAAAAATGTAATTGGGAGTAAAAATGATCTTAATTTAGCTTTCCCAAACTTTTGAAATATATTTTAGAGTACCAAGAATGTTCAGAAATTGAAGAATTAGATGCTTCTTGCTTAAAAACATAACTCATGTGTTCCTTAATACAAGATTAAAGAGCTTGCACTAGGGAAATCTGTAAGGTATAGAATACCACCCAAGGCCGCTTCAAAATTTTATGGACGATTGCTTTAAAGTGATGGCTTTGGAACGCCCCCTGTATGTTTGTGAACAATTAATGACTGTTTGTGAACAATCAATGACCCTGTATGTTTAACAATTAATGATTTTCCGTAATAAATTGTTTATATTTGCTAAGTAAACTATAGCGCTTAAGTTCTTAATTGTTATATAAAGACCTACACAACTTATATGAACATTTTAAACTCTTCAATTTGCCTGATTCTCTCCATTACCTTTTTTGTACGATTTTACCGATTTTTTCAAAACACCAAGTCAATCCAGGTCCACATTAGTCAGATAACAGGGTATTCTCTGTAGAAACGGATAAATCACGTATATGAAAGTATAAATAATAATTCCTCAAACATACAGGTTTACTGTGGAGATAAAAAAAATAAGTACATAAATGGTAGCGAGTTTGGAGCATTAATATGGAGCATGGAGATCTGGTAGTAATATTAATATGTAATTAAATTTAATTATTTTCCTATATTAAATTACAAAGTTTTAAATGCGTCGTGTGATTAAGAAGAAACAAGCAAAATAACCCACGTTCTAAATTTCTGGATTTTTAAAGCTTTTACCTAGAAATTGCTGATAGGCAAAATGTTTTTTTTTTCTAGTTTAATTTAAGTGAATTATTCTTCATAAAATATTATTTATTTTCAAAATTTTTCAAAATTATTATTCATTACTAAAACCTATAATGTTCCAACATTACCAATTTAAAGCACTTATTAACTTGATTTTCGAAAGAACGATATGATAACTTTGATATAAAATCCATTACACTCTTATCACTATAGATCTTACCAAAATCTTTCCTCCTCGTAATAAATGAAATATACATATCACAAACCACATTATCTTTCAAATGACGTAGCTTCAAGACGTGGGTCTGCAGTTCGTCTTGGACAGGGCGTTGAATTAAAACATAATAATATGGCATTTTTCGTTCATCACACACTCACTATCATTAAATAGTTACTATGAAGTTCCGCCTTATTCTGGCCTGAAGATAGTTTTTCAGACTTACTACTTCTCGCAGTGTTTGGTTGGCTTAAGCATGTAGACAGTTCGCCTCTGGACGATCGAGTTTTCCAACTTTCCATCACGTGACATCTCAGTTGTATCATATTTCTTTTACAGCGGATGTTTCAATTTTGCGTACCTATCTAATGTCTGTCTGGACTTCTCACTGTCTTGACTCACCTATCTAATGTCTGTCTTGACTTTTGTTCCAGCCATTTCTGCTTTTATTACTTAGAACTCCTTTAGTCGCATATATTTTTCAGTTCCATTCTTTTACACATCCGTATTCGTAATTTTTCCGGCCCAAGTTTCACGATATTAGTTGCTTTTAAATTTATTTCAAGCATTATAAAGATGTCGATTTTGTGTCATCACAATTGTTATTAATTACATACAGTATTTATTAATTTATTACACACAGTTTTCATTAATTTATTACATACAGTATTTATTAATATTTTACACACACTATTTATTAACAGTACTTATTAATTAAAATATTAATTAAGAAATTAACAAATTCCTTAAATTTAAAATTCTCAAGCTGTATATTTTCCAAATAAACATCTTATCATTATTTGACTCAAACTTGTACACTAATGAAAGATTTGGGTCTTTGACACAGATTTTAACACTTTATTACTCAGTACGTAACATTTATTCAGTAAAATATTTCTTATATGTCGCATAACGCAAATGGCAAAACACATATATCCTATACTGTCTTTGCAAATTACTACTCGCCAGACAAACTTTATTTTATGGCCAGATTATCTGGCGGAATGGTAGTGATAAAAATCGTTGTTCCAGGCAATTTTAGTGCCATGTTGTTACAATCTCCGTAAATCTGCCTGTTGACGAAAACATGCCAGGCTAAGTGACATTAAATAAACTGTTCGTGTTTTGATAAACATCTTCTGAATTAAAGTTATTTAAAGTTTTAATCCTGTATCAAACAAGGTGGTTGAAATATTCAAATGCTGGTTAATTTTAGCCTCTTGAAGTTATTGATTTTTTTAATATATTTCATTATTTCCCCTATATACATAGTATAATGTATAAGAAAAGTATTGTGACAAGGTTAAAAATTCGAAATCAAGTTTTTGACGTAAGAACATGTTTCAAGCATCACTGAACACGAATCGAGCGTTTCTGAGGTGATGTCTCTCTCTCTCTCTCTCTCTCTCTCTCTCTCTCTGTGTGTGTGTGTGTGTGTGTGTGCGCGAGTCTATGAATGCGATATCTCAAGAATGAATAACGCGTTTTGAACTTAATTTGACACGATAATTACAATCCGTGAATACTGGAACCTTATTAATGTAAACGTGCTCGGCATTCGAAATACTTCTTAATATTTTAATTAATTTTTGAAAAAATCATAAAAAAAATTAGGACATCAAATAACGTTAAATAAATAATCATTTTATACATACTTTTTAATTATGAAACAAATGACACAAATTTTAGAACACTAGCTTAAGCCGCTCCTGAGATATTGCATGTTTTTCAAATAAATTTATCGAAAGAATTACATAAAAATGTGTTGCGTCACATATATGATATTGGTCAGAGTTCGAAAGTAGAGCACTACAAGTAGCGAAACTACAGTGGTCACTACTTTTTCTTGTAGTTTGTAGTATAACGCGCTACTTTTAAAAATAAGTAATGTAACGAGTAGCGCGATATAATAAATCACTAGTTTGTATTGAGTTTTAACTCTACTTTTAACGTTACTTCAGTAAATAAACAAGGTGCTATTCTACATATCACGTGATCACCCTTTTTTCATTTGTATGAAAATTAGTGTTCTGCGCAACGGTGTACGTTTTGCAAATGCCAAGCGATTTGGAACATATCAAAAATGGCGGTTGTTTTAGCTGACGAGACATCTTCACAACTAAGTGCCCGTCTAATAATACCAAATAAGACGAAATGAAATTTAATGCATTCTGCCGTCAAACTTATATGTTGTTTCCTGGAAGAGAACGAGGAGAAACTACATAAGATTTTTGATGCTGCAGGGTTAGGAAGGCCATTGCCTCATAAAGTTGATTTTTTATATGGATATATTCATATGTGTTAATTCTCAAAAGATTCTGCTTATCTGATTCCATTTTCACATGCAAATTCTACTAAAAATGAAAAAACATGTTTTTAAATAATTATATTTTTCTTTTATTTTATTTTATAGTTTTATTTTATTTTACTCTTTTCAGAAGTGGATAAAAGCGTAAAGATTATTATGTTGATCAGTAAATTTGGGAATCAGTAAATTTTAATTATTCAGAATACGTATGTTAAATTACTACAGTATATCCATATCTTCAACTTTTTGTGTAAATTGAAGCTATAGCAAAATTCGGCTTATAAAAGTAGTTATGTATTGACTGTATTTTAGAAGTAGTTCGTAGTCACTGCTTTTTTAAAAAAGTAGTATAGTTGTAGTTAACTACATTTGTCATAAAGTAGTTGTAGTGGTAGTTCACTACAAAAATAAAGTAGTTTTTCCAACCACTGGCATTGGCAATTTATTTAGTGATCTTGGCGACTAATTTGAGGAATGTTACCAAATTGGTAACAATTTTAATATGGTGCCAAATTGGCAAAAATGACGCCAAATTGGCAAAAAGGACGCCAAATTGATACATTTACATATTTTAATATGGATTCTATTGCTTTTAGCAGATGTTAACAATCATTCCAATTGCCAAGTTATATTTGCAGGAAATATAAGTGAATTTGGCACTTTAAAATAATTTTACCTATTGTCATCCAGAGGAAAGCCCAATGACAGTGCACTTTTCTACGTTAGAAAGGTTTTGTAGTCGTTATTTTGAATTAAATGTGTGAGAGTAGGAGACATTTAGGCATTTTCAATATTAAGAAGATTTAAAAGACATAACTGCAAAACAAACGCGCAGACGCGTAGACACCAATTTACGACAGCCCTGACCCGGGATGTCAGAACTGGAATAAATTCGGTGCACATAAATTACAGGTGTGGTTGTGTCAAAAATCTTCTTGCGGCCATAGCTGATACCATGCAGATTGGTTAATAAGGTAGCCAATAATTAAGTGTTGCTACATCTCATTGAGGACAACCAATGGGATATGGAGGGTATATCTGGACCTCAGGCGAAATGATGTGGCAACAAGCAAAATAGATTCAACAGATATTCAGTCAATATTCAGACATGGTGTGACAGTAAATTGATAATTACCGGACAGAGACATGGTGTGACAGTCAATTGAAAATGACCGGCCCAGAGAGATGATAAAAAAGGAATGCAGAATGACCGGATAAGAGGTTGTGCTTTAAAAATAATGGCAAGCAATGACTGCCAAATAGCGGTGGCTGTTCGACAATTAAAGTTCGGCCGTCCAGTAGCCGTGACGTTAGATAATTAGAAGGTGTTTCAGTTGTCATGACAAAAGGCAATGAAGGAAACATAGATGTGTGCCAATCTGCTTTTATAATAGGTAGAAAATATATAATTTTAAGCAAATATAATAATTCTAGTCTCATACGTGCAGCGTCTCCTCCTTAAGAGTAATATATAAGTAATGCAAATTAATCGTAATTTTGATATGTTTAATAAATAATGTTTATTTTAAAATTGTGAAATCAATTGTGTAGCATGTTAAATAATAATTAAATTTTAGGAACTCGCACAGAGAGTTTATGGTGGATTAATGCGGCAACGATGCAATGTACGACTATACGATTTCACGAACAATTATAATTAAGCATTTAAGTCAAACCAAAGATTTAATTATTATTTATAAAGGAGTTAAACTCCAACCAGATTTTTATTTTTAAATGTGTACCACATTTTGGTGCGGTGACCAGGATTATTTGCTCAAAAGCATATATTTTCCAAACGCGACACCGAGACACCGAGAATACATATAGAATGCTGAAGACATATAGAAGTAGAGTACTTGCATTATGCAAGGTAAGTCGTGTGCTGCCCACATCAGATTTTTTCTTTTGTATAACAATGCATGTTATTGAGCGACAAAGATAGCTATCTTAATTGAAAATAGCCTTCCCTATGTTTTGTTCCGTACGCAATGAAATAAGTTTACTAAGTTTCAGCATTCTCGGTCACCTGGGGGCTTCTAGAGAGTCTGAAAGGACTCTTCGATCCCTTTCAATTTTATCCGGCTCCAAAATCAGATTTTGTTAAGTACTGTGCTGCGATCAATACATAAGTATGCAAATATTCAGCTTTCTAGTTCATTGATGGCTTCGGCATAGAGTCTGAAAAGACATATCGCCCCTACCCCCCCCCCCCCTCCGTATTCGCCACTCCAGGATATAGTTAAAATTCCGTCTCTGATAAGATCTGTCCCGTGGCGGATACTATACATTTACAAACATTCGGCCATGTAGTTCACCGAAGGGTTTCTTGGGAGTCTGAACGATCTTTTAGAACCCCCCTCCCATTTTCTCCTACCAAGAGGGGTTTAAAAATCTAGCTCGGTTAGGGTCTATTCCGTAATCAAGAATATGAGTATGCAAAATTTCTGATTTGTAAGTCACAGAGGGGGCTTCTGGAACGGATGAAAAGGCTTTTTGATAATTCTTTCATTTTTTCTTTCATCCAGAGGGGGAATCAACAAGAAAGATCAATCATGCTTAAAGCATTGATTATGAAACACTTTCCAACTTCAATGCAATTTTATTTAAAAAAGTCGAAAATGCAATACATTTCTCGGTAATATTTTGAAACTTATCACAATACTACATTAATTTATTATATTTGAAAACTTAAACCTTCATTGAATAAAATGAACTTCATTCAAATGACGGCATTGAAATAAAAATTGCCTGGTTTAAATATCTTTAAAATGCGATACATTCAACGGTAATATTTTTGAAACTATCATAATACTACGATAATTTATTCTATTTGAAAACTTCATCGAAAACAACTGAAATTCATTCAAATGACGTCATAGAAAAAATAGCACGCCTGGATCTCTATAAAAACAGGATTTCATTCATAACTTTCTCCCATTCATTTCATTCATCACAATACTATAATAATTTATTTTATTTAAAAATTAAGACCATGGAGCTACAAGTAAGTAAACTCTATGCTTAAAACTTCATAGAAAAAAATCGTCCTTCTCTTCATAAAATCAATTAATATTTCATTCATATCAGCCATGCAGACTCCATGGACTAAATTATTTTGTGTTAAAGAAATACAGCAATTCTAATACAACTCATTCTACATATTTTGTTGTTTACATTTTACATAAGTGATAAATAGGCTTCGTTGTAGAAATAATCAAGTTTGGATAATCATTTAAACTCAAATATATTGTATTTGCGTTGTTTCAGTATGTAGATGCACAGAATTTAAGCAAAAATAAAGTAGTTTTAAGACGGATACAACACTCAATATGAATTAAAAAGAACTTAAAAAATCACGATTTTGAAACAAGATGGATGACATATAACATTTTGAAGTGGGTCATGTGATCGTTTCATATCATGGTCACGTGATCGTTTCATATAAGAGGTGTAATTATTATTTTAATTTTTATTTAAAAAAACTACTGAATATATTTCGCTGAATTTTTTTTTATATATTTTATGTAACAATTTGAATATTACCTAACATTTTCGAAGCAATTTGCTTATTTTAAATTTGCTTAAAAAATGTTTGAAAAATTAGGTTCCATTAGGGCTCAATGTATTTCATTTTTTCAACCCGGGTTCAATCCAAAACTAATTGGGTTATATTATTCATTTATATTCCCATAGGTCCTACAGACCGTCTGAACAACATACTAAAATTTCATTTTGATTAAGTCATTTTTACGGCAGTTATCGTGCTAACGGACAGACAGACAGACAGAATGAACAAAGTCATAAACACTTTTCGACTTTGTTGTAAAGTGTTAAAAATCCGACTCGGTCAGCATTTGTCTTGTAGTTGGTACTAAACGTGTCGAAAACCCAGACCACTCGACTGACCTGAGGACTTAACAGTAGCAGTTTGAGTGGCCGGGGGTACTAAAAGTGTGGAAAAGTTCAGTTTTGTTGTTGGGACGCAGACCGTCCGACCTACCAGAAAGGTGTAAGGTAACTGTTTGGACGGCCGGGAAGTGCCACCCAATTTAGACCGGAACCCAGTGCGGGAGGCATCCACAGGGACCTCCCTTCCTTCCCCTACCACCAATCTCTCGGAAGGACTTACGTACCCAAATGTGTAACGTGATCGTACTCCCCATGAACACGACGGCAGTTATGGCAGCGTGCAAATCCAACGCGCAAACTACCGGGCTACCGCGCCTAAAATGTGCCAACAGCACGCGGTGTTCCCAGGTGGTCACCCACCCAAGTTCTAACCGCGCCCGATGATGCCTGACTTCGGTGATCTAACGAGAACCAGTGTTTTCAGCACGGTAGGGCCGTGGGCAAGTTCAGTGTTCTGGAAAACTTCAGTCCTCTAAGTTATATGGTGCTTCTAGAGGGACTATAAAGATAAATAAAGTTATTCCATTATTATATAGTTAATATATGCAACATAACACAAATCAGATTTCTATACACATAAAAAGTTCAAGGTAGGAAAATCAATGATATAGACTAATCATGGATTGTGGCCCTGCTGTAAAGAATTATTTTCACAAAAGATCCTCTCGGACAGCATTTCCGAAAATGTCGATATACGAGCACTACTTATATGGATCGATTGGCGTTCTTCTTATGGGGGTTGATCTTATTTGTTATTTGTGTACCCTTTCAACAGATGAAGCTGATGTTTTCAGAGATTTGGCTATTGTTTGTAAAAACGCTATTATATGAAAAGCCCTCTAAAATGAAGTAAACATTTTTATAAATCAATAAGATACTTATACTATAAATGGCGAACAACATAATTTCGAGTGTGAGTAATTTACGTACGTTATTATCATCGAGGTTGCAGGACGATTTTCCGGACAACCCGTTTTCGCCTGACCGTGACTCTATACATTTAAATGGCGATTTCTGACCGAGAGGGTACTTGAGAAATAAAAATTGTAAAATAATGGTTATGTATTGCTGTGCTTAAGGCTGCAAGAAAAATCATGTTAAAGGAGGACTTTACTCTTTTCATGGCTAAGTTATTTGTCATTATATGTCTTACAAATATAATTAAAAAGTAATGTTGCTAGATTTTAGAGTGATGCATTTCATTTGGCTGTTAATTTAATTGCTTTTAATGCTGTATTATTAGAAGTTTTGCTTTATTTTTGGTGTTTGTGATATTGCAGAAGACTTGTAATGCCATTCTAAAACTTCAAAAAAACATTTGGAGTACTTTGCTTATAGTTATAAAGTTATTTTCGGTATCCCCGTAGGTTTCACCTTCGAGATAAACTTGGTGACTAGCAAGATTGGGTGGCTGAGGAAGAAAAATAGGAGTTTTTATAATGAGCGTAAAGACGTGTCGTATAATAAAAGTTTACGTTTAAAATAAAATATAATAATAGTTTACATTCATTAAAAATGTCAGCTAGATTTTACATCATAACTTTTCAGTGTATTTTATATAAAGTTATATGATCTGTAATATGAGCATGATCTCATTTCTAGTTCAAAGTAAATGTACTTAATAAGTATTACTAGTTAGCATGGATGCCCATAGGGGAAGACAAGGGGGCAATTCAAAATCACAAAGGTCGATATCAAACTAGTCGATGTTGTTAATCTTATCCTTGAGTTTGCCCCTCCCCTCTCCGGATAAATTCTGTAAGTGCGTTAATTTCATATACACAATAAAATATACTTCTCCCGTTCACAAATTAAATATCAAAGGATGTATCATCAAACTCCCAATGTTTTCAAGAAGTATTTCGGTATTACACTCTTGTTTAGCTCTCGAGAAAGAAATATGCCTTGCCCAAAGAAGTATTTGAATCACCAACTTCTTGATCATGCATTAGAAATCTATTAAATGAGCAATCTTAACTCTAAGCGAACCTCACATTTTCCTCATCATAATTAAAGTAATACGCTTCTTGATCTAGAAATAACTCTACCAATATAAATATTTTTAGTTACATCATGTTTTATATACCAAAGTCATGTTTCAGCACACTTATATAAATTAAAGTCCAAATTATTATACTCACAGACATTTGACTAAAATAAGGCCATTGGTGATCTAGCTTAGGTGATTCAAAAGTAACAATTTTATATTAAAATAGGACTACATCTTTAAATGATATTATCCTCATCAAGTAATTACAACATGATTAAAATGAAATAATGTCACTCGAAAAACTAATAAAAAAACGGTAGGGAAGGGAGTAAATGGGAATTAAATAAAGAGGTTGTCAGAAGGAAGAGATGAAAGGGCAATAATCGTTATACATATTTAAATAATTTTTAATTATTTGTTTTTCCTTATATCTGAATTTGAAATACATAAAGCTCTACATTTTTCAGTATTTTATGTAGTATATTTTATATCATATTTTATTTGCAATTGTTTTTTAATCCAATTTGTTTTACGAAATTGACTTCATTAACAAAGTTATTCTTTAGAAATAAAATTTTTTGGGAACAAAAATATTCTACTCCTATTTCTTATTTTTCTTGATACATATTCTTTAAAATATTATAACGTATAACACATGTAGCAACTTCTCATTTATCCTAATCTTTAATAGAAGTTAAAAAAACAACAGAAGGTACACCACACAGTTTAGGCGTTAAATCGCCAAATCATGAATGTATTTCCCCTCCACGACCTGTTTATATTGGTCACATTTCTAGTATGGGGAGAATTGGACTGCGCCTCCCCCATATATACTAACTCGTTGGATATTATCGTTTAAGGAATGAATTCAGCATTCATATCAGCTATATTGCAGACTCCACAGCTAAATAATTTTGCGCTAAAGAAATTAAGCAATTCTTATACAACTCATCTTACAGCGTGATGTGTTTACATTCTCCACACATGAAAATTAGGTTTCGTTGTAGAAATAATCTTGATGATCATTTGAACTGAAAAATATTGTAATTGCGTTGGCGAAGTACACAGATGCACAGAAAAAAAAATAAAGCGGTTTTAGGACGGATGCAATACTAAATATAAATTAAAAAGAACTTTAAAAATCACGATTTTGACACAAGTGGATGTCATATTTTATTTTGAAGTGGATCACGTGATCTCTTTATATAATATGGATGCAATTATTAATTTAATTTTTATTTATAAAACTACCGAACATATTTAGCTGAAATAGTGTTTATATATATTTAATGGGATAATTTAAGTAATTCCTAAAATTTTCGTAGCAATTAGTGAATTTTAAACACGTTTGAAAAAATAGAGGGTTCAATGTATTTCATTTTTTCAACCCGGGTTCAATCAAAATCTAATTGGTTGATATTATTCATTTACATTCCCATAGGTCCCACAGACCATCTCAACTACATACTAAAATTTCATTTTGATAAAGTCATTTTTACGACTGTTATCGTGCGAACGGACTGACAGACTGATAGACAGAATGAACAAAGTCATAAAAACTTTTCAACTATATAAAGTGTTAACAAGAAAGATCAATCATTCATAAAGAATTGATTATGAAACACTTTCCAGCTGCAATTTTATTTTATTTGAACATCTTTAATTTTAAAATATATTTAAAATTATCACAATACTATTACAATGATTTATTATACTAGAAAACTTCAAACTTCGAAAATATGTATCGCCTGGAATATAAATCGCCTGGTTCTCTATGTAAAAACAGTAAATATTTCATAATATATTTGTATATATATATATATATATATATATATATATATATATATATATATATATATATATATATATATATATATATAACAATAATATATTTTGCTTAAAAACTTAAAACCATTGAGGTAAAAGTAATTTAACTCTATGCTTAAATCTTCATCGAAAAGTCTGCTGTAAAATTGTCTGATTCTCTATGCAAAATTAATGAATGTTTCATTCATTTCAGCTATATTGCAGACTCCAGAACTAAATAATTCTGCTTTTAAGAAATTCATCAATTCTTCTGCAATTCATCTTACAATTTGATGTGTTTACATTCTCCATAAAAGAAAGTTAGGCTTCGTTGTAGAAATAATCAAAGTTTGATGATCATTTAAACCCAAATATATTGTAATTCCGTTGTTTCAGTATATAGATGTATAGAAATTAAGCAATAATAAAGCGGTTTTAGGACTGATACAATAATAAATATAAATTAAAAAGAAGTTTAAAAATCAAGATTTTGCCACAAGATGGGCGTCATATTTTATTTTGAAGTGGGTCATATGGTCTCTTCATATAATATGGGTGTAATTAATATTTTAATTTTTATTTAAAAAACTACCGAATATATTTTGAAGTTTTTTCATACTTTTTATGGGTTAATTGGAATATTTCCTAAAACTTTCGAAGCAATTTGTGAATCTTAAATTCGCTTAAAAAATGTTTGAAAATTTAGGTCCCACAAGGTTCTGCTTCTTCGACCCTGACCGTCCGACCTACCAGAAATGTATATGGTATCTGTTTAGGGGCCGGTAATTGCCACCCAATTTATATCGGAACCCTTCAATGTATTTAAAATTTTAAATCCGGATTTAGTCCAAAATTAATTGGGTGATATTTTTCATTTATATTCCCAAAGGTCCCACAGGCCGTCTAAACAACAAACTAAAATTTCATTCTGATAAAGTCATTTTTACGGCAGTCATCGTGTGAACAGATAAAAAGACAGACAAGTGGGTCATATGGTCTCTTCATATAATATGGATGTAATTAATATTTTAATTTTTATTTAAAGATCTACCGAATATATTTTGCTGACATTTTTTTTATATTTTTTATGGGATAATTGAGTATTTCCTAATTTTAAATTTGTTTAAAAAATGTTTGAAAAATTAGGTGCCACAGGGTTCTGCTTCTTCGACCCAGACCGTGCGACGTACCAGAAAAGTATAAGGTATCCGTTTGAGGGCCGGTAATTGCCACCTAATATAGATCAGAACCCAGTTCAATGTATTTCAATTTTTAAATCCGGGTTTTATCCAAAACTATTTGGCTGATATTATTCATTTATATTCCCAAAGATCCCACAGACAGTCTGAACAACATATTAAAATTTTATTCTGATAAAGTCATTTTTACGGCAGTCATCGTGCGAACAGATAAGCAGACAGACAAGTGGGTCATATGGTCTCTTCGTATAATATGGGTGTGGTGAGGTTCATTTTACACATAAATACAGAATTAAAATACACTACTACTACTTACCACTAGTGCCTTCCAGCTCAGCCGATGTATCTATAGTGGGATCCGAACGGATCAACGTACATTGCTTAGACTAATTAACGAGTCAAATGTTGTGGCCACAAACACATTTATTAAAGAAAATGCATGAAATATTCAGTTTGACAATAATCATTAATTTACACAATAACACTATGCTTAATCTACCCAGCTTGACCTTAGGGTGTACGGTTTTAATTAATATATAGATTTTCAAAATTTCCAAACTTTGTATTAAATTAATTTCAAAATCCTTCAGTGGGCAATTATCCCAAATTTAAAATTCATACTAACACTTGATCTATACCAATACATAATACACACCACATCTCAATTGAAAAATAAAATAAACAATACCTCCATACAGATGAATTGAATAATACCTCCACATAGATGATTGGCACTATGCCTCCACAAAGATGAAATGGGTAGCCTTCACTAGATTCCAGTTCATAGGATAGGATTTCCGTAAACGCAATCACACCGCTAATGGAATCCGATGTTTCATCAGGGATTGAATACAGTCCGCTTATTCTCCTACTCCTAATGTCGGATTTGGCCCAGCGATTCCTTTAATGTCGGAACTTGCGTGCAGGCCGCTGACGGTAGGTCGTATCCCGCCTAACAAAATGTAGTCTCCTACGGACCGTACTGATGACAGTTGACATACCCAGTTGACGCGTGTCGTACACTGCATAGGGGCCCAGGATTGACGCCCCGCAACACTCCGTCCGCGTACACTCGTTATGAAGGAGATGTACTCTGAGCTGTCGATACCGTCCTTGCAGTACACACAGTTGCTACGGCTTGGATGTAGCTAAGGATTCAAAGGGTTCCCACACTACACCGTTTGGAGTCAGAGCTGCGTGGCACTGCGAAACAAAAGTGGCGACTTTCTCGTTGCCTCACAAACAGCCCGTCTTAGTTGATTTGCTACGAACGACCATAGACTTCAAATATATGGATAGTTGCTTATGGAGATTATGCGCTACCCTACAATATAGTACTCCTTGTCAGGTATAAGGCGCCGGTTCCGTGAAAACTGGCATATGCTGCCGTTCGACAAGTGTCGACTAATAATGCTTAAATGCGTTGCTTGGCTCAAAACAAGTGCACAAAAAACACCAGGAGATATTTCTCCATGAAAACAGGATAGCGTCTAATTTTCACATTTTTTCAAAGTCCCTTCAGAAAATTATGAAAAGAGGGGAACAAAATTATAGGGCGGAAGTCCCCCGTCTTCCCATACGATGTTTCCGAAGTGCAATAAAAAGGGCGGTACAATTTCGACTCACACTATTGGTCTGCAAAGTGACGCTCATTTTTTATGCGCTCCACTAAAATTCTAGGACCAGAGAGTTCCTGCAGACCGGTCCCAGGTCGGACTACGAAGAGAGAGCCGCACCTGACAGGGGCTATAAATTTCTAGAGATTTGTAGCTTGAACTTTGACATTTTGTTACAAACTCTTATGAACATTTACACCCCATGCCAAATATGCATTCACCAAGGCGCCGCGAAGTCCCATCTCGTCTGTGAAGAAGCATCGCTATATAACACAACACATATTATATATACATTTCGAGTAATTGCTACACCTGCCCCCTTTCATTTCTGGGCTACCCGGGGCATGAAATATCCCTACATTAATTAATATTTTTATTTTTATTTAAAGAACTATCGAATATATTTTGATGACATTTTTTTTTCATATTTTTATGGGATAATTTGAATGTTTCCTAATTTTAAATTCGTTTAAAAAATGTTTGAAAAATTAGGTCCCATAGGGTTTAATGTACTTCATTTTTTCAAACCGTGTTCAGTCCAGACCTAATTGTGTGATATTATTTATTTCTAGTATTCCCATAGGTCCCACATACCGTCTGAACAACATACTAGAATTTCATTTTGATAAAATCATTTTTACGGCAGTTATCGTGCGAAGGGACAGAGAGACAGACAGAATGAAAAAGTCATAAGCACTTTTCAACGATGTTGTAAAGTGCTATAAAATGTATTTGAGTCTAAGCCGAAAGTCATGTGCTGCCCACATAAGATTTTCTTTATATTATGGCAAGGTAAAAAGGTAGGTTTTAAAATTTTCATTCTCCCTTTACTAACTGTAAATTTAATTTCCAATTTGAACCTCGTGTGCCTCATCCTCATGTTGTATTATGTATTGAAAACAAGAATGAACCATCCACAAACGAATTATTTTCAATCGTTTGAATAATTTCTTGTAAGAAATATTTGTTTACATTTTCTGTGTACATCTTCCGCATACATTTTGTTTTCAAACGCCATACATACAGACATTTACATCCGCTTGACACTGTATCTAAAAATGAATTATGCATAAAGAAATTCTGAAGCCCATGTTTCTTTTGCTTCTGCGGAAAAAATATATAAACATTGAAATGCCTGATTAAAATATATATAGACCATCTGATATTGCATTTGCTTCTGTGTGAATGAGTTTCATCTGTATTCTTTTCCCACTGAATCTAATCTCGCTATTCTCAAGGCGTCTACATATTTTAAATATTTCTCAACTGATACAATTTGCATATATGAATGGCAGAATTTTTTTGCAGATGAAATTCCGGATATGTCTCGCAAATTAAAATGTTAAAATACTTTTTGAACCTTCATATCACTCTAGGTTGATATGAGCAACATACTAGTTTGAACGAAATGAATCATTTTCAAACGTATAAAAACAAGTAAAAATGCTAATGATAATTTAGATAATTAAGATTCCTAGGAAAATTCTTAAACACCTTAATAACTTTGTAAGGAAAGGTCCACGATGCACACGTTAGGTCTAGCTATAGGTCAAGATCAAATGGTCATACATGATCAAATAAGAATGATCGCATTGTAAAAGTAATTGAGAAGCCCCAGATGCAAAATTTTAAATTTAGCGGACGAACTCGGCAACAACGCGAGATGTACGAAAAAATGAATTGCAAAATTGTAGAGTATCATCCAATGAGTAGGAATCAATATTGAAAGCGCAAGAAACACATATCTTAAAACGATCAGATAGCCACCAAAAAATCGCATCACCAGAACCAGTAACACAGTGACACTTGTAATGATTGTCAAATTACGCGGTAATATTCCTTCTCGAACTAAAGCGCGTTTGACGAAAGTTATATTGAACAGATTGTTTATTATATTCATGAGCATGTAAATGTTGTTTATTTTAGTAATTCTGAGTATGACAGTTTTGTGGTCACCTGTCTTCAGCTTTGTAAGTGATATGTGGGTATCAGAAGTTTAGAATTTTCTGGACCACTAAACTGCATATGGATCCGGATATTCATTGTAGCCTGTGCTGTCAGCTAAGCGTAGAATTTCATAAGGTAAAATTGTCCTTATCAAAATTACCACTACAGGACTTACCTATGATGCCGCCACTAAGGGTGGAGCATGTAAGCTCCAGGTTCTCAAGCTGGAGAGACGAACACACAAAATATAAATAAATACACTTGCCTTAATTGATCAATTTATTTTAATATTTTAAGTTATAGATCTCCATTGTATCTTGATTAATGATGCTATTATTAAATCTATTATTATAAGACATATAACACTGACAATATTTCATTAATACTTATTTACACACATAATAAAATTGACATATAATTTTAAAACAGTTTCTTTAAGCAATCGACACTCAAAATAGTTCTTGTAGTTCAATATCTAAGAACTCGTTAATATAATCTACTCTTACGAACTGATTGTTCATTATTTGAATAATCGATAAAAGTGTGCCTTCTGTGCTAATTAGTGACAAATTGAAAGTTGATTTACCTCTACTCTTTTGTGTTAAGTACTTATTCGTGCGATCTCAATGATGTACGAAACTGTTGCACATCTCATAACTGCAACAAGCTTCCATTTTATCGCTCACTTTCGATATACTTTTTTCACAAAACCAAGAAACATGATGCTCTCTCGTTCGAAAATTTGAAGTCGACTGAACTTTTTGGAATACGGCTTTGGGGCGCTTTTTTCTTTCCCCCATTGCTTCCCTAACACATCTACCATTCGTTGTTGATGCAGACGGGGATGACCACTGTTTATGTATGCATGTGTTGTCATTGGTTCCCTCTGAAGCATTTAGATAGTTCATTATTTTGGTTGGCATCCGTAATTGAAATTACAAAATGTCGTGCACTCCGTACGACATAGAACAATGTTTCTCCAACTTTTGGTATTTGCCCCCCCCCCCCCCATTTCCATATCGATATCAGCCACTTCCCTTTCAAAACCCTGCTAAAGCAGCCATATAAAGCAATATAATAGGTGCAATATAATAGGTAGTACATTTCTTTCATGCCCCCTTGTGGTGCGTACCCCACAAGTTGAGAACCGGTGGCGTAGAGTCGAAAGTCGGATAACCCATACCAAAGCTTCAATTGTGAGCTGGCGTGGCAATTGCATAATTTATAGCTGCAAAGAAATGCAATTAAATCACACAACTCCTAAAACAAGTTTTGAAGGTGAATTTTATTTATAGAGCTCAATGTTTCTCTTACAAATTCACCTGCCATTTCACGATTTAACATCAGTAGCGTATCGGCATAACGTACAGCAGCAAAGAATCTCCATCTCGGGATCCTAGAAACATAAATACATAAGATCAGTAAAGAGCAAAAATTAATATACTGGCTACTGGCCGAATGACGAGGCAGCGTGATGAACTGCTGGGAATTATGCAGTGAGTGAGCGCCGCTAGCAGAATTGCTTTCGGTATTTAAAGTTCACATGTACTGCGCAGGTCCATGCACGTACGAGTTTAAAAGAATGCTTGCACATCACAAGTTTCCACAACAGCAATTTGCCATTAGCCATATTGTGCTAAATAAATGCCTTATAAAGTATTTTTATCATCGATTACTACTCATTAGATATTGTTCTACAACTTTGTAATGATTTTTTATTCTCATTTACCTCGCTTTGTTGCCACGTGCGGCACCTAACTCTATACATTCTCGTTAAGGGCGCTGAAATCACTTTTATTAGATTGGGCATCAGCAATTCACTATAAATATACCTACGTTCCCAGTCTTGGACATTTCCTTACAAAGGTACTTAAGGAATTTCGTAGGAACTCTGTATGTTTCTATATTATGTAAAATTAAACATTTCGAAACGCTCCTGTATCTTCATTGAAGGTATCTATATTCATGCACAATCAATTTCCAATTTGAAGATCATGATGGGCAACCTTCTGTTTCATTATGTACTGAATATCATACTCAAATGAATTTTCAATTGTTTGAATACTTTTATGTAAGAAATATTTGTTTACATCTTCTATATACTTCCCAACATACATTTAATTTTCAAATACCCTACATGTATACATTTACATCTGCTTGACATAGCATCTGAGAATGAATTATGCATAAGGAAATGTTATGCTCCTTTTGATATTGCAGTAAAATACATATGCATTGAAATGCCTGATTGAAATATAAATATACTATTTGAATTTTGCATTTCTTTCTGTTTGATAGGTTACATTTCCATTATTTTTCCACTGAATCTAATCTCACTCTTTTCAACGCATCCACATATTTTAAATATATCGGAACTGATATGATTTGAATATCTGAATGATGGAATTTGATTCAGCGAATGAAAATGCGGTTAAGTCTTGCAAATTAAAAAAGTGAAACTAATATTGTTCTTGTCACTCTGAGTTGAAATTCTTCTGATATTTTTTATAAAATAAACTATGATCCAAACATGTAAATTCCATGATGTAAACACAAGGGAATATCTTTACATGTGATAATTGTGATAACATGTGATGAATAACGGTTAAAATTTATAGCCGTAATGATTTTTAGCAGATACCTTTTTTTCAGTAGCCACAGCCAAGGATATGTACCTAAAGTATTGAAATTGAACTTATAGAACAAAGTTCTTTTTTTTTCAACCGTTTTGCCATTTGCAACTAAACGAAAATAGAAAAACCTTATGAAATTATCTAAATGCAATCGACTGCGAAAGCATACGCGAAAACATAGGCCGCAAAGCTTTCTGACTCGAGAAGATCGAGACAAACGATTAGACACTATGATTTCTGAAATTGAACTAATGTAGTCAATTGCTCCTCCGTAGCGTTCTAAATATGTATGTAGGTGTATAGACCGCTGAGTCTCAATACACAGACGTCCACAAGTCGGTGAGTTCAAAGATAACGATATCCAACACGGTTTTTCATTTCAGAGAATACCACTTGGAAAACTTTATTATTATACAAAACTAGCTAAGAATCCGTTCTGTGAACGGGCTGAGCTGAATTTTAGTCTTAGACTCATCTACTGCAGAATTTCCAATACAACAGTAAATTCAGGGAAGAGTATACAGCCGCAAAAATTCGTTGATAGTGCTTGTCAGTCATCACATCCTCTTACACTCTTAGGGTTTGATTACGAATTATTCCCGTTTAGTTCTTCCCCGGAACTCATGAGAAACAACCCTGTAAAAATACAAGGTTTCTGCTCTTGTGGTTTGAGAATTACAAAGATCCTTTTTGTCATCTCCCACCCGTAATGGTGAGTTTAGGAAATATAGCCCCGGTCCCTCAGTGTTTTCGTAAGGCACTTGAAAAAATATTCTTTGAAAATGTCGAGCTCTTAGTTCAAAGGTTTGCGAAGATACGCTGACCATGCCTTTTCAGACCATGCCTTGACAAAAACATCCATCGAGAACATTCGGAGCTGAATCCATTTTCGTTGTCTACGTTTAACTTCTATGCATAAATAATCTTGAGAAATAAATGTTTCGGGGACATTTCTTGAACCTGAAGTGAAAAAGGGACCAAAAATGAAATTCTTTAGCAAACCATTTTACTTTCTCCAGCATTTTATTATGAATCCATATCAGTTATCATCTAAGCTTTATTGACTGTCAATTAAGGAAAATGAACATTTTTGAACTGGAAATAGAAAAGAGAACCGGAAGCGGAAATGCCACAAACTCATCTGAAATTCAATGCTAAATTTGTTGTATTCACCTAAGCTTTATCTATAGCAGATCCCGAGAAATAGATTATTTTAATGTTTAGAAAAAACATTAGTATAGCAAAATTTTTGCCATCAACTATATAATTTGCAAAACTTTCTTAACAATTTAATACTGCTACTTTTAATGAACTTTGGGATTTTATACAATACTTATACACAATTTAGTAAATTAACATTACAATATCATGCCATATTTTAAATCGATTTTTTTACTTATCGAAATCCATGACGTTAAGCAGTAATAAGAAGTTAAAAAAATGGTATATCTGGAATAACTTGTGGCTTTTCCTTTGTTTATTTCACAGAAATTGTTGGGTAACCAAGAACGTGACGCCTTTTTTCACTCCCTCTCTGCTTCTGTTTTCTTGTTGCCAATTCGCGAACTCATAAAAAATCGGCAGAACCAGATAATTCGGACTACATGAAAATACGTTTCCGAAACTGATAACGTTTCGGATATTACACCATTGATCAGAAACTGGTAAATTATTTATTCATTCCTAACTTTCACTCGTCGAAACTTTCCTTTCACACAAAATGAAAAGACCTAAAAGAAAAATGTGTAGCGGGTGACAGATTCTTCGGATTTTATTACTTTCATGAAAAATAATACCGGAAACTTTTCCAGGTATTTCTAGAATGTTTTCCTCTGTCTTTGTATGTTTATGCATCATCTGTCTTACTTCCAGAAAAAAAAAACTCATCTGCAGACGTATTGATTTGACCGCTCGTTACCGATTGAGAGATAGTTTAATACTGCAAAAGGCGGTGTGAGATAAAGTAGTAAAATATTTAAACTACTACTTTATATTCAGGTAACTATTATGATATAAAGATTTTTGGTAGTTCTAACGATACTTAAGTTGTAATGGCTATGAACTATCGTGATGTTAGGTGAATTGCACATGCAGCAAATTGCTTTTTCGACATTTTCATTTCTATATTGTCCAAAAATTATATTCACTGCTATCTTACATAATAAAAGGGAATGTCTATCTTTCTGTGTGTGCGTGTGTATGTGTGTGTTTGTGCGTGTGTGTGTGTGTGTGTGTGTATGTGTGTGTTTGTGCGTGTGTGTGTGTGTGCATGTGTGTGTGTTTGTGCGTGTGTGTGTTTGTTTGTGCGTATGTGGGGGTGCGTGTTTATGGGTGTGTGCTTGTTTATGGGTATGTATGTCTGTGCGTGTATGTTTTGTGTATTTTTGTGTGTATGTTTATATGTGTGTACGTTTGTGTGTGTGTGTGTGCGGTCTGTAGCGGGAAATCTAAGCGCTGTACGGTCCCGAAATGTGGTACACGCATACATCAGTATCACATACGCATCAGCATTTTCACATAAATCGATTTCTTAGCAACGATATTATCACGGAGTTTCCATCCAGACATCATCGAACTTTTTTGTGCCTTAAACTATTTTCGTTTATTTGTGTCGCGAGAATGATTTTAGTTCGAAACAGGAGACTTGAAAATTGAGTGGTGTTATCTGTGTTATTTAAGTAGAGATTAATTATTTAAGACCCGGGCAACGTCGGGTAATTCGTTCTAGTTATTAATATTTAAATCAATTAGAAAGGAAAATAAAACCGTTTTATAATGCTACGTTTTTATAAAAAGTTTTTCGGAGAAACTCAGTAACTTTGCGCATAACTATTTTTAAAATATTATACAAAGTTCCTAATTCTAGGAAACCTTGTCCTTTAAACACCCCCAATAACTTTGTAATAACAGCACCCTAAATGTACAAGTAAAGTCCATCTATAGTAAAATAAGCATGCCTAATCGAATAAAACTTATTGCAACGCCCCTAGTGGAGAAGTTAAAAAGTAAAAACACGAAGTTGGCAACAAAGCGAGATAGACGAAAGAAGTCAATTACAAATATATAGAGCATTGTATAATAATTAAAAAGCGACAAGAAACTATTCCAGACGGCTTTTATTTGATACGATATAGTTATTGGTGAATGGCTATCACATTCAGGAATGATATAATAAACAACAGTTGAATGAGTAGAAATCTAGTGTAGAATTTGTTTAAAATACCCCCAGTCAATACACATTTGATTTCCATAAAGAATATTGCCGTATACTTCGACAAGCATTGCAGGTGTTACCTTTTTATGATACAATTTTGACAGGTATTAAATACCTTCCGTATACGCGTTTCGTTCATTTTTATATAGATTTCAACTAATTAGACAATGTTCTACAACTTTTAATTAGATTTTTCATCTACCTCGCTTTTATGCCGATTTTGCTACGCTAACTTTTACAATCTCAGCTAGAGGCGCTGCAATCACTATTATTTGATAAAGCATGGACTGTAGATAAATCTAACATGTATAATCACGACCGTTTCCTTACAATTTTTGTACTTAGATACTTTTTCGGGAATCCTAGGGAAAGTAAAAAGCGATAGCTTATAATATATAAGAAAGCCTCTATCGATATATCATGATCATCATCATCATATTTGGCACGACAGCTCAGGATGAGCCATGGCCTTCCGCTGAAGATTCCTCCAGAACTGTCTATTTCTAGACCTCGTCTGCCAGTCTCTTGCTCCAATCACTCTAAAATCCGAATCAACTGAGTCAAGCCATCTCAGCTTTGGTCTTCCTCTTTTTCTACTAGTAAAGGGCCTTGCAGCAAACATCTTCTTTACCGGGTCCCTTTCATCCATTCTAGAAATATGAGAGGCCCAGTTCATTCGCTTAATTTTAAAATATTTAATAATATCGGGTTCCTTAAAATATCTATAAATCTCTGAGTTAAAATGCTTCCGTCATAGGCCATTCTCCTTAACTCCACCAAGGATGCCTCTGAGAACCACTCTACGCTCAAAAACAGCAACTCTATCCTCTCCATTTTTTGTTAAAGACCAAGTTTCCGAACCATACTGTGGCGATAAGAATCTTATGTAAGTTACACTTTTAATTATTAAATTCATTAAAGATAATTTATTATTTGAATATAAAATTCATTAAGATGACCTGGCCGTTGATCTCATAAAGTGGAATTAACATTTAAACGTACATTGCTCGTTGTTGTGCCGCAATAAACCCTCCAATTATTTTTACCTTTTGTGTAAATCCTGAAAAGAATTATTAATTAGTAAAACGCTAAATGGATCACACCATTTAAACTTAAACAATATCATTTATTAACAACATCAATTTATCAATAACATCAATTTTCATTAATTATTTTAGCGAGGGGACATATGCGACCAGAATTATTAGATTTACGATAGTGTCTAGGACCTGTGATAATCTGAGCACATACCTTCCAGTTTAGTCTCGGGCTTATCATCTCTCAAATACTTGCATCAGTCTTAGTGCTGAAGTACGGCCATAACTCTGTGGTGTGTGGCTCCTACTCGTACTTTTAATGCACTCGCACATAGACACATGGCGCTTTCCATTAGTTTGGAACCCCTAAGGGACATTCTACAAATCTGTTAGTTTTTTCATTTTTCTCTACTTTTGCTCTAGTCAAAATTGGATCATCTTCTCGTCATGTCTGATCTCCATCCCTGCTTCTCGTTGTCTACATCTGATTTCGTCTACTACTGAACTCCTTTTCTTTCCAAGCTGTGGTTCCCTCGGCGGGGGTTGGAGGGGGTAGCTCCGCCCTTCTTCCCCTTGGCGCTCATTGGTTCTTCTTAACCCAATGGCCTCATTTCACATTTAGCAAGGCCCCTCTCAGCCCCTCTGGTCTGGCACCCCTAAATTTATAGTCCTTTTGACCTTAAAGTTCACGTTGTCATAAACCCCGATGCCAGCCAGACTACAGCTTTGTTAGCCGTTCTGGGCATCGTAAATACTACACATAAAAGTGTCTCATGTGAGAACATATTCTGGTCTCACACATACATTAGGACCGGCTTAATGATAGTTTTATAGATAAGGAGCTTTGTTTTTCCAGAGAGGAAACAAGACCTCAAAACAGGTCAAGTCCAAAAAATGCCTCATTGGCCAGTGAAATACGATTTTGAACTTCAAGGATAATATCATTTTTGCATTAACAAAAGATCTATCGATATATCACTTGACGAAAAAAATTGGAGTAATATCGCCAACTTTTAACAAATCGTCAACTTTTAGTTACTTTAATAGAAAGGTATATTTCTTCAAAATGTTCTTCCTTTACGCTTCTTTAAACTTAGATAACGGTCTGCAGCATATATAATATGACTATTGGGAAGTACTTACCGTGTATCATACGTTTTATCTACCGTTCAACTTCCAACACACATTAATACAAGTATAGCATTTTACACATTTTATACTGCAGATACTCATAAACAAGAACTGGAATACTGAAAGTATAAAACATTTATGAACAAAAACGACCAAAAAACTGTCCCTGAAAGTCAAAATACTATTTTATGCAAAAAGTGTAATAACACGAAGATTTATTGAGCGGATACACTAGGTAAATATTTTCCTTTTTTCCGTACTTTAAAGCATAAAACTTCTATGAATATTTATCGATACGTCATGTGTCTTATCTTTCTAATCATAACTTTGAAACCTGATAGTTATTAATCGATATTTTTTTCAGAACAAGGTTTTTAACTTTTTAGCCATGACTTTAAGAACCTAATTACGAGTTGTGTTCTATCGATGTTTGAAGTTTTCTGTTAAGTTATAAAATATAATCAATATCGGAGATATCTTTGTTCGTGATAGTTACGTGGAATTTGCAATTTTCTGCTTGTACATCATGTAGGCATATTAGCTTGTAAGTGCTTTTTAATATTTTTTTAAGAATTGATAGAAAATTCTTGGTAACGCGGCAATCAAAACTGTTGCTTGCACAGGCAAACCGAATAATGAAAACAGTACCATTTTTTAGAATCGTATTAAACATTTCTAGAAATGCCATTGACAAGTTAACGAAAAGCCCAATAAAAATATCAATGATCAACACATAACAATTAGGACATAGGAAGGCAGAGGACATATTCGAACACAGGCACTGTTGTACTTATTACTGTTGATAAATATTTGAGACAAATCCTAAAACATGATAGTGGTGTACTTAACTTATTGTTCTCAATGGTTCGTGTTTAATTCAGTTGGTAATTGTTAATACAATAAAATAACATTCTTGCAATAACATAGGTTTGCTGCAATAACATAGGTTTTGTTGCAATAGCATAGGTTTTGCAGCAACAACATAGGTTTTGCTGCAATAACATAGGTTTTGCTGCAACATTTTAATTGCTGAAATCCAAGTAAGTATTTTTCTTCACCAATATAAGCATATTGTTACGAAGTATCCTTAGATATCGTGAGTGTGAGCTCAGGATACAAGAATGAGTCTAAATTTCTGGATAACTAACACGTTTATTCACAGCACAAAGTAGACAGGAACACTATACAGTAAAATAGCACTTAAATAAATACAATACTAGTTTCAAAAGCAGCTGATACTATTCTCAGAACATCGACAAAAAGCACAGTTCAATGTAGTTCCTATCTCTTCAACTCCTCTGCAAATGAGTGGTGACTCCTTTTGCAGACTCTTTACAGAAACTTCTATAAATACCGCATATCTCGCAGAATAATCGCTATGTCGAGATGCTTCTCGAACCTTCAGAAAGTCACCCAATGTCGTTAAATTGGAAATAAATCGCCAAATCCGGCAACCTTTCTTCGAACTTCGGCATATGGAAACCCTAGTTTCACGTCATGAGAATGCCTGTACAATCGTTTTCTCCGCCTGGTTTTCAAACGATACTTCAGTAAGAAGGAGAAAAAGATACGCCATAGCATTTTGCAAATTCGTAACAATATATTACTTACAGGTATTATCTTTCTTAAGAAATGGAGATGTCTGTGTATCTATACAGTCTGTAGCAGGAAGTCTAAGCATCGAACGGCCACGAAATTTAGTTCGCAGGTGTTTCAAACACCGGGAAGATGCCCCTTTGTGATATTTTTTAATTAGTATTAGTTTTTAGTTATTTTTATCACGATTTTGGGCGATATTCACAAAAATCGGTTACTTAGCGACCATAAATCTTATCACACGGTTTCCATCTTGACACCACAGAAAGATCAAAAAATGTTCTTTCAAGCAAACTTTGAACAGAAGCCATACAATCATTAGACGAATCCTCTTGAATTTAAAAATAATATATACTTTCCATATGTTCCAAACGTTCCCTATTTTTGAATTGGGATATGAAACATTGACCTGCAATCCGAAGTTTATAATTTAACACAAACTCCTTTATATATTACAAACTGCTTCAAAATAAAAAATAATTTCATGAAGACATCCGTTCATTGATTATAATTATTTAAACGAGCGAACTGTCAAAATTTTCAATGCCGCGTCGCAATCTTTTGCATCGTCTTTTTTCCTTTGCAGTCCGTTGAAGGGGACTTCCACATGCGCTTAAAACTGACTCTCCAAAAGAAAATTCCGTGCAGACATTTTAAGCCACGCCTTATCGGCTGTACATATATTTTTTAATCTTTGGACGCTTGCGGACAACATGCGTGTTAAATGCTCTTAAACTGATTTAACATTTCATGGGGTTTTAGATTTAAACTGAGGTAGATTGAGAGAAACTGAGATTTGAAAAGTGATCATTCTTTCCGTTTCGTGATTTGCGGAAGATTTGGTTAAATATATAAATTCGTCTAGTTGTGCTAAGATTGTTGAAATTAAGAATTAAATTGTGTCATTCGTAAGATTTTGACGTAGAGCGTATAATCTCAGCAAGTGACGGGTTTCTATTTTGTGATTTGAAGGGGGAGAGATTCGTATCATGCCCATTGCGCCATTACACGGATTGCATGCGATTTTAACTATTATATGTATAAATATAATTAATTTATTTTGTCTTACATAATAAAGGAAGCTGTATATGTGGGTGTGTCGCAGTCTGTAGAGTAAAATTTAAGTATCGTACGAGCATGAAATTTGTTTATCAGATATTTTAGGATCCAAGTAGGTGAACCTCGACTTTATTTTTTCTTTTAATTTTGAATTAATGGTTTAGTTATATTAGGTATTACCCTGATTTACAACGAATTTGGACAATATTCACACATATCGATTCTTTAGCGATCTAAACTATTATCACAGAATCTATTATCGCACTAAACTATTATCACACTACTATCGTGACACCATCGGAAAGATTGAAGAACGTTCTCTCTAGCAATGTTAGAATCACATCCGTGAGATAATTCCTTCGTATTTATTATTTTTTTAAATACATCGAAATTTATAGTTTTACGTGTTTGATATATATATATATAACCAAATAAATCAAACACATGATATAATCAAACATATATATTAAACACAATTTGATATATATATTATCGTCGTATTTGAAAAACTAAGATTATCAAAATCCTATAATTTTGCTAAAGCATCCCCATATATGCAAGTATATTTTTGATTTCATAAGTAATTTTAATTTTTGTAACTTTTAAATGATCGCATTAGTCATAGCAATGGACCGTCTGCACTCCTGTGTTCCCATTCTCTAGATCAGATCTTTTTTTAAAAAGTGTAAGAGGATGCGCATAATGAGTAGATTTTTGTCATTCGGGAAGAATTTCCCGAGAAAGGTTTGAATCGTTTATTTTTAACACTTTACAACAAAGTTGAAAAGTGTTTATGACTTTGTTCATTCTGTCTGTCTGTCTGTCTGTATGTCTGTCTGTATGTCTGTCTGTCCGTTAGCACGATAACTGCCGTAAAAATGAGTTTATCAAAATGAAATTTTAGTATGTTGTTCAGACGGTCTGTAGGACCTATGGGAATATAAATAAATAATATCACCCAATTAGTTTTTTATTGAACCCGGGTTGAAAAAATGAAATACATTGAACCCTATGGGACCTAATTTTTCAAACATTTTTTAAGTAAATTTAAAATTCACGAATTGCTTCGAAATTTTTAGGAAATATTCACATTATCCCATAGAATATATAAAAAAAAATTCAGCAAAATATGTTAAGTAGTTTTTTAATTAAAAAAATTATTTAATATAGGGAAAAAAACAAATTCAATTAAATTCTGACTTTGGGATATCTTCCAGAAAGAAAAGAGAGAGATATTATATAATAAATATCTCTCCATTTGTTAAAACGTTTTGCATATGGGAGTGGCTTCATATTTTAAAATAATTTGGTAAATAACAATTTTTCATTTTTTTTAAATTTTATATAACTCTTCATGATAAATTTAATTGATGGCATTTTAAATGCACTTTCCTACGTCCTAGAGAGTTAAAATTTGGTACACAGCTTAAATTTGTAGAACATTTTATTCTACAGCAATTTGGTGGATCTTTAAATATAGATCATACATTTTTTTCGAAATGACCCGCAATTAATCCCCGTTCACTTTTATAAATCATTGTTGTAATATTGTTAAAAATTCTGATGTGGACAGCATATGTCTTTCCCTGCAGACTCATATTCGTTCTCTTTATTTATTCAATGATAATTTGAGTTTATCTGCACAACATAAGTATTTTAAATGACATTGAATTTACACGTTAAACTTAAATTTGGTTCTCATTTGATAACTGGACTTATTGTCAAAGGTGGCGTAGCGAAAACGCGAAAAAACTAGAATATCTCAAGAACGGCTAGTCCTAGAGTAATGGGGTTAGTCTTATTCTTTTTGTTGTCAAAAATCACATATAAAATAGGAATTTAATTGATATAATTGAGCACACGTAGTCTTTTATTTTTATATATAACGATTTTTGCTGGCCATTTCGCAAAAATAGCCCGTTCCTTTTTCCCGAATCGTAGTAGAATAACCTACAAATGATTTATATACAAAATTTTGTTAAATTTGGTATATAAATCACTTGTAGGTTATTGAAATATTATACTCCAAATTTTTTTAAATTTGGTTCATTAGTTTTTAGCTAGAGTGGATAAAGGCAATTTCTGCGGCCATTTCGCAAAGAAGGCAGATTCTTTTATTACGAATCGTACTATAATCTAATGAACATCAGGATTTCCCACAAAAAACATACCTACCAAATTCTATGAAATTCGGTCCATTAGTTTTTCAATTAGAGTGGATGTAATATCCACACAGACACACAGAAACATACACAGATACACCCTTACACACACAGACGTCTTCCTAAAAGTAGTTTTTTCGTGTTCTAGAAGTCCCAAAACGTGTAGATACTTTGAAAATTCGAGTTCCGATCTTCGGCACGATTCCAATACTTTGAGTACATACACATACACATATATATTATCTGTGTATTATCTGTGTATCTAAATTCCGTGCCTATGCAATTACAATAGTTGTGATTTTAAATGATCCCTAAACTTTTATTATTTCTTCAAGGAAGCCTAATTTTAACATATGCAGAATGCAAATATCTCAAGCGATTGTAAGATGAATTACATAAGAATTGCTGAATTTTTTTCACACAAAATTATTTAGCTCTGGAGTCTGGAATACAAGTTATATGAATGAAATATTCATTGATTTTGCATAAAGAATCAGATGATTTATATTTCGATACAGTTTTAAATATTTAAGTATAATAAGTTACTGTAGTACTGTGATAATGTAAAAGATATTACCACTGAATGAATCACATTTTAGAAATTTTTAAATGAAATTACATTTCAGTTGGAAAGTGTTTCATAATCAATGCTTATGCATGATTGATCTTTCTTGTTTTTTCTGCTTTGCGGAGGCTAGAAACGTCCTGACGTGTGAACATAGGTGAGAACACTTAGAGAACACACACATAGGTGATAATTTTCATAAGCGGTTAAAATGGAGTATTGGAAATATAAAAATTACGTTATTTACGGAAGATATGGACAATTGTGATTCTCATTATTTTATAGGTTTTATTTGTTTTGTGAGAATGATTTTAGTTAAAAACAGAGGATTTGGAAATTGTGTATGATGTTACCTGTGTCTGTATTATGAAACCCCGGACTTATTTTGAACCCGGGCAGCAGATTCGTTCTAGATGTTTCATATAAGTCCTTGCTTTAACTCCCGGGCAAGATTGGGTATAACTTTCTAAACTCAGATCTAAAACAATTTATGGACTATGGAAAACTATGAAAGATGAGTGAAATAATATATACTACTCATGACTTTAAAAAAAGCTCCCTTATCTTGGAAATCAAGATGTATAATGATAGTCCAGAAAAAAGGCCATCAGGTGGAGCATTTGAGAAATAACTATTGTTACTTTAAACCTTAATTATATTGTTTTAAATTTGTTCTAAAACCATGTAAATAGCCTCTGTATTAAAAAAATAAATGAGTAAAAGAAATTCAGTGCATAAAAAGGCAAAAATAGTAGTAAATATTTGCAATAAAATAGTAAACATTTTCGATAAAATAGTGAACATTTTCTGTGAAAACACAGAAAGTGGATGCGTTGCTCCTATAGCAAGTGACACAGAGTGTTGTTGTTGAGACCCAGACCGTCCGACCCACCAGAAAGGTGTAAGGTAACTGTATGGACGGCCGGGAAGTGCCACCCAATTTAGACCGGAACCCAGTGGGGGAGGCATCCACAGGGACCGTACCCTCCTTCCCCTACCACCAACCTCTCGGAAGGACTTACGGACCCACATGTTTAACGTGATCGTACGCCGCATGAACACGGCGGCATTTGTGGTAGCGTGCAAATCTAGCGCGCAAACCACGGGGATACCGCACCCGAGGTGGCCAACAGCACGCGGTGTTCCGAGGTGGTCACCCACCAAGTACTAACCGCGCCCGATGCTGCTTGACTTCGGTGATCTAACGAGAACCGGTGTTATCAGCACGGTACGGCCGTTGGCCCGTGACACAGAGTGTGATATTGTAAACTACTGTAACAATCCATATTCCGAATTGGAACCTCTTAATTCAGCATATTCATTCCCTACAAGATAATGACTTTATTCTCACGAAATCCAAAACAAAAAATGTAATTTACTATGTCGGATAAATTACATTGTCGGTTAAATTGCATTGTTAAATTACATTGCTAAATTGCATTAAATCTAATTACTATGTTGGTTGTTCACACATGCCCAAGAAATATACCATTTAGTTTTTACAAAGACAAAGAAGCTCTTGGAATTTTGTTTTCCCCCTAAAATGTAAAACAGTGTTATAGATGCAGAATATTTAATATAAAAACAACCATTACCTATTGTACATTTTCCAGTAAACAGTTCTTTGAGATCTGTATCTTTTTTCCAATAATGTGTGAATTCTGTACTTTTCGATACAAGATAATTTTGTACATTTATAGTATTTTTTGATACACAAATGTATTAAAATATAAACACTTAAAATCGCTTGATTTTATTTAGTATTTATGTATGTACGAATATGCCCTATGCTTGACCGAATGCACTCCACCGCTTGTTGGAATGCACTCCTCCGCTTGGCCGAATGCACTCCACCTCTTATCGGAATTCCCTCCACCGCTTGTCGGAATGCACTCCACCGTTTGTCGGAATGTACCCCACTCTCTGGTATATTCAGACAATCTTCTCTCCCGGATAATAATCGGTATTACAACAGAATGGTTATCAGGGGGGAAATGTAAACTATTTAGGATTATAAATAAATAATGAAGCTTTCAGAGTATATAGCACAAATTGTTTTCATGTATGTCACAGAGTCACAAAACCAATTTTATTGCAAACTGTCCGAATGTGTCCTCTTCTCCACTACATGGTTCAAACCATGGAGGTAAATATAAGGAGTTAAAACTCCATACTAAGGAAACGACAATCCCCTTTAAGACAATAATTCAGATGGCGCTGGGTTAGATAAGTAATCGTGCATTGTATACATTCCTATAATGAAAAGCCAAAAATATTTGTTTAAACTGTCCATTTTGTAAATATAAATCATTAACGAATGCAAATTTGAACTGAAACATTAAAAAATATTCCTATTCAAAATTATTTTACATTTCAATTTATCTCCATATATTATGTATACTATCCTACAACGATAAAAAATACTGATTAATTATACTCATAAGTAGGGAACCCTTAATTAAAAAATAATCAGAAATACATATTCTAAATACTACGCCTTTCTGTTGTGTCAACTAATAATAGTGGCTACTTTACTAACACAAGCCACACCTATATATAATTCACAAAGTATTATGGTATTTTTAAGCGTTTCATCCATAGGAATTTTATCTAATTCTTTCTAACTCCATGGTTCAAACTTTGTAAGAAAGTGTACACGTTAGGCCTATCTATAGTAAAGTGACCCTGTCCGATCGAATAAAAGTGACTGAAGCGACCCTAGCGCAGAATTAAAAAGTCAGAATACAAAAGTCAGTCGTAAAGCAGGATATATAAAATATCACAAATATATAGCGGAATAATAATTACGATGCTGTAGGGAATTGTCTATTTAGTAGGAATTGACATCAAAAACCCCGGAACAGGTATATGGAAGGCAATAATTTCCTGTAAATAATCCATGGCCAATAACAAGATGACACTTGCAATTCTTTTAAGTACTCAGTAATACTCTTTCTCGAATTGAAATGTTCATTTTTGCTGACGAAAGTCCTTTTGAGCAGGCTGTACAGAGGGCCTGATCAAGCTAAAGTGGGGACTAGGCTTGGTCTTAATTCGGGGCCCCCATACAGAAATTGCATAGCAAAACATCAACACATTATACATTTGGGTGCTCAGCATCATAGCCCCGAAGATTCTTTTGTACATGTAGAAATTTTCCAAACGTTTTATTTAAAAGTAACACATATATTATGATAATATTAAAAACTTATAACATGTTTTATAATTTAAAATAACAATTAAAATTTTAAATTAATTAAAACATTATTTCTGTCTTAATTTTTTCATCACATTAAATTTAGGGGTCCCTTATAATTTGGGGGTCCAGGGCCGCGTCCCCGGAGACGTGTGCATTAATCAGGTTCTGTCTGTACATTATAATCATAACCATATTGAGTGAAATATATACATTCTGTGACAGTTTTATTGACGATTTCCACTAATCAGATAATCCTCTGCAATTTTGTTATTGTTTTTTATTTTGTTTATCTCGCTTTATTGCCGAGTTTATCCTGTGTTTATACACGTTTATACTTAGTTTATAATGTATCTGCTAAAGGATCTGAAATCATATTTATCTGATCGCACATGGTCACTTCACTATAGTATGAGAGTCACTATAGTATGAGAGTAGTTCATGAGAGTATACCTAACGTATACTCTCATGGACCTTTCTTAAAAAAGCTATTGGGGTCCTTAAGGACTTTCTTAGGAACCTTCAATGTTGTAATAATTATGCAGCTATTTTTTTACAAGATTGGTTGATGGAAGTGGCATATATTGAATCGCTATATTCATTTATCTTAGAATCTATTCATTAGACCTAACGTATACTCTCATGGACCTTTCTTAAAAACGCTGTTGGGGTTCTTAAGGATTTTCTTAGGAACCCTCTATATTGTAATAATTATACAGCTATATTTTTACAAGATTGGTTGATGGAAATGGCATATATTGATTCTTTATATTCATCTGTCTTAGAATTTAACGTTGAGATGCTGTTATTTGCACCCATGAAATTAAGATAAATCAAATTATTAAAAGCTTTCTTAGAGAAAATATTGTTCTGCGTTCCATATAATTCAGAGAAACAACTCCAGTGTAAAATAACGTGATAAAATTAATATTTCAACAGTCTGCTGCTTTCTAATCTAGTACTTAGAATCCTCGAATTATCTCAATGCACTAACTTTCTTTTCCACTTACTGACTTCTCTATAATGAAATTCTTCGAGTAAACTCTTTAAATGTACCATTTTGATTTAAAATGCTATTAAAATTGTTTCATTTACGAATTAGAACCGAAAAGCATTCACTTTCCTTGAAATAAGTTCCTTTACGAAATTAAAGTAAGAATTTAAAGATACCAATTTCATTCTCTTGCAGGAGAAATATAACCTTAATGTTAATGATATAGCAGTAGCGTTGCTGTTGCAAGATAAAAGAAATAAATATAAATTACAAAATTTATCATTTAATTTTCATTCAACCCATTATATATATATTTCCAATTTACCGGAATGAAACAAAGCTTTTGTCATTAATAGATAGTGCTAACGGTGTAATTTCTTTCAAGTATTTAATTTATGAATTTAGAATTTTATTTTGCAATATTTTTCAATACTAGAAAATGTACCTGTCGTTTCCCGGAATTAATGTTTGCAAATATACATTGCACAGATATACACATTACACAGATAAACAGAGACACACAGACACACACAGACACACACACAGACACACAAACACACACACAGACACACATACAGACGTCACGCTAAAATAGTATTTTCGTACTCTAGAGATCCTAAAACGTGTAGATCCGTCGAAAACTCGAGTTGGGATTTTCGACATGATTCCAAAACTTTCCCTATACATTACCATGCATTGCAGGTAAAGTAAAAAACCGAAATAAACAAGTAAACACGCTTTCTCCGGATGCTCGAGCGCGTAATACGCCTTCAGTCCGATGCTTGACTTATCAACCTCTACGCCTTACTACTACTATTATGTTCTAAATACGTCTTTCGCCCTCTGCGCGGGAGTAATGCGTCCTACATAAACTCTTACCATAGATCCTAAATAAGATCATTTGGCACGCCCTAAAAAAGTTTTTCGCCCTCTGCGTGGACACAATACGCCCTAAGCAAGTTATTTTGTTATGTTCCAAATAATCTCCATCGATACACCTTAAATAATTACGTAAGTGCACAAGTAAATAGAGGAAAATTGCTTTTAGCACGGTAAAATTCATAGATGTTACCTTGGTTGTCAACAATGTCTGTCTGGTTTCACATTCTGTGACGTTACAACTGTATAAAATTCAAAACTTCGTTCGCAAACGTCACATGATAGTAAAGACATACTACAGAACATGAAAGGTAGAAATTTGTTCCCAGAGCGGAAGAGCAATTTTCAATTAACAATCAGTTCGTTATTCAGCGCAGCTAAATTTTTAGTGATACACAAATATCTTTAAAAATCAAAGTGATGACCCCCAGAAACATCATTCTTTGTCAAAAGCAGTGTTTAGCATTCAAGACTTAAACACATTGTTGCATTATGAAGATCGGATTGTCAATCAATATCATTATAGATATTAATTTTAAAATTGATTACGTCTTCAAATCACGAAAATATGTATTTCTTAAAAACTTATAAAACAAAATCGTCTCTTGAAAGTACAGTTACTATTCAAAAATGTTTGAAAGGGAATTTGTCGATCTTTCAGATGTAGTTAAGATGAAAACTCTGCAATAACATTTTCAATTGCTAAGGAAGCTATTCGACATTTAATAAACAAAAACAAAATTTAAATTTTGAATTGAATTAAAATAGTCTCGACAAGGTGGTTTTCTCGGAAGCCGAGGTACTTCTGTACCAAATTTCATAGCTATACTATGCTTAGAATTTCTGCTAAAGGTGATACAGACGAAGAGAGAAACAAATAGACATTTTTTATTATTATAGATATACGAAGGCATTTCATTAAGGTAACAAGACCTTCGGTACATTTATTATGTTTATTTAACGATAAACAATAACTTACATGATGACTGTGAGCCCAGAAATAGATCTCACACTGTTATGATGAGATAGTTTTATGTACATTATGTCTGAAACATCGAACAATACCTCCAGTCTGAATGACGGCAAAGTTTACAGTGCGCTGACCCAAAGTTCAACCAAAATTATAAATTTAGGGGTGTCAAGGCAGTAGGGGGTCGGAGGCCTTTTGAGAAAATGTGAAGTAACGACATTGGACAAAAGGCTGACCAATGGAGAAGGTGCTTGTAGCGTCACCCTGAATGCCGCAAATGAGAGCAAAGGAGGAATGACAGTCCTGAGGCAAAAGAGCCATAACCTATGACATAAGAACAATGACACTCGTTCAATAGAGCACGACGATGGAGTTAACAGATTGTAACAGTTCAACATTATGACTAACACGACGACTAAAATAAACAAATTTACAGCTCGAAATTAAGGAGCAAGAAACTGAGAAAGATGTGTTGACTACGAGTGTGAGAGATGTAGAGTGTTCCGTAGATTTTCTAAAATAATGGCTAGATCTATTTGCAAGGAAATCAGCAGTACGAGATGGAGCCAAATACACAGAGTTATGGTTAGTACGATTTGCTGATGCAAGATTTATGGGCTATGGACAAGGACAGCCTTGAAGGTATGTGTTTCTCAAATATTTACAGGTCGTCAAGACATTTTAGGTATTTTAATACTGGTCTCACATCGTCTCTTTCCGCTGGAATAATTAATAATAAGAATAATTTTTGCAATTACGTAATTAAGTATTTTATGTTGTTAATAAATGATTTATTGTTAAAGTTAAAATGGTGCAATCAATTTAGTATTATATTAATTAATATTATTTTACAGAACTCGCGCGAAAGATAAATAATTGGAGGGTTAACAGCGGCATACAACGCAATGTACAATAATAATGAGTTCCACAAATACGAGCAATTTACGACCATGTTAAGATATGATATGTTAATGATAAGTAAACTAAAATTTCAACTTTAAGTTTCTTAACATTTAGCACACCAAAATAACTGACACATATTATTTATTCACATAATTACCATATTTGTCCAGGCATTTGTTCCGTCGGTACACCAAGGCATATATCTCAGACGAGCAGAAATCAATGCCAAGGGCCAGCAGGAAATATATCAGAACTTGTTGAGTTTGGTAGTTGTCGGCTGCACATCGCTTTCCAGCCAAGTGCTTCTGAAAATGGCGGAAGATATAAAAATAGATCGGTGCCAGGTCAGGGCTGTAAGGTGGGTGTTCAATCATCTTCCAAAGGATGCTTTATCAAACACTTTGCACCAAATCATACCTGTTTACCTGATATGGTACCATAATACCTTAACAAACTCTAGCGATGAGTCTGTGTCATGCTCTGAACTCACAGAAATCTTATCATCCTACATCACTAGTTCTCAACAGGTGTGTCACGTATAATATACCCATGCAAGCTACAAATTTGGAAATCACGACTTAACGGAGCAGAACGTCACAAAATGATTTAGAAAGAATAGTTAATAGCTATTTCAATATAATTTTACAATTTTTTAGGGTTTTGAATATCGGACAGAAAACTCTTATAATTATGATTCAAAGGTTTAATAAAATGAATAAATTTCCAGTACATTGCAGTTTTGTTTGCAGATTTTGAGTCATTTTCTTTTCTTTTTAGAGAATTTGCAATTTTCAATACGAAGTTCAGCATCTTTTAGAGGATATTTACATCTCTATTAGACGGGTTTCCGTATAATTCAATGGAGATGTATGTTAACAATGTTAGCTTGTGTTGTGAAATTTTGAAATTCAGCTCCCCTGAGAGTATTGAAAAATATGTCGTTTTTGAGTAAATGTGTAAGTACTTTCTCATTCTCATTAATGGAACGGTTAAATTAAGGTGCAGCAACATGTAACCATCATGTTATAATTCTTTAGTGACATGCTAAATTTATTTTCTGAGAATAGAAAATATACAATAAAGAAATATATGGCTTTTAATACTTAGACAAAAAGTCAATTTTTGACAAGGGATGAAAGTCAAGTAATAAAATTTAAGGAAATCGGATATGTAAAAAATACAACCATGCGGTAAACAGGTGCTGTCAAAACATAATATTCATACTAAATAACATAAAGTCGTATTAAATACAAGGTACACACAAATATATAAGGATCAAACGCTTTTGAAGACTAAAATTATTCTTCAAGACAAATAAGAAGCCCATCCTCGCTTACTCAATTAAGTTCGCCAACTACGGTAGAATAACACATACATGGCTTAAATAGCAGAAACGTACGCATCGTCGCGGGGAGAAATGAAGGAATAAAAACCAATGAGGCAGTAAAAAAAGAGGCTGGATACTCCAAATGAACGGTAGAAACCACGAAGGAAATAAATAATTGAAGAAAATAAAGAATAAACGGAAATAATGTAAGACAATGGACAGCAGAGCGAATAGAAGGAGCTGAATAGTGAGTAAACATACTAAAACGGTACCGAAAGAAAATGAGACGTTTCAACTATCTGCAAAAATTTCAAGCAAAAAAAAATATGTTTGTTCTAATTGTTTTACAATCAGGACTTGTTTAACCACCCTGCCACATATGCCATATTGGTGTAGACATTGTGACTGGCTGCTACGATTTTACGCCATTTACCATCCAGCTATATCCCCCACTGTGGTTCTACGCATAGTGGATCAGCGATCTCACAGAGCCGAATCGTCTGGAGATCTGAAATACCTCTGTATCGAATTTTGCCACTGTCGATTTTCGTCGTTATCGAATTTTGCCACTGTTGTCACAGACGAGACAGATGTGAAGACATAGGCATATTTTACTTTTTATTATATAAAAATAAACGTAACATTTTTCTATTACATTTTTCTATATTACTTTTCTCATTAAATCAGAATATTAATATTAATAATATAACAAATATGTTTTGTTTTCATACAATAATAATGGAATATAAGTTCTTATTTTTTTTTCTACCCATTCCTGAAAATTCGTTTAAAAAAGAGAATACCGCTAGCTTTACAAAAAAAAAACTGAAAGCATACAAAATTCATGAAGCTAGAGAATATTGATAAAATTATAAATCTCCAAAGTATTTTCGGCTGTTCAAATAGATTTTAAAGCGTAATCGAGTTCAAACGTGATGCTTTTAAATGTACGTGTGTATGAAACAACCCTCTATACGTGGATTCACATGCTTTATAAAGGTTATTTTTCTATCCAGTGTAAAACTTTAATGAATCTTTTGCTGCACTCCATTTAAATATTATATTAAAAAAATTTAGATTAGAAGGGAAAATAAACTTTGATTTATAGTAATAAGAGGCCTTTCCAATGTAATTTTGATTTACTTTGAGGGGGATTTTATAATGCAGCTTATTGAATGAATTTTAATTTATGATGTTTTTATTTCAGAAAAAAGGGTGCATTTAAAATTTAATGACGAACCCAAGCATAGATTATTTTATCATATTTGTTTAGAGTAAACAAGAAAGATCAATCATACATAAAGCATTTATTACGAAACACTTTCCAACTGCCATGCAATTTTATTTAAACATCTCTAACATGCAGCGGTATATACATATATAATTTTCATCTTTGATTCATATTCATATTCATGTTTGCATATTTGGGAAGTTGTATTCTGAATTGCTTGTCCAGTCTCCAGCTTAGACTCACTGGACGGGTTTGGGAGTAACTCCGTGAACGTTCGTACTGCCTCCCTGGTAGAATTTCGACTTGTTCATTCCGGTGCTTCTAGATTAAGCTGTTGAGGTTGATCGTGTATACACGTGGTAGAAGAATGGTTCATGCCGCATGGTAATACAATTTTCTTAATGTATCCTTTTTTCATTTTTTGTTGCCTGTAGTCTGAGTTTAAGTATTTATAGTAATGTACTATTGCTTAATCTGAAACAGGCATTTGTTTGGGTTAATTGGAATTAAATACTCAGACCTGACGATGAATTTAATTCTAATTAATCATCGAATTTGGGATGGTGCTGTTCTTTTCTCTTATCGGCATTATGGCTTTGAATTTGCTTCTATGGTGATGTTAATATTACTTGAATTGTATTTTTTTATTTTTACATAATTCTTATTATTACATTTCAAATATATATATATATATATATGCATCGGTAATATTTTTAAAATTATCACAATACTACAATAATTTATTATATTTGAAAACTTAAAACTTCATAGAAAAAATGAACTTTATTCAAATGACATCATTGGTATATAAATCGCCTGGCTCTCTATGTAAAAGCAGTGTATGTTTCATTCATAAACTTTTTTCCCTTCCTTTCATTCAGCGGCGATATTTTTAAAATTTTCACAATACTACAATAATTTATTTTACTTAAAAACTTAAAACCATGTAGGTAAAGGTACTTTCTAACTCCATGCTTAAAAACTTCATCGATAAAGTCAATGCTATAAAATGATATGTTTTTATTCCATAAAAGAAAATTAGGCTTCGTTGTAGAAATAATCAAAGTTTCATGATCATTTAAACTCAAATAATGGTAATTTCGTTGTTTCACAATACAGATGGACATAAATAAGCTAAAATAAAGCGGTTTTAGGCAGGATACAACACTACATATAAATTAAAAACAACATTAAAAATCGCGATTTTGGCACACGATGAATCACATTGATTATTTAAACTCAAATATATTGTAATTGCGTTGTTTCAGAATATAGATGCACAGAAATTAAGAAAAAATGAAACGGTTTTAGGACGGATACAACACAAAATATAAATTAAAAAGAACTTCAACAAGAAAGATCAATCATGCTTAAAGCATTGATTATGAAACACTTTCCAACTGCAATGCAATTTTATTTAATCAAGTCTAAAATGCAATACATTCCTAAGAAATATTTTAAAACTTATCACAATACTACATTAATTTATTATATTTGAAAACTTACACCTTCATCGAAAAAAATGAACTTCATTCAAATGACGACATTGAAATATAAATTGCCTGGTTTAAACATTTCTAAAATGCGATACATTCCTCGGTAATATTTTTAAAATCATCATAATACTACAATAATTTATTAGATTTGAAATCTTCATCGAAAACAACTGAAATTCATTCAAATGACGTCAGAGAAAAATAACACGCCTGGATTTCTCTCTGGAATTCCATTCATTACATTTTCCCATTCCTTTCATTCATCACAATACTATAATAATTTATTTTATTTAAAAATTAAGACCATGAAGCTACTAATTAAACTCTATACTTCAAACTTCATCGAAAAAAATCGTCGTAAAATCAATGAATATTTCATTCATATCAGCTATGCAGACTCCATGGGCTAAATAATTTTGCGTTAAAGAAATGCAGCAATTCTAATACAACTCGTTCTACGTATTTTGCTGTTTACATTTTACATAAGTGAAAAATAGGCTATGTAGAAATAATCAAATTTGGGTGATCATTTAAACTCAAATATATTGTAATTGCGTTGTTTCAGTATGTAAATGCACAGAATTTAAGCAAAAATAAAGTGGTTTTAGGGCGGATACAACACTCAATATGAATTAAAAAGAACTTAAGATATGGACAAGATGGATGCCATATATCATTTTGAAGTGGGTCACGTGATCTTTTCATATCATGGTCACGTGATCGCTTCATATAAGAGGTGTAATTATTATTTTAATTTTTATTTTAAAAAACTACTGAATATATTTCGCTGAACTTTTTTTTATATATTTTATGGAACAATTTGAATATTACCGAGAATTTTCGAAGCAATTTATGAATTTTAATTCCGCGTAAAAAATGTTTGAAAAATTAGGTCCCATAGGGCTCAATGTATTTCATTTTTTCAATCCGGGTTCAATCCAAAACTAATTGGGTGATATTATTCATTTATATTCCCATAGGTCCTACAGACCGTGTGAACAATATACTAAAATTTCATTTTGATTAAGGCATTTTTACGACAGTTATCGTGCTAACGGAGAGACAGACTGACTGACAGACTGAATGAACAAAGTCATAAAAACTTTTCAACTTTGTTGTAAAGTGTTAAAAATCACGATTATGACACAAGATGGATGTCATAGTTTATTTTGAAGTGGATCACGTGATCTCTTCATACAATATGGGTGTAATTACTATTCTAATTTTTATTTAAAAAACTACCGAATATATTTTGCTGAAATTTTTTTCATATTTTTATGGGATAATTTGAATATTTCCTAAAACTTTTGAAGCAATTTGTGAATTTCAAATTCGCTTAAAAAATGTTTGAAAAATTAAATCCCATAGGGTTCAATGTATTTCATTTCTTCAACCCCAGTTCAATCCAAAACTAATTGGGAGATATTATTCCTTTATATTCTCATATGTCCCACAGACCGTCTGAACAACATACTAAAATTTCATTTTGATAAAGTCATTTTTACGGCAGTTATCGTTCGAACGGTCAGACAGATAGAATGAACAAAGTCATAAACACTTTTCAACTATGTTGTAAAGTGTTAAAAAGGGTGTGCATTTAGTTTCACTATGATAAATATAAATTATTATTAATTTTAGAAATCGTTTTAAACAAATATTTATTTTCCCATTTATGTATCTTGTCTTTATAGAAATAAAATTTCAAATAATATTAGTAACAGTATTAGTAATAATAACAATAGTAAGCCACGATGAGAAGCTTCATTACGGGGTGCCTGCATTCGAAAGCACTTATCCCCACATCAAATATAGTAGAAAGGCCTTCAGTTATCACGAGCAATGAGATATAGCAGTGCACTCCGTTTTTGCAGTGTGCTGTTTTCGTATATTAGATGTAGACTCTGTCTTGGATGGCTGATCTGACGAGTAGGCTTCAAAGGAAAGGGCAGGGCAGGGAACCGTAAAAACAGTTAACTAATCAGAACGATCAGACTGAGGAAGAATTCGAAAATAAATAAAAATTAACTAGTAAATTAATAAGTTAAGATTTTAATAAGATAAACAGAATTTAAATTAGATTTTAAATGAAAGTATGTTGTAAGTTTTCATTAGCAATAAGTAAGTAAACAGTTAAGTAAATTAATTAAAAGAGATAATAAAGAACGTGGATTAGAGTACTGGTCTCATACAAGTAAGTCGAGCAAAAGCTAGCAATCCTATTGGCCTGTGGCTGGGTAATGAAAGAAGAGGTAGTAGCACCGAGTCCGTTAATTAAGTCCGTTATAATATTAATAATAACAGTAATGAACAAAATAATAAAAATAATAATAATAATAATAGCAATGATAATAATAAAATAATGATAAAATTATAATAATAATTGCTATTATTATTACAGTTGTTGTTATCATTATAAATATTATATTTATTACTATTATCACTATACAAAATATGCTGTTAATTTATGCGCAACACATATAGTGTTGGTTTAACTCGATTTGTTTCGCAAATTTCTCCGATATGACATCTAGTGATACCAAAGTGTGCATGTATATTAAACCTGTCCAACATAGTTGATAAGTGTTTATGACTTTGGTCATTCTGTCTATCTGTCTAACCGTTCGCACGATAACTTCCGTAAAAATGACTTTATCGAAATGGAAATTTAGTATGTTGTTGTGTGTGGAATGTTTAGAATTGAAAACCAATAATATCACCCCATCAGTTTCATATTTAGCTCGAATTGAACAAAAGAAGTATATTGAACCCTATGGGACTTATTTTTTCAAACAAATTTTAAACGAAATTAAAATTCACAAATTGCTTCAGAAATTTTACGAAATATTGAAATCAGCACATAAAATGTGTAAAACAAATTTCAGCGAAATATGAAGGGTAGTTTTTTAAATAAAAATTGAAATAATAATTACATCCATGATATATGAAAGGATCACGTGACTCATTTCAAGGTAAAAATGGCTTACAGTTTTCGTTGTTACCGTAGATGTTTAAAGATCATTTAAATTATATTTAGTGTTGCATCCGTCATAAAACGCTTTATTTTTTAGTATTATCTGTGTATCTAAATTATTTGCCCACACAATTACAATATTCTTTAAAGGATCACTAAACTTTCTTTATTCATACAACTGAGCCTAATTTTAACGCTAAACTATGGCATGCAGATTGTAAACAAATCAAGCGATTGTAAGGCAAGTTATATAAGAATTTTTGGATTTATTTCAGGCAAAATTATTTAACTCTGACGTCTTGGATATAAGTCATATGTATGAAATATTCATTCATTTTACATGGAGAGGCAGACGATTTATATTTCGATGATGGCATTTGAATAAAGTCCATTTTGTGTAATTAGTATTGCCTTTTACGATGAAGCATTAAGTTTTCAAGTATAATAAATTACTGTAGTACTGTGATAATCAAAAAGTGTCAGTGCTGAATGTATCCCATTTTTGAGATGTTTGAATAAATTTGCATTTCAGCAGCAAAGTGTTTCGTAATCAATGCTTTATGCATAATTGATCTTTCTTGTTATTATTTTTGGTGGATACAGAAAAAAACTTCCTCCAGCAAAGTAATGATTTTTCTAAATTTCATCAATTGATCACTTAATTTTGCTAGCCTAAAAGGAAAGAAATTGGGAGAAATACTCTGTCAATATTTTTAGAACTCTAAGAATGTAATTATAGCAATAAGAATAATTTCTAGATTTTTTATACACGAATGATATAGAAGATTTTCATCAAATTTTCAAATAAAAAAGAATATTTTCAAATAAAAAAAGCATGTCACTGGTTATAACAGAAATCATCAGTTGAACACTGGAAGGATTTAAACACCCTTCAAATCTCTACTATCTCAAGTTCATCTAATAAAAGATATATGTTCAAATAATTTGCATAGATCATGTAAGTAATTGCAAAATAAATTTCATAAACCTATCTGTTTGATATTCCATTGATTGATTTTCTCAAAGTTTCATTCCCTTATTGTATTACACTCTATTTTTTATAAACATGAGGCATTCGTGATATTTTCCTGTATTCGAATTGAGTTAAAGCATTTATAAAACATGTTTCAGATTTTTGTACTTGTTATTTCTTCAAAAACTAAAAAAATACGAAAACGTGTCTTTATATACCGCCCCTCTCATTAGTGAACGTAAAGATAAAATATATTCATTTTTTCATGTTTGCATTCGCCGAGCTTTTCTCATAGTTTAGATATTCAATTCAGATTATTTTTCAGTTTCCACTCCATACGTATTAATTTCTTTTTTAATCAACTTGAAGCATGAGGGATATTTTAGAAGTAATTGTCTTCACGTTGTAAAAGTCACTGAATAAACACGCAGGCATATTTGATAAAAAGCAAGTTTATTCTTCAGCTTTTGAAATCATAAAATAAACTCCATTAACGTAAATTACACATAATAAATCAGAATGTACATGCTCCAACTTTTCTACTATCGTCACACTCTACGTTCTAAGTCGTACCAACTCGTATCTTCTCCGACCATCATCCATCCCATCTCGTGTTTCGCACTTCGCTTTTTTATAACCGGGATGCTAGCACCCTCTACTATTCGCAATCTACGTGGCTGCTATTTAAATTTAGACTCTTCTTTGTCCGGAGAAGACACTGTTTGAGAAATAAAAATTCGAGAATAGAAATAGTTAATCCTTGCAACTTAATTTGGCTTTATGTATTTGGGCTTCATATACCTATACATTATTATCTTCATATGAATCGATGTATCTTTAAGCATTTTATCTGATGTTTCGGTTCATAACTTTTCCTTAAACTAAGAATAAACGAAACTTTAATAAACGAAATATTGACGTTTCTTCCTCCGCCTCCCTTCAGTCAATAATAAAATAAAAAATACGAGATGTTTCTTTTATTCTGGATGCTCTTTATTTCTGAGACCCCACTAAATCTACATGATTGTTTTTCTTTTGACTAACTATTTTCCCTCAGCCAATAAAATGTTCAACTGATTACTCGTCACAATTTGTGGACTTTGATTTCGGGGTCATTGCGGCTTGTCAACATTAGGCAGACGATGACAGGACCACACAGCACAAAATTTCTTAAATCAAGGTGTTCAAAAATTTTCCTGGTTGAATTAATTACTTCATATTCAGCAACAATGCACCGCCGGTTTAACTTCATCCGCTGCTGACAAATTTCTATGAGAGTAAGATTACAGTAAAGAGGTGTGTAGCATATAACACATCATTGCATACAAGCAATAACGTGCTCGACTGGTCACCCGACACCACTTGTGGACCATGGTTTCACAGGGATTGCTGCTCATTAATACGCGACATGCGACGAAATGAACAGGAAGCACAAAACTCCTTAAAACAAGGATATCGAATTTTTCTAGTAAAAGTATTTACTTCAAATTCAGCATTATCATCAAAATTATCACTGCATTTTACTTAAATTATGAATATTCACTTTGCTAACACAGTAGTGCAATTTTTACGAAATTTTGTAGGCAGCAGATCATCAGTTTGACCATCAGTTTTTAAGGCACCATTTCACGAAAATTTTAAGTCCATTTAAATCCACAATTGAAGATATTTTCTGCCAATACTGTCCTATGCTGATAGTGATATTCACATAAAAATTACAGAAACCGCCTGTAAGAGTCGTTCTCGAAAATTAGAAAGACACTCCTCTTGCAGATAACAGCATACAGGGACTATGGATGCTGTTCATGCATGCGGTCCATGGATGCTGTTACCTATAATGCTAGTGCCTTCCAATTTTTTGGGATCTCCACTAATAGGAGAGTTATGTTGTTTTGAATATGAATTTTACAGCTTCACGTGGCCTAAGTTAAATTGTATATGAATTTAATGCCACTCACGTCAAAAGACTGAAATTATCAATTGCCATTAAATTTCTCAAAATTGCAGAATATAACAAAATTTCTTGCTGCCATCGCAAGGCCATGCCAACAAGATCATAATAAGTCGAAAACTAGTCCACAGATGCTTTTATCTGCAATATAGAGTGTCTTCCAGATATTTACATAGTTGCACTTCATCAAACATATATCTAAACTAGCAGCATACCCGTTCTTCGTACGGAGTATATAATATAAAGAAACTTATAATTCGCAATCATGTGCAAATTCTGTTAAAATATTAAATTTATTGCTCATAAAAAGAAGTTTAAGAATATCTGTTCTCACTATACAGAATTATCTTCACGGGCAGATCTGAAGAATAAAACATCCTGACCCCTTTTGTAAGCAAATTTACAAAAAAAAAAGGAATTGAATCATTATATGCAACCCCGTACTACTTATATTGTCGTAGATTAGAAAATATGCCAGTGTGTTAGTAGAAGATTACCCGTATTACAATATGAGTCTCAAAAATATTTGCCAGAATAAAGGAGATGACGTAATAAATTGAAAATATCAATAATCCCCGTAATCTTTTACCAGAAGGTCGTAATTGATTCCAATATATGCCACTATATATCTGAATATATGCCAATATACCTGTACTACTTATATTCTCGTAGATTAGAAGATATAATGCATTTGTAGAAGATTACGTTCAATGTACTATATATGAGTTTCAACAATTTTCGTCATAATAGAACAATGTCATAATAACTTGAAAATATCAATAATCCCTGAATCAAAAGTCCCCGAAAATATCAATAATAATAATGTGTAAACCTGAAGACCGTAATTGATATTATCCCGTCAAAATGCAATGTCAATGAAATTTATTTTATATACATAACTTTATTTTTCAAATCGGAAAAGATTTAATATAAAATCGTATGCCGCATAACGCATTGGATCCGTTGCTAAGCGACATGATATCATTTGCTTCAAATAAATTGATGGAAATCATATCATCTGAATAATGCGACCTCCATGGAAGATTTGGCGACATTTTAGTCAATTTAGCGATAGCTTAAAAAATCCCCAAATTTATCGCCAAGTGGGACTGTAGAACAGATAGTCCCATTTTGCGACAAATTGACGAAACATCATCACAATACTATACCCTAACAAAACTGTAACACAATATTTGTATTACATGTTTCCACCCAATTACAAATGCCAACCTAGCCATTTTGAAATTCCAATTGCGGATGCCAACCTAGCTAATGAGCTATTTAAATGCTGCAGAGGGAGCCAATGGCAATACAAACATAAATAAGCAGCGCATCCCCTTCTTCACTTCAACGAATCAACAACGACACTACAATGTGAAAAGAAAAAGGTTTGAGAGAATGTTCTAGAACTTTCGACGGATGCAATTTCGACAGCGTCCTAGACGCACCTGAGGTTTTTTAGTCGACTTAAAACTTTCGAACGAGTCAGCATCATGTTTTCTTGGGTTTGTGAAAAGTGTCTATAGAATGTGAGCAATAAAATGGTAGCGAGTGCAGTTAGATGTGTAACGGTTTTCCTACATCATTGAAATAGCACGAATATGCACGTAACACAAAGAGAAAAGGTAACCAACTTTCAATTGTCACTATTAGCACGGAAGGCACACCTTTAACAATTATTAAATTAATTGACTACCAGTTCGTATGAGTAGACCATATGAACGAGTTCGTAATATTGAACTATAAGAACTATTCTTTATCGATTGTTTAAAGGAAACTGTTTTTAAGAAATTTAAGTCAAAGTTATTATGTGTGTAAATATATATATATATTAATGTAATATTGTTAGTATTATGTGTCTTTTAATAATTGATTTAATTATAGCATAGCTACTCCAGATACAATAGATATCTATTAAGTAAAATATTAAAATAAATTGAGCAATTAAGCATGTGTATTTCTTTATGTTTTGTGTGTTCGTAGTCCGAGCTTGAGAACCGGGAGCTTACATGCTCCACCCTTAGTGGCGGCATCATAGGTAAGTCCTATACAGGTAATTTTGATAAGGACAATTTTACCTTATGACAAAAACACAATTATTTTCATTTATTAAGCGCGATTTTATCAATTCTATAGTATTTTTATGGACTCACAAATATTTTTATCAATTTGGTGATATTAAAAAAATTCGTTAAATGTGTTACTAAGTAGGATGGATGGACTGTCCAACAAATGCTACCGAAACATCATTTCAGTACTCTATTCTAAAAAAACAAATCATTGATTTGCGTCATTTTTATAAATTTGGAAACATTTCCGCTAATTTGGTAAAGTTTAAGAAAAGTTACCAAGTTATTTAGAGATATTCCGCTAAACTCGTAGCTCTAAATTTGCAGATCTGAAGAATAAAATATTCTGACCCCGTTTGTATATACTAAATGAAAACACTAAAATTGTATTATAAGATACAGCCGTTCTACTCTATTTCTGCTTCAACAATCGGCTAAATGAATTTATTGGGTATACACAATATATGAGTTTATTAGCTAAACACAATATATGAGCTGGAACCCTCTTTGCTAAAATAAATGAAAATGATGTACACAGTTCGCAATTTATATAATTAAAAGAACAACCAAACCTTTTATTTAAAAATATATTTTTACATCCATTTATTTATTATTGAAATAGAAAAAATAATAATAAATATTAACAACACATTTAATTTCATTCCGTTGCCGAGCAACATGATATAAGATAGAATCTTCCTCATAAAATGCGAAATTAAATAGCCATTTTGATTTCTTTATACTTTAAATCGTTGAGTAAAAACTTGCGAAATATAACCACGGAGGTAGATTTTTCCATTTAAATTCATGTTTCAAACAATTCGTGTTTTCCGATAGTGACTAATTAAGGCAAAAATCCTGCATCAAACTCGCAAATAAAGTTTTATTTCATTTCGCCGTTTTAAACAAACGATTTTCATCCTTTCCGTTTGAATAAACCACGGAGTTGCAGAGTATAACTCATAGGAAAAAGTTCCGTTTTTCATTAATATCTCAACAACCCCTGGTCTTAGAAACTCGAAACTTGGACTAAATTTATGGGGGGCTATTTCAACGCTATCCGCAAAATTTCATTAAATTCGGTTCAGCCGTTTTTCCGTGATGATGAGACAAACGAAAATTTTGTTTTTTACTAATATCTCGAGAACCACTGGTCGTAGAAACTCAAAACACGGACTAAATTTTAAGTGGGGCTATTTCTAGGCTATCCACCAAATTTCATCAAATTCAGTTCAGCCGTTCTCCCGTGATGATGGGACAAACAGACAGACAGACAGACAGACAGACAGACAGACAGACAAACAGACAGACAGATTTTCAATTTTATTTATATAGATAATGCTTCTAAAAAGAAGTTTAAGAATCTCTGTTCTCGCTATATAAAATTATCTTCATGAACATATCTGAAGAATAAAACATCTTGGACCCCTTATGTAAGCAAATATAAAAAAAATATGGAATTGAATTAATATATGCAAAATAAAAGAGTTAAAATTGTATGGGACCCGTACTAATTATATACGCGAATATTAGAAAATATAACCTGTATTAGTAGATTACATGTATAAATTGAAAATACCAATAAACCCGTAATCTTTAAATCTGAAGACAGTCATTTATTCCAATATATGTCAAAATTAAAGTGCTAAAATTATATGGGAAGATATACACGTACTACTTATAATGTCCGATTATTAGTAGAAGATTACCCACATATTGCAATATGAGTCTCAAATGTTTTTTGGTAAAATACAACAGATGACGTAATAAATTGAATATATAATTAATCCCCTTAATCTTCATACCAGAAGACTGTACTTGATTCCAATATATATGCCAATATATGTCAAAATATATGCCAATATACCTGTACTACTTATATTCTCGTAGGTTAGAAGATATACCCGTGCATTCCTAGAAGATTACTCGTACAACGTACAATATGCGTGTGTCAGCAATTTTTGCCGCAATAAAACAATGGCGTAATAACTTAAAAATATCAATAATCCCTGAATCAATAATTCCGGAAAATATCAATAATAATAATGTTTAAACCTGAAGAGTATAATTGATATTATCCAGTCCAAAATGAAATGACAATGAAATTTATTTTATATACATATCTTCATTATTCAAATCGGAAAGGATTTAATAAAAATCGTCTGCCGCATAAACACATTGGATTTAAATCCGTTGCTAAGCGACATGATATCATTTGCTTCAAATAAATTGGTAGAAAAAATATCGTCTAAATAGTTATATTTCTATGGAACATTTGGCGACAGTTTCGTCAAATTAGCGACATTTTAAAAAATCGCCAAATTTATCGCCAAGTGGGACTGTAGAACTGACAGTTCCACTTTGCGACAAATTGACGAAATATCATCACAATACTATCCCCTAACAAAAAACAATTAATTTCATTTATTAAGCGCAATTTTATCAATTTCAAGATATTTTTATAGATTTGAAAACATTTTTAACAATTTGGTGACATTTTAAAAATTCGCTAAATGTATTACTAAGTAGGATGGTTGGTCTGACAGAGAAATGCTAACCAAACATCATTTCAGTACTCTCTTCTAACAAAACAAATAAAAATTTCATTGATATGTAGAAGACCCAAGCCACACGACCAACCCGAAGGTTTATGGCAGCTGTTTGTGTGTCGTTTATATCAATTTGGCGACATTTCCGTCAATTTGGTAAAGTTTAAGAAAAGTTGTCAAATTAGCGATATCCCTCCAAATTCGTAGCTTTGAATTTGCAGATCTGAATGAAACATTCTTATCCCGTTTCAATATACTAAATGAAAACACTGCAATTGTATTAGAAGATATACCCGCTCTACTCTTTTTCTGTTTCAACAATCGGCTATATGAATTTATTGACTAAACACAATATATGAGTTTAGTAGCTAAATACGATATAAGCTTGAAAACTCTTTGCCAAAATAAATGAAATTGATGTACGCAGTCAGCAATTAATATATTTAAAAGAAAAATCAAACCGTCCATTCATAAGATATACTTTTATATCCATTTATCCATTTATTTATTATTTAAATCGAAAAAAAATAATAAAAACATTAACAAACACATTTAATTTAATTGCGATGCCGAGCAATATGATATATCCTCCTAAAATGTTAAAATTTATTAACCACTAACAGCACACCCGTTACTCGTACGGAGTGTATAATTTAAAGAAACTTAAAGTTCGCAATCATGTGCAAATTCTGTTAAAATATTAAATTTATTGCTCCTAAAGAGAAGTTTAAGAATATATGTTCTCACTATGCAAAATTATCTTCACGATCAGATCTGAAGAATAAAATATCCTGCCCCCTTTTGTAAGCAAATTTATAGAAGAAAAAATAGGAATTGAATGAATATATACAACCCCGTACAAATTATATTGTCGCAGATCAGAAAATATGCCAATGTGTTAGTAGAAGATTACCCGTATTACAATATGCGTCTCAAAAATATTTGCCATAATAAAAGAGATGACGTAATAAATTGAAAACATCAATAATATCCGTACTCTTTATACCAGAAGGTCGTAATTGATTCTAATATATGCCAATATATATCAAAACATATGTCAATATACCTGTACTACTTATATTCTCGTAGATTAAAAGATATACACGTGTATTTGTAGAAGATTCGTACAACATACAATATATGAGTTTAAACAATTTTTGTCATAATAAAATAATTGCATAATAACTTGAAAATATCAATAATCCTTGAATCATTAATCCCCGAAAATATAAATAATAATAATTTTTAAACCTGAAGACCGTAATTGATATTATCCAGTCAAAAATGCTATAAGAAAAATCAAATCGTTCTTTTCTAAAATATATTTTTATATCCATTTATTTATTATTCAAATCGAAAAAATAATTATTAAAATTAACAGACAGATTTAATTTAATTGCGTTTCTGAGTAACATGATATAAGATAGAATCTTATAACATGTTAAATATGTCATGTCTTATAACATAAACTGCGAAATTAAATAACGATTTTGATTTCTCTATACTTCTCATTGTTCCGTAAAAGCTTGTTTTAAATAAACCATGAACCATGGAGATAGATTTCCCCTTTAAATCATGTTTCAAACAATTCATGTTTTCAGAAAGTGACTAATTAACGCAAAAAATCTCCCATCAAACTCAGAGATTAAATTTTAATTCACTTTCAAACGATTTTCAAGCTTTTCGTTTGGATAAACCACGGAGTTAGGGAGTAGAACTCCTAGGAAAAAGTTCCGCTTTTCATTAATATCTCGACAACCCCAGGTCTTAGAAACTCGAAACTTGGACAAAAGTTATGGGGGGATATTTCAAGGCTATTCACCAAATTTCATTAAATTCGGTTCAGCCGTTTTTCCGTGATGATGAGACAAACGAAAATTTCGTTTTTTACTAATATCGCGAGAACCACTGGTCGTAGAAACTCAAAACACGGATATAATTTTAAGTGGGGCTATTTCTGGGCTAACCACAAAATTTCATCAAATTCGGTTCAGCCGTTCTCCCGTGATGGTGTGACAAACAGACAGACAGACAGACAGACAGACAGACAGACAGACAGATTTTCATTTTTATTTATATAGATTGGGCATAAATTATTCTACTCCCCATTTCATTGTCATTGTATTGTATCGGCTGGACAGTTCAAAGATCCACCGTTTAATCTCTGAATACAACAGTGAGATAGCCCTGTACAATAGTGTCCGAACAAATTAACCCTGCAAGTTAAATGCAACGATGATATATATGGTCGGAAAAAGACCTAGTTACAAATTATAGGTGAATCCTGGTATTTATGGCATCAGTGTCAATATCATGAGCACACCAGAAAACTAGCCTGGATAAGAAAAAGTAAAAACTACGAAGATGGTTGTTCGGTTGCACGCCGATGTGATTATAAAGGAAGGAAATTATAATGTCCACTTCAACGAGAAGAAGTTGGAATCTTGTCCGTGCAGCTCAACGGTTAGCGCTCCAGCTGGTCATTTCGAAGGTACGCGGTTTGATCCCGGCTGACATAGTGAGACATTTACGCATTTTATAAAGTAATTTCCAAATTTTTTTTCCAATAGTCAGGCAATTGATATATCATCATTCGCCTATATATCACTGGCCAGAACCGTGAACCTTTTAGCTGTCACATGACTTTGCCCCGGCACACCAGTGGGGGTCGGAACACACCGTACCCAACGACACAACATCCATGTCTGAGGATGGGACTCGAACCCACAACTCGGCTGCCGAACGATCACTAGGAAACGCTTGCCTTGACCGTTCGACCACCGCGTCGGCTCATTTCCAAAAAATTAAACTATGCATAACCAGTCGCAAATTATTCAATTTTCAAAGAAAATGAAAGTTTCCTTCCTATCTAATGAAAGAATAAAAATATTGAACGACTTTTTTCACCATTTACACACGTTGATCTTCCATTAAAATTATTCTGTCAAGATGAAATGGGAAAGAAAATTATATTAAGATATTTGTGATAAAATGTATCAAAACAGGATATTTTGTCTCTTTATATTCAAAACAGGCGCTTACATTGCCATAATATATACGTATGTTACATAATCATGTGGAAAATTCAGAAAATGAAATATATTTTTAAAGGAGAAATTCTAAATAATGCTTCTTTCCTTATGAATAGCAAAATGCTTTTCTGGAATCAAGTAAATCCCTCCATGTTTCAGGAAGAAAATAAATTTAAAAATTGCATGTATAAGTTTAAAAATGTATTTTGTTAAACAGACGTCATATATTTTAAACCATTTATTATGCAACATATAATAGAAGTGGATTTCATATATGTCTGAAATGTAAGAATTCCTTCTAAATAATATCTATTTATCAACTAGAATGACAATGATTATTTATTTTTGCGTATTATGTAAAACTCATGCATGCATCGAAAGAGTTTTTAATCAAATACTCCGTGTATTTGCTCTGCATATATAAAATGAACTGACAATTGCTATAATGTTCAAGTTCAAGTGCTGTTAAGCATTCATACTAAATACGAGAAACAAAATTGTTCATATGAAATTATTAAATTATTTAATGATGTCCCACAAGAAATCACACAAAGCTTTATTTTATAGATCATAAAAAGCTATATTTATTTGCCTATACATTGAGAGTGTGAAATCGGGATTTATTTCTTGTTCTCCAGTGGGATTTAAAAATTAGCTTTTGTTAATGGATCTTGGTGTCCCTTCCTCGAAACTAGGTATTCAATTAATAATTTTTTTGTGTGTGTGTTATACAGTAGATTCTTGCAGATTGTGTGGCACTGATGATAAAAGCAAATGTTACTTGTTGGCTAGGGATATACCTTGTATTCCACAGAAGCCTCAAAAATCAATGTACTCCTATTCTTACAAATGTATAGTAAAAAGGAATTTAAAGGAAAATTCTAATATGAAATGTCTTCCTGTTTTGGTGGAAAAATGTCTTCCTGTTTTGGGCCAGCTGCCTTCCCAAGCAGATTCCAGATTCTTCCAAGGATGCTGCAGTGACTCTTTTTAGACCGCTGACTGAAAAGCCTTATATTCGTGTTCATATCTTTAAGATTTGAATTATTTCTCCTTTTTATGTTTGAAAAGACAATGTATGACGGCTTACCATTTGACTGACGCAATGGACTTAATGACACTTTGGGTGCCATGCAGAAGTATTGGAAAGCAAGTGTGCTAATGACATTATAGCCAAATGCGCGACATCTGTGAAAACATAAATTTTGAAGAATTATAATTTCCAAATATTGTTTGCCATTAGTCGAACTTCACATATCTGGAACAAAGCTGCTTCATCTAAAAAAATCATGAAAGTGAACGTCCGTCATTGCACTTCGTTAAGATTGAACTTACTTCTCATTTTTATGTGGAAAATGATAAATTATGACGTATGACCATTTGGACTCATGCAATAGATTTAATGACACTTTGAGTGCCATGCAGAAGTGCTGGAGAGCAAGTGTGCTAATGACATTATAGCCAAATGCTCGACATCTGTCAAAACATTAACTACATTTTGAAGAATTGTAATTTCCAAATATTGTTTGCCATTAATTCAACTTCATGTGGGTGGAACAAAGCTGTTTCATCTAAAAATCATCAAAACGAACTTCCGTCATCACGCCTTAAGTGTGCTGATGGAAGTTTGTTTTGTTTTTGCCTTTTGAGTGACTGCAGCCTATGGCTTCAAATAACAACTACCAGAATGTGGCAAAAAACTGTGTAAATTTCAAACAATCAGCACAGTCAGACTGCCGCCAGTGATTGACACTTAGTTCAAATAAATTTATGTGGGGAAATAAAGAATTTCCACTCACATAGAAAGCCCACGTAGTCCTTAGGACCTCAAACAGTTACGCCCAGTGTATCTCTAGCCAGTGCTAACGTCTTTGTACCCACCAGCTTACTAGCTAATGGGTTAAAAAGGATGAAATAAGGGGGTACCAAGAGAGCAAGACAAGTTTTCATGCAAAAAATCAGAAGAAAATTGGGAATGGTCTGATGAAAATTTGTTAACTTGCAATCGTTATCACTTGGTAAAAGTTGATAATTATCGTCGAAGAGAAGTTTAGAAAAAAAAGTCAATATAGACTCCAAGACGAAGGCTGTCGACTCAAAGATGAAACTCCATAACAGGTACTCCTTTTGTTCCCATGAGGAATTAGCGTTTGTTAGGAATCAGTTTATTGTGAATTTACACTTCGTCATAACACTCGTCTCCAAGTTAAATTGAAAATGAATACGAAATGTAAAATTGAAAATGAATACGAAATGTAAATATGAAAATGAATACGAATTGTAATATTGAAAATGAATACGAATTGTAATATTGAAATTGAATACGAATTGTTAAATTGAAAATGAAAATCTGAATAATAATTTTAATAAATCCAAATAATATTTTTTTTAATAAATATATAAGTTTGACAAGCAATGTATCACCATTTTAGAGTGTTGCATTTTACTGTTTATCTTTTGAGAATGATGTTTATTCAGAGGCTGATACCCGGACGTTGCAGACGGGTTACTTGTCGGGTGCATGACATTGTACACATGATTACAAGGCCAAATTATGTTAATGTAACAAATAAAATAAATATTAAAATAAATATTAGTTAATTATTAATTATCTGGCATTTTTTTAATAAATAAATTAATTAATTATTATCATCCGTATTTTTTTCACTACAATATACAAAATGGTGTCAATTTGATGAACATTTATAAACCTAGATTAAACCTATCATCAACTATCCTACATAACAACATTTTTACTTCTGACACTTCCTAAACATCATTGAAGAAAATATAAAAATAATATTTTACCTCAACATTCTTCATTAACTGCTATATGGTGAAAAAAATTGTCTTCAAAAGTTGTAAGGATTAACAATTTCTATTCTCGACTTCTTATTTTTCAAGCAGTGTCTTCCCCGGGGAAAGACGAATTTAAATTTAAATAGCAGCCGCGCAGATTGCGGACGGAAGAGGAGCTGGCAAACAGATTCTTGAAATGCGAAGTGCGAAGCACGAGTTGGAACGTGGCGTATGTGGTTGCATCTGACGGTAGGAAATATGGACCGTGTACATGTTGATTTATTATTTGTAAATTACGTTAATTGGCGTTTATTCTATGACTTTCTACAGTTTTAAGAATAAACATGTTGTTTTTATCTAAGACGCCTGCATGTTCATTCTGCCACCCTTACAACGTTATTTACACTTCTTCAATCCGAAATTATATAGTAAATAATTCACTTAGTGTGAGTGAAAGGAATATCTGTCCTATAAGCAGCTACTCTAACTTTACACCGGGGGCTCTGGGAACTAAGTTTTGAAGAATAGTCAACGTGGAGCAAAAAAGTTTGATATTTTCAAATTCGTTAGAACTTTTGAGAGCAATCTCTTCCAATTGACTGCTTGTTAATGCCTATAAACAGAGTGTTAGACTCCCTATATTTAACATCGAGAATATTGAATTAATAAAGGTATTCCTGAATAGGACAACAATTGCTGTCCTACTCATCAAAGAATGGTTGATTTGTATCTAGGTATACTCTTTCAACGTGACACTGTATCAGAATACGTTCATTATATATTGTACTATATTTGTAGGGCTAAATAAAAATTATAGCTTGTCTTACTTATTTTTCTCCCATCAGGCATACGTTGCAGAAATATGAGGAAGAATGAGTGGGATATATTACTAAAAATATGTGTATAAGTTCTACAAAATAAGCTATTCCTTTTATTTAAATAGCAACATAATTTTTCCTAGAATATAGCAAATCCATTTTTAATAGTGTAAGGGACTTTTAAGAAATAGCTCAAGAGAGCAAAACGTGATTCATTTTTAAACTAATCATTATACAACATATTATCTAAAATTTTAATATATTTTTAGAATACTATAATTTATTTGAAATGCAAGTCGTTCATCTCATGTGTGTCTGTTAGTATAACAAATTATTTTATTGTGGAAGCGTTTTGACTCTAACTGCTAAAACATATTTATTTACAATATTCGAATATTTTAAAAAATCGTACATTTAATATCTTAAGGATTTGAGTAACATATGCTCTTCAGTGATTAAATGAAATTATACGTATGTATCGTTTTAGGAGGTATGCAAATGATTACAATTTGGGAGCAAAAATACTTTTTTTTTAAGAAATGGTCACAACAACCGTAGAACTGGCCCTCGTACTAACGTCGTGCAATAAATATGTTAAGAGTTTTTAACTGCTAAGAAGTAATTGGGAAAATATAATCCACTTTACCTTTGTTGCCTCTGTACAAGTAATCCGCCATTTCACTTCCAGTTGGCCAATTGTGTGCCTTAATCCAATGTAGATCAAATTTACAATTCAACTCTCTAAAAATTATTTTAATATGTTGAACCAATTCGTTTTTGGTGGATATGGAGCATAAAGCTTGTGTAGCAGATCTTGAATCAGAATAGATATGGGCAACTAAAACCCTATTTTCGTTAATAAATTCAAAGGCCCTTAAAATCGCATACAGCTCTGCGTTAGCAACAGTTGTATTGCCATTCAGTCTAAACTCATTAATAGAGATTAAAATATTATTACTATACACAGCCAACGCGCACCCGATTTCATCTTTGATTTTCAAACCATCAATATAAATTAGAATTACCATGGTATTTTCAAAATTTGTATCCCATAGAATACGTACTTATTTCCAAAGTGCTACCAATACACTCCCACTCTGCTTCACATCCAATGTTCCAATCGACATGTCTCCAACAAGTACGTTTTATCGCCCATATAAGACCATATACAAAACAGCATCTAGTTGATATTTAATGTCAAGGGAGGCGCATCCCGCCAAGATCAAGGGAGCTTCATAGACGGTTGATGCCTTTGCTATATTTATCAAGAGAAATTCCAGATGGAGACCAGCTTGGTTTGCATTTTGCAATTATTAGAAATCCATATAGGTGACCCGTATCCAATTGCCTTCTCCGTTGCCCTCAGACATATTTCTTTTATATTGTATGGGAATCATATATGATACGCCGCCCAACCCAAAAGTTTACGTCAACAACTATTCATCGTAGCAACAGCAATCCCAGGACACACGGACCAATACCTGCCCCAAGAGCAACAGCACAAGGCAAACAAACCGTACCACGACCTAAGGCTCCGAAGTCGGTACCTCGACCATCGAAACAATACCAACGACCACAGAGCGCGATAGACCTAAAACGAGCAGCCACTAAGCTACAAGTAGTCGATGGCGATCCCGAGACTAGAAAAGCAACAGTTTATTCAGAGAAAAATAGAGAATCAACAAAAAGTGGGGAAAAAGGCATTCCAAAAGAGCAGTACAAAATAGTGTCTACAAAACGTAAAATAATACATATTAAGAGACCTGTAGCAATGCATCGAAAAGAGCTGAGGTTACACAAATAGGGCCACGACGAACCACACTGATAAGGTGAAAGACCCAGGCCACCCAACTCACCCTAGGGTATGGGCAACTGGTTGAGTGGCCGGACACACTGATAAGGTGTAGAATCGGTCACCACGGTCAATACCTGAACAGTACAGAAATGACCAGATAAGAAGCATCGTTAGCAAGAGAAGATACAAACATCAAATTAAAAATGCGAAATAAAAGCGAACATATAGCTAAATAAAAATACGAAAATAAAAGCTAAAAACGAACGTTACAAAAACTCGTACTTAGACAAAGAAAAACGATAATCATGCTTTTCAAAGATTATACTTAAGCAAAAACAATACGTACTTAAGCAAATCTATTCTATAGAAAGTAAAATTCTACAGTCGCATTTTAACTTCATCACAATAATTTTTCTTTACTTATGCAATGTATTGTATAAAATATAAAATGTTGATAGCCATTTTATAACCTCATCACAATGATTTTACTTTTCGTCTGCAATGTAGTCCATGAAAAGTAAAAGTTCGACAATCGCATTATACAAATTACAATAATTTTACTTTACATGGCTATTTATTGTATAGGAAATAAAAACGGTTTACACTGACATCGCATGTATATTACATGATTATATCCAAAAGTAATTTGAAAGTAGTATATTTCGAAAGCGAATAATATGCCTTTTAGCGTCTGAATAGAAAAATATTTTTACTGAAATCCAGTAAATCCTTTAAATTTTTTCAGGAAAAGATTGTATATAAATATAAAAATTTATCTCGCAAACCAGACGTGATAATTTTTTAAACGAATTGTTATGCTGCGCACTTAATGCAGGATTTCGTACATCTGCGAAAAGCTGGAATTTATATTAAATCCAAGCAGTTTATCAAGTGTGTTGATATAAAGTAAATATTTCTTCTGCATAGATGAAAAGCGAGACGCGAATAAATTGCAGTTTAAAATGAGAAAGCTTTTGAAAAATTGTAAATTTAATGCCCCGAGAATTTGCACTGTATGTACAATTGATATTCTCTCGCAGTTTATAATACGCGCAATAAGTAAATAAATTGAATGGCACAACAGCATTTTATTTCAGAAATGGCTCCCATTTTAGATATCAGCATACATATACCGGTTACGCGTTTATGCGCTCATCAGCATGGAATAGCTGATATCTGCAAAGGCAGAAAGAAATTTGCTATAAGCCACATTTTTTTGTTTTTGTTTTGCAATTGGAGTGTCAGAGGACACCCCTTTTGGATGGATTTTGTGATTTTGGTTTTGATTCATTAATTTTATGCCGGCCACAAGAAAGGACTAAAATTGTCAATTTTCGTAGAAGTTCGCAAAAATTATATCAAGTTTCTTTCTGTCCTTTCAGATATCGGCCCTTCCATGCTGACGAGCGTATAATAAGCGCGAAACCGTTCCATGGATGACGGTATCTGCAATGGGAGTATCATCCGAATTTGGGGATCGCTTCCCATAGGCGGGTTTTGTGGTAACGAGCATTTTGCAGATTTAACAAAATAAACTATTATTACAGTAAAATCTCAAATACAATAATCCCGGACAACAATCTCTCCAATACAATAATCCTGGACAGTAAAATCCTTATTGCATAGACTTAGAAGTCCTTAGCGAAGAAGCGCGTATTACAGATGAGCTAAAGAAGACTCTAACTCAAGACATTTAATTCTTCATAATTCTAAACTGCAGTATTCACCCTTCCTGGGTGTATTGTCGATACCAAACGAAGCTACTAAAGGATATAGATGAGGCAAGCAGGCTATAAGTAGAAAGGAAAACACGATTATGAGGCCATGAGGAGGTTATCTTGTGATAAAATGTGCTGCTAACCACGTTTCCGGAGAAGAAGACGCAGCAGAAAATTAAAACTTGAATTTAACTGCTTCTGGGCCATTTCATGGAGAGTGCAATAAGTGCATTTTTACACATATATACAATTTTTAGCAAGATAGATAATTATGAAAAATTAGAGACTATGATATTAACCCTGGTATGAGAAATAAATATTGCTCAGATAAAATTTTGTTTGCGATAACCGAAAATTCGCAATTTTAGGTCGCACAGGAATAAATAAATAGAACATTCTACAAGACAAAATATATATCAACCTAGGAAAAATTGAGAGTTGGAGGCAATAAAGCCAAAATCGCCTCGGACAATTATCCAGATATGGTCTTCCATGTTCGACAAATACCTAATAGAAATTTCTGTAATAAATATGCTGTGTCCCTCGGACATCACGTGAGTCTGGGCTGATCGATATATTCACCGTAGGCGGATACACCTCCAAGACCTGAGAGCCAATCAAGACACCTTACGCAACGATACGAAGGGCAAAATGTCTGCAGGAGCTAAGAAGAGGAAGGAGCTAAAACATTTTCGTTGGAGTAAGAGGAAGCCAATGATGAAAGAGTGATGATGAAAAAGGAAGTGATGAGGAAAAAGGAAGTGATCATGAAAAAGGAAGTGATCATGAAAAAATTCAGCCACTGAAAATTAAAAGTCTGCCACTGAGTATAATATCAAAAGATGGTGCGAACAACAGGAGACTGCCGGGCATTCTGCCCTCATGACAACCGAATCTAAACCGAAGGTAACAAAGTATGTCATAACCATTATGTAATGAGGAAGCCTTTCTCCTAAAACCAAATATATTGTAAGTATATTGCATAAAATAAGGACATTCTGTCATTAGAAAGCTAACCATAAGCACTAACAAAGGAATCAATTTTTTGACAATATTTACTGTAAGAATACAAAATTTTATAAAGGATATTCCTAGGAAATAAATATAATGGTTATAATAAAAAATTAATCTTCTTATTTAAAGACTTTATTTAAATGCTTATCTTTTAACAAATGATATTTGTTTTTTAGACTGAAGCCACGGACTTAAATCAGATGGGATTATACTGAATCACAATGCAATGTTTCCGTCATGAAGCAATTTTCAATGGATTTAAGAGCTATGGTCCCATGCCTAATTTACTCCAGTTTTACCGTTACAACGTGAGCATTGATCATTTGTAAAATGAAAAGAAAATTATGGAATTCTTGAGACCAAGAAGTTTTAGTCTATAAGTAAGGGATTGATGTTCCATTCTGAGCATGAGAAACCCAGTCTATATCGAGATCCAGAGGTCGTGAAGAAGGAGTTAGATGCGAAGGAGTTAGATGCAGAAATATAAATCGCCTGGCTCTCTATATAAAAGCAGTGAATATTTCATTCATTAACTTTTTTCCATTTCTTTCATTCAGCGGCGATATTTTTAAAAATTATCACAATACTACAATAATTTATTTTAGTTAAAAACTTAAAACCATGGTGTTAAAAGTACTTTCAAACTCCATGCTTACAACTTCATCGAAAAAGGCAATACTATAGAATCGTCTGTGTCTCTATGTAAAATCAATGGATGTTTCATTCATATCAGCTATATTACAGACTCCAGAGCTAAATAATTTTGAGTTAAAGAAATTCAGCAATTCTTATACAATTCATCTTACAGCTTGATGTGTTTATATTCTCCATACGTGAAAATTAGACTTCGTTAAAAATAATCAAAATTTGATGATCATTTAAACTCAAAGCTTTTGTAATTGCGTTGGCGTAATTAGTATAGATACACAGAAATTAAGCAAAAATAAAGCGGTTTTAGGACGGATACAACATTAAATATAAATTAAAAAGGACTTAAAAAATCACGATTTTGACACAAGATGGATGATATATTATATTTTGAAGTGGATCAATCACGTGATCTCTTGATATAATATGGGTGCAATTATTATTTTAATTTTTATTTTGAAAACTACCAAACATATTTTGCTGAATTTTTTTATATATATTGTAGGATAATTTGAATAGTTCCTAAAACTTTCGAAGCAATTTGTGAATTTTAAATGCACTTAAAAATATTTGAAGAATGTATTTCATTATTTCAACCCGGGTTTAATCCAAAACAAATAAGGTGAAATAAATCATTTACATTCTCATATGTCCCATAGACAGTTTCAACAATATACTAAAATTTCATTTGATAAAGGCATTTTTACAGTAGTTATCGTGCGAACGAATAGACAGACAGAATGAACAAAGTCATAAACACTTTTCAACTATGTTGTAAAGTATTAAAAACAATATGGACTTTATCTAAATTAGAGTGACATTTTCTTTTAATAAGACCATGAAAAAACTTTAAAGAAATACTGATGTCTATATATGGTTCTTATGCTGGATCATTTATCGTTTCATGTCTTTTCATTTCTATTTCCTTTTTCTTCTATCTTTAAGAAGTTGTTCTATAAGCTTGCTCCTCGTAATCACGAGGGAAAGGCATCTTCAACTTCTACCTTTTATTGAAGTAAATTTCGATGTCTTTGTCCGTATTTTAGGATCTAACAAGATGTTTGTTGGTATCTATGGCGAAAATTGAATTTGAAGAGGAGATGAAAAAGTTTAAATGAAATGAGAGAAAATAAAATACAATGCACGAAGTTCATTTATTTCTATAAGTAAATTTGATGTGGCGCTAAAGTATTTGTAAAGTGTTTTTGAAATTGCAGTGTATGAAATATTTAATAAAATTCATCGATTTCTTTATTTGAGAATAAATTAGTAATACACTTTTGAACCGTTTCGAAAATATAAATAAAAATCTGATAAAGTCAGGGCATGACTTTCTCAACATAATGCAATGACTTTACTTGCTTCACAGTGATATATTGGTGATATATTACACAGTGATCACATTGATATATTATAATGTCTAAAGCATAATGTTTTTGGTACTAAATTAATACTACATAAATTAAAATTAAAGCTTTTGGTAACTTAGTAGACCAAACAGAATGTGTTATACATACTCACGTGGAAATTCTTCATCAAAATGGAATCGTTATTTCACTAATAAAAATTAATATTCAGTAAATTAAATAACAATTGACGAATCTGTGAGCGTCAAAATACAAATCTGTTGCAAAAAGTAGCTTCTTTCGTGAATGGAACCAACTAGACCAGTTGATTTGAATAAATCAGTTGACTAATTTGAAACAGTTGAAACTTTATAATTATACCCATATCCAAAAGTTGAGCAACGAAGTGAAAAAAGCGGATAAAAAGAAAAGTAATTAATCGTATTCATTGAAACTTCCACAGATCATAGAGTATACCAAAAGGCACTTGCGTGGAGAAATGCAAAACAAAAATTATCAATGAATAATTAAATAATAGAGATAAGCAAAAACAAAAACAGCTCATTGGTGTCGGTCTGTCAATACGGAATGTGATGACCTCTGTTGGAAACACATGTTTTACAGCGTCAATTCATGCCAGGAATAAGATCATCTATGGCGGTTTGGGGTATCTATCTATGCTCATTCACGAGCAGACATATTTTTAGTTAGTAAAGGTTTTGGAAAGGGACATGGAGAGAACCTAAACGTCTCCCAGGCTTGTCCCATACATGCCCGATGGAATTTAAGTCGGCTAATCTCGAAGGCCATACGAAGCAGTGTTTTCGACTCTGTACTTCGAAATACTGGCCGACTAGCGAGCTTTTCTTCAAATTACATATTGGGGTATTTAAACATTCCAATGTGAATATTAGTTAGAATGTGTTGCTCTTGAGTTAGCGTTCGAAATTTTACATTATTTAGAAGGATGGTGTCATTGTCAATTTTTTTCAAGAGCGGCATATCTCAAATATTTTATGTTCTGTTTTTTAAGTCTTGGGAGATTTTTTCAAGGAATAATCAAAGGTCAATATTGAGGATATTATATCCCGATAGCAGATTGTCATAGCTGAATTTGATAGTTTTCGGAATCTGTAGGATTTCTTTTAGTTCTAGGATTCAGATTTAGAGAAGGTTGTTAGCACTATGCTTCCAGTTTGTAATTTGTATAGGGGTGATGATTCTTTAGGTGCAATTATTTTACTGAGAATATCATTTTTATGTACATATGGGATACCCGCATAGAAGCAGAAGTGGGTAGCAAGAAAAACGTAAATTGGATAGTCCCCCAATTACGTAAAATTCAATAAGTTCAAAACTGTTCAAGGGGAAGTACTCTGTCCGCCGCCCAGGAGGGGCGAAAGAAGTGCCAGCCATGTTTAGTGCCAACCGCGTACGAGAAAAACAAAGTCAGACGCAACAAAACTAGCCCAGTCGAACAAAAGATAATACAAGGTCACTCACCGGTCAAGGGAACAGAAGAAATAAGTATTGAATACGAAAGTATTTAGCAGGGAGGGAGCGTTCAAAAAAGCACAAGGGAAGAGGAAAATTATCAGTTCCACGTCGAGAAAGAATTAACAAAAAACCAAGAGAGATAAATACACAAGCCAAACGAATCGGTGAACAGTTTAAAAAATCATAGATCGTGAATGTAAACATATTGATGTGAGAAAAGCGGGTAAAGTTAATTTAATTATTGAAATTAATGCGCAAAAATGTCAAAGTCAAAAAATAACCATGGAGTTAGTTTGAAGGCAAATATAGAAATCGCCAAAAAGTAAAATACACTGAATCCCTTTAAACGAGATTTAAAAGGCTAATGTTCTGCTCTCCCTTTTTGTTAATAAACCCATAACAAGCGCAAAAATGAACACAGATCCAAAATTCAACTTCCTACAGGAAACTAATTGCAAACTTACTTTTCAAGTTAAAAATGTCTTTTCATAATTTTAGGATATTTCGGTCATTTTGAAGGTCTCTTGTCCTCTTAATCAACCAACATTTCATGAATTCGATTTTTAAGGAGCTAAAGAAGCACCCACATTTCAGGAATTCGAAAACAGTTTATATTTGAATATAATAATTATAAAAGCTTTAAAGTATTCAATTTATTACGTTTTCTTTTCTCGCAATTTTACTGGTTTCCTTGTTTGACAAACGAGAACTAAAAGAATTTATCTTAATAACACTTACTATAATGGAGTAACTGCACATAGCACAAGGAGAGTTATTGCAAATAATTAACTCAGAAATAAAGTATATACATTTCTCAGCCGCATATTTCTAGTTTTTCTTGAAGAAAAAAATTGCTCTATTGTCGCAATTCCAAATAGAGTTACATTTTTCGTTTGTTTATTTATCCAACTAAAATAATACTTTTATATGATTACAAGACCAGTTTCTTGTTTATGTTCTGTTTTGAAGGAAATTTCCATGCATTATTTGTAAAGATTCAACAGCAAATTAAAACGTTTTACTTACCTTATTTTTGGAGGTAAAGTGCAATATATAGTGGCATTATATGTGGCTTTTTCGGCATAACCGTAACTGCTGCTTATGGTACGCACTTGAACATAAATAGAAGAAAGGGAACGAAGGATTAATACGTGATGGTTGTATGTTGGACGACAACAGAAATAAAGACGTGGGCTAAGGACCAGGATGATTCCATTTGATAAAAGAGGGGAACTTGCAATTTGGTTTTGGAACAACTTTCAAGGCTTTGGAGAGGTATCTTCTTGTATTCAATAAACTTCAAATATAATATTTAAGGTATTTGTGATTTTGTACATTGATATTGGCAAGTCTTGAGAGTGGAACTTTTGGTTTTAATCATTACCTATATTCGGTATTGTTGGGAATTGTATCTATTGTATATCTTCTGTGTGATTTTAGTTTCCTTTGCATTCGATCAAATTTTCATTTGATTTCTCTTGGATGTTTTAACACTTATGTGTCTTTCTTAATGGGCTACTGGGACAGCTGTCGCGACACAAAGCTTGCTTTAACAGGGGTGTGGGGGTCACAACCCCCTCGGGCAATTTGTGGTAACTTGCTTTTCTTGTTTCTTTTTACGAATATTATATCCTAATCTAATTTGAATGGCTGCGTAGGGCCACATGAGAGCGTTTTCAGTTTTGAGTTTCTCATGTAATTGTTGATTATATATATATATATATATATATATATATATATATATATATATATATATATATATATATATAGTGATAAGTTACCTTATATTTTCATCCTTAGTCTTATACCTAATAATAACAAATAAGTAACTATCTATAGTTACTTATTTGTAACAGATATGCTAGAGAAGGATTGGGGTTTTTGTACTTACCGTAGTTTATGCATAGTTTTCGATTAAAATCTTTCAATTTTTATTTATATATGTACATATATATATATATATATACATATATATATATATATATGTATATATATGTGCATATATATATATATATATATATATATATATATATATATATATAATGAAGTGTATTTTAAGGTATTTATGTTTCCTTTATTGTTCCAATCTATATGCTTGTCGTCCATATAACACAAGTTTATAGATAAAATCTATCTTGTGTTTCAGAAACAAGCATTTTTGTGTTCATTTCGAAGGGATATATGGACTTGAAGAGAATTTTTTCGAAATGAACTTATCTTAAGCCTAAAGCTCTTCCATGTGCAAGCTTTTTTGCTTGATTTTTCAGTTTTCCTATTTTCATTCTTCATTTTTGAAATTTGTTGATTGTCTTTGTCTTTATGACCTGCATTACGCTTTATTATTTCCTCTTTATGTCTTAATTTCTTTCATTTCTTTGTATTTTGTAGAAAATTTTGTAATAGTGTTTTATGAGTTACTACTTACATTCTAACATTGGATTTACTAATTTATATTTATATATATATATATATATGTATATATATATATATATATATATATATATATATATATATATATATATATATATATATATATATAATTGAAGAATTTTTATTTACTTGTATTATTGATACCAGAGATTGATCATATATTGAAACAGTTTTGTACAGCAAAAATGAAAATAAAATGTCTGAAGTCAATATTTGATATCAATAATGACTATACGACCAGCTTGTGAAGATGTTAAAGAAAACATTATAAATAAAACATTATAAATAAACAGGTACTAAATTGATATAAAATATCCATTTTTCCCTGTTCTATATATAAGTTAAGGAATTGAAAAAGGTGGATAAGGTGGTAAGGATTGGTAATTATAATCCATTAACTACACCCTTAGATTAATGTTTTGTTATAAATCATATTTGTAATGCAGGTACTTAAGGTACTAATATGTATATATATAAATGTATGTATATATATATATATATATATATATATTTATATATATATATATATATGTATATATATATATATATTAGAATAATGCAATAATAAAAAATTCAAGTAATATTAACATCACCATAGAAGCAAAACACCACGGCCATAATGCCGATAACAGAAAAAAACAGCACCGGTAAAATTCGATGTTTCATGAGAATTAAATTCATCTTCAGGTCTGAGTATTTAATTCTATTTAACCCAAACAAATGTTTGTTTCAGATTGAGCAATAGTATTATTAATGTATCTTATTTTCCGATTTTTTTATTTTTTTTTTATTTTTTTTTAATCTTAGATGATGATTGAAATGGAACGAGTATTAAATTCCGTACGAGAGTGGGGGGGGGGGGGGGGGTTCACTAAGAATTTTCATTTCTAATTTTAAAACTTTTCTTGAAAAATCTCTTTCTCAAAATTGTTTATAGATAAAGCTTTTTGATGACTGATATGAATTCAACATCAAATTCCAAAATAAGTAGAGGGCTTTAGTAAAGAATTCTAATATAGAATAAGAATTCTATAGTGTTCTTTCTACTTCTGGATTTTCCACTTCAGATTAAAGAATTTCCTTGAAACATTTGTTTCGCAGAATTCACTATAGACATAGCTTAAATGATAATTTATTTGTATTTAGCATAAAATTCCTGCGGGGCTGAGGGGTTCGCTATAGATATGCATTTACTGTTCTGGCGATGTCACTTACATTTTTTTTTTAAATTAGTAAGCTGCACAAAATGAGTATGCAAAAGAGAATGAAAAAGCTTAATTTCTTTTTCAAAAATGAAGTGTAAACATCATTTGCCATGATACAAAATTATTTTATAAAATTCCTACATTTTCATATATTTTTACAAACAGTGTAGGCACATTAAACTATGTAAGACAAATATCGAGAAAATTTTCTACAGAAAATTTAACAGTCCACATCCCCATTCAGTATGTACCAAAATAAGGCAGACAATTTTGGTAGAAAATGAAAACGAAATAAGTTTCCAAAATCAATTCTACCCAGATCATGAAAGCATTTAGACATGAGATTTTGGTATTGAAAATATTTTGTTTTGTCTTCCTTCAGAAAGTAATATAAATAAACACAATAGTCATGCACGAGAGTAAAATTTACACATAATTTTTGACTCATTCTTTTCTTTAAATTAATAAAAACCAGATACGATGTCGATTTCAATATAAATAATACACCCACGTTCTGCTTTTCTTTACGCTTTGTTAGCTGAGCTGCAGTATAAACAATAACAAATTGAATGTTTTAAACAGACTTCTCTTTATATAAATTTATCTAGGTATTGAAAATAAACAATAACACAAATTAGAGCTTTCTTATATCCCGATTGAATTTAAATACACTGTCATAGATTGAATGCATTATCGATTGAAATAAATGTGATGTCAGAAATGGAAAATTAATAAACATGAGAAATATTACAAAAAAGGAGAATGAAGTTACGGTGTGCTGCGTTCTGTTCTGTTTGTTTATTCGAATATTTCTCAAAATTTTATATTCATATTCTAATTATTGTATGTTGATCATGATAATCTTCTTTGTTTAAAAGGAATTCCATTGTTCAATTTTTGAAAATTTGAAAATGTTTTGTATCGCTGAATATATATGGGTCATTTTCTGTAAACGGGAGTTTTACATGTCCAAGGAGTTTTAATAAAATACACTACTTAGGATTTATTTTGGACCCTGGTCAGTTTTACTACATTATAGTTCATATTTATCACCCATTAGCTAAAGAAACAATTCATATTTTTAATATTTAAAAATTTAGTCTTTGTATTAAATGTCATTCCCCTGTGTGTCCCAACAGCCAAATAATGGCATCTCAACTTCATTTACAAGTCTTCATTTTCTAGTTTTCTTTTAATTTGATGTTTTATATTAAACTAGATAATTTAAAATACAAACAGTAATAAAAATTCCACTATGCGTTAGAGCAATATTTTAAATTAATTTTTTACAACTGTCCCCCAGCTTTTTTGTCATTCACCTGTTGTTAAATTTTAACACCTCTTTCTATACATAGATGGCGATAAAATATAATTAAATTAAAATATTATTATTTTTTACTAAAGCCCATATTCATCATTTTAAGGGTTTGACTATGTTCTAGCTATCACTCTGTGCAGGGAAACATTATAAAACTGAACAATTTTGGGTAAGTATTTATATTCCTGTCATTCAGCTGTTTACAATTATTCTCAAAATAAAAAAGTAAATATTTTTTAATATATATGTGTGCCTAGTTAGTGCAGCAAACTAAATACTAAGTTAAGCTTAAATGCAAATAAAACTCATATATTCAGAAAGTAAAATCACATGATTTGTCATTCCCCTGTCGTCATTTACCTGTCTTCTTGGTAGACAAAGAAATGATATTAGGACAGGTGAATTACATTTAAAAACTTGATTTTCCTTTTAAACGATAAAAAAAAGTTAGTTCTAAATATAAGATTGCAATAAAAACAAAACATTTTTTTTTATTTTTCTAATGATATATATACATACATACTAACAAAACATTTGCCTATAGTAAGTCATTCCCCTGTATTGTCATTCCCCTGTCATGCTATATTTACTTGTCTTGAAAATAAAAATTTGCATTTTCTATTTAATTTTCCCAAAATGATCACTGCTACTGTGTTTTTTTTTTTTAGTTTAAACCACCCATGTTAAAATGTAGTTCAGACAATAAGTTAAAAAATAGAAAAAAATACATTATAACAAGAAAGATGAAAAAGCCCATTTAGAGAAAATGACCCATATATCTCCATTTGTATATTTTAAATTACTCAATAAACGCAATATTTCGGGGCTGTTAGTTCAGCTGCTCTAAACTTGGTGATTTTATAAGAACAATTTTGAAAATTCAAATTTTATAAGAACAATTTTCATAAGAACAATTTTGTATCATGGTTACAAATGATGACAGCCATATTGTGTTACCTTTCACTTTAAAGGACTTGAAAAAACCCATACTAGGAAAGGTTACCCCACTGGAGGTTAACTTGTCCCCGAAGAGTGCTAATGCCGTCGCGGACAAAAAATTGTATATTTTTCACATCAATGATTGAAACTATTAAGTATCGAGATCATTAAGCAGTAAATAAACCATTTTATGCATGAATATATCAAATTTTGGCCTATGTTGCCATGTTAAAAAAATATAAAATTTGAAATAAATTTGAGATTTTAATACCGAATCCGTTTTTAACACTTTACAACATAGTTGAAAAGTGTTTATGACGTTGAACATTCTGTCTGCCTATCTGTCTGTTTGTCTGCCGTAAAAAATGACTTTATCAAAATCAAATTTTAGTATGTTGTTCAGACGGTCTGTGGGACCTACAGGAATATAAATGAATAATATCACCCAATAAGTTTTGGACTGAACCCGGGTCTAAAAAATGAAATACATTGAACCCTATTGCGCCTAATATTTCAAACATCTTTTAAGCGAATTTAAAATTCACAAATTGTTTCGAAAGTTTAAAAAAAAATTCAAATTATCCCATAAAAAACATGAAAAAAATTTCAGCAAAATATATTTCAATAGTTTTTTAAATAAAAATTAAAATAATAATTACACGCATATTATATGAAGAGATCACGTGACCCACTTCAAAATAGAATATGGCATCCATCTTGTGTCAAAATCGTGATTTTTAAAGTTCTTTTTAATTTATATTTAGTGTTGTATTCGTCCTAATACCGCTTCATTTTTGCTTAATTTCTATGCATCTATATTCTGGAACAACGCAATTACAGTATATTTGAGTTTAAATGATCAATGCCATCCATCTTTCGTCAAAATATTGGTTTTAAAATTCTTTTTAATTTATATTTAGTGTTGTATGCGTCCTACAACCGCTTTGTTTCTGATTAAATTTCTGTGCATCTACATTCTAAAACAAGGCATTTACAATATATTTGAGTTCAAATGATCATCAAACTTTAATTATTTCTACAACGAAGCCTAATTTTCACTTATGGAGAATGTAAACACATAAAAATTTATGATGCATTGTATAGGAATAGCTAAACTTCTTTAACAAAAAATTATTTAGCTCTGGAGTCTGCTATATAGCTGATATGAATGAAACATTCATTGATTTTACATAGAGAACAGACGATTTTATAGCAGATATTTTCTATGAAGTTTTAAGTATAGAGTTAAATTATCTTTACCTCAATGGTTTTAAGTTTTTAAATAAAATAAATTATTGTAATATTGTGATAAATGAAAGGTATGGAATAAAAGTGTATGAATTAAATATTTACAGCATTTACATAGAGAGCCAGGCGATTTATATTTCAAGGACGTACGCCATTTGAATAAATTTCATTTTTTTCGATGAAATTTTAAGTTTTAAAATATAATAAATTAATGCAGTATTATAATAATTTTAAAAATATTTCTGCTGATTGTATCGCATTTTAGAGATATTTAAAGAAAATTGCATAGAAGTTGTAAAGTGTTTCATTATCAATGCTTTATGCCTGATTGATCTTTCTTTTTTGTAACTTTTCTGTGATAATTATTTGTTAACAATATGCATATATTGGCTCTAATGCTAAATACTTGAAAATAGTGTGATTTCTTGTTATGTGATTTGAAATCAAAAATTTAGTCTTTATATAGTATTTTTATATTATTCATATTTAATTTTGTTTTCATGCATGATGATATACGTTGTTTAATTTAATTTTTTTTAAAAACTGTTGTATTATTCAATATTCTAGACATATTAGAAAAAATTACCGTGTATTGTGTAGTGTTTCTTCTTAGTTCTAATATTATTTTGTTCATTTTAAATTTTTTATTATGTCTTTTGATTTGATTTTATATTCCAATTATAGATATAAATTTTCTTAATTTCATAGTTATTTTACTAAGAGTTATAAGTCACATTGCATTTCTCATGTTATTCTATCTTATTTAGTTTTGTTGTTGGACGCTTCTGTTGGCTATGCTTTTCATGGCTGTCATGATAATGGAATATTGCCAATTGCTTAATTGTGATATTGATTTGAATTTCCTTAGTCCAAGTTTGCGCAGCTGTTGTATGTTAATGTTTGATATTAGTCGCCTTTCTCTTAACTTTATTGGGTGGTCATGGTGGCTTCTAGTATGGACTTATACTGTTTAATTAAAATTGTACTAAAATAAATATTTGATTTTTAGGTCCTAAAAGTACTATTTCGTTCACTGAGGGTAAAAGCTATTCATTTTGATTTTTTTTGTTTATCTATTTTGTCACCAGTCTGAGCACCTTCTGTTTAAAGTGATCTTAAGTGATTGTTTTGTTTGAATGTTTGCTTTCATATTTATCTGACAGCAATTGTTAATTTTTCTGTAGTAAAGCTTATTTAGTGTGATATTGATTTGATTATTAAATGATTTAACTGGGCAGTTGCCTTCCGTTATGACCCCCTACATATGATCAGCTTAAGATACGATTGAGGTTTTAATAATGATATAGAGAAATTTACTTCTTTGTGTTCTTAGTCAGGGTCATCCGGAAAAGAGTCTGTTCAGTCAGATATTTCGACGTTGGTTGGGTTTAAGGTGGTTAATGATGTTAATAAGCCATCAGTTACTTGAAAAGATAATTTGGACGCTGGTGCTACGGTTAAAATGAATCCTTAAACTGGAAAAATTAATGATTCATTGACTAATGTTGTTGATAAAACACTTTGACAGGGTGTTATGACCACACCATTGCTTATTTGTCCATAGACAATAAGTTGAACAAGAATAATGAGAATTGGGTTAAAATAGCTTATCTGAGTCCAATTTACAACCTGATGTTAAATACTTTGATGTTTTTAAGGATGAGATTGGGAAGGAAATCCCTATTCTGGCAAAAAAACTCAGTTAAGGAGGCATTGAATCCTAGGTTTATGATGGAGTCCTTTAATAATTTTCTGCAATAATTTGAGGATTTTTCTCCATGTTAATACGGGGATCCAATTATTAAACCTGTAAAAAAGAAACGTCCTGATATGTTAGTTAATATTGATAAAACAAAACATGGAATTACAACTTATGCAGTTCAAAGGACTTGATCACAGAAAAGAAACATAGAGAGATTAAGAAAAATTTATTGTCAGTTACTTGTCCTATGGATGTTATCGTAAAGCTTGTGGTGATATTACCTAATGGTTCATTCAAGGTTTCTTGTAAGGGACTAGTGATTGTCCCTAAATTCAGGGAGTCGAATTTAGCACAGTATTTTGCTGTTGTTGAATCCCCCGTCAGAAGACAATCGTCAATTATCTTTAATGTTCAAGGAGTTTTTGAGGATTATGGTGTTCAGGAGTTTCTCGTCCATAAGTATGAATTTCTTTAGTCTGGAGATATTAAAATTATTAAGAAGTTTTTCACCATCGAAGGTTTTGTGAATTTAGGGACCTTATTCAGCGGCTGTTGACTTCTTAACTAAATCAGATCTTTAATAGTTTCAATTTCAATATTATTAAAAATATGAAAAATTGTTATAAATGTCATGACTATGGACATAAAATTGGATAACCCAGTGAATAAGGCTCAGAGATTGTACTCGGAGGAGGCAAGTTCGATTCTCGATTTGCTGAACTACCCCCTATTTACTGGGAGCACGGGCTAGTTTAATCTATGGGTCCGAAAATCCTTCCGAGAGGTTGGTGCTAGGGGAGCGAGAGTACACTCCTGCAGATGTTCTTGTTCACTGTGTTCCGGTCTAAATTAGCTAGAACTGTTCCGGTCTTCCTTACTCTTTATCCTTATCCTTACTTTTTAATCACTAAATTTGGCAAAACTTAGTTATTGATGAATGGTAGCAACTTCTAAACATTTCTCTACATATTAGGTATCTTTGCCTTTTAGGACTAATGGTTTTCTTCCAGCGGTTGATGACAAGCTGTATATTTTCAAAAAATATTTGGTTTACTTTATTACGGGGCATAGTCCTTTCATGGAATACTTACGCAGGTTTGTTAAAACAATTTTAAATGTTTCATGTTTCATAAAAGGTAATGAATATTTCTACCTATTTCTACCTAATTTTTAATTAAAAGTGTCAAGTGCTGTAAATAAGCCTAAATGGTTTGCACGATTATTTGAAAGCCTCAATTTTATCTCGAAGATCCATATTGTTTTATTATTTCTGTGTTTTACCTCCGTTATTTCTGTGTTTTACCCGGCCGTTTGTTGTAACTGCTCTGCACACCTTGGATGAGCTGGACAGCCTGGATAATAAAATAGGAATTGCTTTACTGGTGCCGGTGATAAAAAATCTAATTGATTTATTTGTGATAGAGCGGATTAAAATTATTTAAACCCACAGGGGCTATCCAAAAAAACATGCAAGGCCAATGAGAAATTGATGCATGTGACTCGAGGCGTTACTTTACAACCTAGCTGCCAGACTTACAACCGAAAGAGCCGTTACTATTTATGCAGCATCAATGGGAGGAATCCGAACGTCCACAAAAAAAGTGTGTGCGTGAAGTTCTGACCATTGGACGATTGGAATCCTCAAGCATGAGTAAGATTTGAAGTATTGGAGAAGAGTAAACTTGAGCATGTTTTGAGAATGTGCTGAAGCAGAGTAAGCAGTGAGAGAGAGTTAGAATGGGTTCCCTGCTGGATTCCCAACGTGACGATGAAGTTTAAGAACGGCATGCAATTTGAAGTTGTAATCAAATGCTATATTACTATAATACGGTCTAAAACAACGCACCAGCTAAGGTGTATGTATTTGATTTTACGATACACTGTGAGGTTGAATATCGCAGTGATAAAATGAATGTCAGCTTATTCAAATTTAATAAAGATTGGTACCTGGTCATCACACTTTACCCATACTTTCGGAATTGATAATATTTACTTCCTCCATGTATCGGTCACAATACTTCACAAATGAATTACGACATTTTTAATAATACGCAAAGGAAAAAAGTTTGCTTATTATAAAATTGGATTTTTTTTCCAAAAGAGACCAATATACAAAGAAAATGTTCTAACTAGGGAAAGCTTCGCAATAGTTCTCTCAGATTGCAATCTTTCATATCCTATCTTGTAAAGGACCATGAATAATGATAAAATGCCACGGCTGGCATCTGCTAAGTGATAGGGGGCGCCACAATAGCAATCTGAAGTTGTCATGCAAACGTGCTCTACTGACGTGTATTATTAACATTTTAGTGTGAAATATTATTCTTTTCAATTATTATTATTATTTTGAAATAAAATGGACAATAATGGTAAGTAGTAAACGATCAATTTATTACTAATATAATTTACATCTTATTAATTAGCTGCTAAACAACTGCCAAGACCTGGTCGTAAAGGTTGATCAAACACAACAAAGACAAAGGCTGAAATTTTTGGAGACCAAAACTGAACTAATCAACAAAACTATTGACTGTATTACAATGAAAGTCAAAGCAAATGAAATTTGTAAAATAATGAATGATTTAAATTATTTGTAAGTTTGAAATTATGAATGGGAATGATTAAATGTATGATTAATACAAATGAAAACGTTACAATGTGCACATTTAACAAATTCATAATCATTGCAGTTTACAATGAAACAAGTTGCTGAACCAATATTAAATACAGTTGCCATTACCTTGTTAAATTTTGTAATGTGTTTTTCAACAGAATATCCAGCTTTTTTCCAAGAATATATTACCATATCTTGAAATATATCAGCTACAAGTTAATTGTACACAAATGAATGCATTTTTAAAATAAATAATCTGTCATTTAACTTTCTGTTGGCCTCTTCATCGATGTTGGTTCAAAATTCATCGATGTCTTCAATATGGACACCTTCAATGCATGCAGCTCGAATTTTTATGTAGTCTTTGATACGTTTTACAAATATAAGGATTGAAGAAGTAACAGTCTATCAGCTGTGCATATTTTGTTGTTTTTTCAAGCATTATTTAATAATAATAATAACTGAAAAGGATAATATTTTCACACTAAAATGTAAATAATACACGTCAGTAGAGCACGTTTGCATGACAACTTCAGATTGTTATTGTGGCGCCCACTATCACTTAGCAGATGAAAGCCGTGGCGTTTTATCATTATTCATGGTCCTTTACAAGATTGGACATGAAAGATTGCAATCCGAGAGAACTATTGCAAAGCCTTACCTTGTAAGTGGATTAGTCATTGTATCCTGCTCGATCTCAAGTGTAATATCTTTTAAAATTGCTAGGAGATGTTTCCTCCCACGTTCATGTTTAAAGCTTAACGAATCAGTTTCTTCGAATTTTGCAACAATTTTACAAAGACCGTTGTTGCCATCGGACTGTCACAAACCTTTTAATCTGCGGAACTATCGAATTATCTTCATTCTGGTAAAACAACTTCACAAATAGTGCTATATCGAATAGCAGTACTGCCATATATTTAACTGTGTATCTCAAGTCAGAACATAACTCAGCACAGCAAGATAGCAGCACTCTGTACACCTGTAAATGATATTTGCAAGCACAAGAGGATGTGCTTGTTAAAATTTCCAGTTTAAAATTTTGCGTGAGAATATCATTTTCCTCGCGGCCTTCATCAATAATACTTCATAATAAATTCAGAAATTACATTGTTTTATTTGCTTATTTTGCATATATTAAGTACGTAGAAACTGAAACACCCTGTACCTGAACTTGGGTCCAAAGGTGGGTGAAATGTTCTTATTTAGGGCATGTTACGGCAACTGTGCTGGTGAATTCAGATTTCATAATTGAACTGACCGGCTTATACACCCGCTATTCGGGTGCCTTATTGATAAGTGCAATGCTACAGGGGTGGGGAAACCCTATGGTTAGTGCGCGGAGATTGCACTCGGACGACCCTAGTTCAATTCACGGCTCTGTCCAAATTGTCCCCGTTCACAAGTGTTCACTTGGAATACGGGACGTTAAATATGTGAGTCGGTAAGTCCTTCCAAGAGGTTGGTGGTAGGAGAAGGAGGGTGCGGTCCCTGTGGATTTCGCCCCCACTAGGTTCTGGTCTAAATTGGTTGACACTGTCCCCGCCGTCCAAACAGATACCTTACACCTTATGGTAGGTCGAAAGGTCTAGGTCGAAGAAGGAGAAATGCCATGTAGCGGCCAAAGCGGTCTGCTTCCTTGTAGCTGTCCAAAAATGCTTATTTAAGACACACGAGTACTTTTTGTCCCTTTGTTTAAAAAAGTGAAGTTTAGTGACAAGAAGGCGGAGTGTGAATATATTTTTTGAAACATTGAACGGATGACTTTGAATTCTGGACGATGACGGGCACATTTTTAATCTACAATAAACTGTATATAGGTACAGCAAACATGAAATAATTTTAAAATTATTTTCAATTCTTTTAGAAAAAATAATTTAAAATATTTTAGTTTGAGAGTGAGGAGTAGAAATAGCTAATGGAATTTAATTGCACCTTGAAACAGGAATAAACATCACTTTAATCTCAGTTCTTTTAGAAGATCTTGAAATGCAAAAGATAAAAATAAAAGAAAAGTACGGTTTTTTTTTTTCACCGAGATGAAACAAGAATAAGTGTTTTTTAATTTCTCTGAATAATTTTTCAGTACTTTCCTATCTTTTCCTTTTATTTTGTTTACTCATCACGCTAAATATATTTTTATTCGCATCCTCGTGACATTTAAGTGCAGAAATGAAAAATAGAAAAATAGTTTAAAATCATTTCGTATTTTTTGTTTATATTTCAAATGTGGATTTTTACAGTTCTTTTATCTATTTTATTTTTATGTTTTGAAGAAAATTTAAAGTAAAATTAATAGAATATATCACATTATCTTCAAATCATGAAAACTGGGTTATAGGTTGAAACAACATTGTTATTACATTGCATACTCATCTCAAAGGATAGTTCTTGAAATCAACTTTCTTTAATATATAGCAGAACCTAGTTATAAGAAAAACAGCTTGTGATGCATTGATTTCCCCGTTATATCTAGACGTTCACTAAATGCATGTCGCAAAAGAGAACTACAGGTTGTCCCCCAAAATGAGGACACACTTTGAATGATTAAAAATTCAGTATTTAATTAGGTATATAAAGATTACAACTCCAAATTACAAAATACAGAAGTTAAATTTTTGACCACATAGTGCTCAAATTGATAACCGTTAGGATTCATGCACTGAGGATAACGTAGAACATTGTAATCGCAAACATCGAGAAATTATCTGGTTAGGCATTTGGACCCATTCTCTTTCAGTAGCTGCTCTCTATTCATTAACTGTTTCCGGGTTTCTATCATAAACTCTATCTTTGGTGAGTGCCCATAGAAAAAATGTCAATACCAAAAGGGTCTGGGGAGTGCAGGGGGCATTTAATGCCACCTCTACGTCCAATACATCTGTTCAGCAAATTGCCATCAAGATAGACGCTCACATCATGTTAGTGGTGGGGAGGTGCACCATCTTGCTAGAAGTTAAAGTCCTCATTCCTAAACTCCTCTCGAACCAGGAGTATGTCAAATTCCTGTAAAGTGCATAAACTTCTTTGAGAACTCTCTGCTTAAATAATTTGAGAATTCTTTCATTTTAGGTTAAAGGCATTTATACATAAGTCATTCGTTTGATAACAATGAGTACATTAATTCTTTTTAATTGGTCCACTGCAAATCAAATCTGTCCAATCTCGAAAATGGCACGTGATGACGTTTTATAAACGCTGTCATTTCCTTTTAAATTAAAACTCACGTACAGAATAGACATTATTATGAAACACCTTCCTGATATCGAAATATTTTTCCGATTTATTATTTACAAGATATATTTCAAAAACGAGATATTATATTTAAAAAAAACATAATAATGAAAAGAGAATACGCTTCTTTTATTTTTATTTTATTTTCAATGAAAAATATATGTTTTTTGAAAATTGAAAAAAAATTTCACACCAAAATATTGAATTTACCACATAAATGAGAAACGCCTGTTTTTAAAGTCAGATAGATATTAGAAATTTTATAGGTGAAATAATATTTTGATTAAATTTACTACAAAAATTGAATTATTCTAACATTTAAATTCTAGGGAAGTTATCTAGATCAAAACGTTTAAGATATGAACTGTATTAAAACTTGAATTTGGGTAACAGGGTATCTAAAAGATAAAAAAAATACTGCGTTACAATATTTGGCAATTTACTGGCGACGAGCACCGATTTGTTTAGTTGGGTGAATATAAATGAAATTCCCACGCTTAAGTGAGATAAAGACGATATATTTGGTGTACAGGTGAACTGTTCAACAAGACCTACTGCAAAAATTGAATTATTTATTATACAAAAATTCACATAGTTCTTATTGTGAGTCTGTTGATTTTCAATGGATATTTGGTAAACTTTTGCTATTATTCACCCACAATAAAAATGTTTTAATCTGTAAGTCATGCGTTGTACGCATCAAATTATTCACAGTATGATCTGTAAAGATTTGCATGCGTAAAACATTGATTTTAATCTATATGTTTCAGTTATACAGTGCAATATCATTTCAAAATCAAACAATTTCTGTAAGAAAACGAATGATAAAATATGTCTTTCTGCATATTTATTGAATACTTAAAGGGATTTAAATATATTTTTTAGTCTTTTTATATATTTTTATGTCATCCTGAGTGCAGTTCGTAATAAAATATTCTACAGAATCAGACAAGTGCAATGAAAAGTGCAACTTCACACTTTTGTATTAAATCCTACACGTAAGCCTGCTTAAAAACATTTATAACCCTTTTTTATGACACTTTATTTCTTATCTTCGAAAAATTCAAGTTTATTTCTTCAGAAAAGGAATATTTCGATCTTTCTTTGACCGTTTCTTCTTCTAATTCCATAAAAAGGGAAAATCAAACCAACATTTCATCATTTTTCTGCCTCGAAATTGAAGTTTTGACGTTTAAAGGAAAAATAAAGATTGGAAAGTGTGTTATTATGTATCTCCTGGAATAAATATCCCAATAAATAAGGTGGAAATGTTCAATGAAAGCGAGGACTTATTTGAATATTTTCCAAAATAATGTTCTTTTTCGCGCTGTAGAAATTCAAATAAATGCGAGTACTTTATTTCGTATGTACGATATTATATGTTATTTGTTTTATTTGAAGTTATATCGTTTCTACCTGGAATCACTACTTAAGTTTTAAATTTTTCTACCAATAGATGATATTATTCCACATGTAAATATGTATGCTTACATGTATACATATTAACATTTTCATGAAAAGTAGATGGAGAGGACGATGAAGTGACGCTGTTGTGATGTACATTTCTTATGTAAATTTTCGATAGAAGTGAATGATTTTAGAACGCTGGCCTGGACCCTTCTCAAGATATTACAAGTTTCTAATATTTAAATTTCTCAAAGATGAATAAATTGTAAAAAAATATTAAACTAGCAGCATACCCGTTCTTCGTACGGAGTATATAATATAAAGAAATTTATAATTCGCAATCATGTGCAAATTCCGTTAAAATTTTAAATTTATTGCTCATAAAGAGAAGTTTAAGAATATCTGTTCTCACTATGCAAAATTATATTCACTGGCAGATCTGAAGAATAAAACATCCTGGCCCCCTTTTGTAAGTAAATTTACAAAAAAAAAAAGGAATTGAATCAATATATGCAACCCCGCACTACTTATATTGTCGCAGATTAGGAAATATGTCAGTGTGTTAGTAGAAGCTTACCCGTATTGCAATATGAGTCTCAAAAATATTTGCCAAAATAAAAAAGATGACGTAATAAATTGAAAGCATCAAAAATCCCCGTAATCTTAATACCAGAAGGTCGTAATTGATTCCAATATATGCCAATATATATCAAAATATATGCCAATATACCTGTACTAGTTATATTCTCGTAGATTAGAAGATATACCCATGCATTTGTAGAAGATTACTCGTACAACGTACTATATATGAGTTTCAACAATTTTCGTCATAATCAAACAATTCCATAATAATTTGAAAATATCAATAATACCTGAATCAACAGTTGCCGAAAATACCAATAATAATGATGTTTAAATCAGAAGACCGTAAGTGATATTATCCAGTCAAAAATGCAATGTCAATGAAATTTATTTTATATATATATTTTTATTATTCAAATCGGAAAAGATTTAATAAAAATCATATGCCGCATATCATTTGCTTCAAATAAATTGATAGAAATCATATCATCTGAATAATGCAATCTCCATGGAAGGTTTGGCGACATTTTCGTCAATTTAGCGATAACTTAAAAAATCGCCAAATTTATTGCCAAGTGGGACTGCAGAACTGATAGTCCCATTTTGCGACAAATTGACGAAACATCATCACAATACTATCCCCTAACAAAACACAATTAATTTCATTTATTAAGCGTGATTTTATCAATTTCATGACATTTTTATGGATTTAAAAATATTTTTACCAATTTGGTGATATTAAAAAAAATCCTTCAATGTGTTACTAAGTAGGATGGATGAACTGACCGACAAATGCTACAGAAACATCATTTCAGTACTCTATTCTAAAAAACAAATTTAATTTCATTGATTTGGGCCATTTTTATCAATTTGGAGACATTTCCACTAATTTGATAAAGTTTAAGAAAAGTTACCAAGTTATTTAGAGATATTCCGCTAAATTCGTAGCTCTGAATTTGCAGATCTGAAGAATAAAATATTCTGATCCCGTTTGTATATACTAAATGAAAACACTAAATTTGTATTAGAAGATACATACACCCGTTCTACTCTTTTTCTGCTTCAACAATCGGCTAAATGAATTTATTGGGTAAACACAATATATGAGTTTATTAGCTAAACACAATATATGAGCTTGAAACCTCTTTGCTTAAATAAATGAAAGTGATGTACGCATTCCGCAATATATATAATTAAAATAACAATCAAACCGTCCATTTATAAAATATATTTTTACATCCATTTATTTATTATACAAATAGAAAAAATAATAATAAATATTACAAACACATTTAATTTCATTCCATTGCCGAACAACATGATATAAGATAGAATCTTCCTCATAAAATGTAAAATTAAATAGCCAGTTTGATTTCTTTATACTTTTCATCGTTGAGTAAAAATTTGTGAAAGATGAACCATGGAGGTAGATTTTTCCATTTAAATTCATGTTTCAAACAATTCATGCTTTCCTGTAGTGACTAATTAATGCAAAATTCCTGTACCAAACTCGGAAATAAAGTTTTATTTCATTTTGGCGTTTTAAACAAGCGATTTTCATCCTTTCCGTTTGGATAAACCACGGAGTTGGAGAGTAGATCTCCTAAGAAAAAGTTCCGTTTTTCTTTAATATCTCGACAATCCCTGGTCTTAGAAACTCGAAACTTGGACAAAATTTATGGGGTCTATTTCAAGGCTATCCACAAAATTTCATTAAATTCGGTTCAGCCGTTTTCCCGTGATGATGAGACAAACGAAAATTTCGTTTTTTACTAATATCTCGAGAACCACTGGTCGTAAAAACTCAAAACACGGACTAAATTTTAAGTGGGGCTATTTATAGGCTACCCACAAAATTTCATCAAATTCGGTTCAGTCGGTCTCCCGTGATGATGGGACAAACAGACAGACAGACATACAGACAGATTTTCATTTTTATTTATATAGATATCTTGAAAGATGTTCACTTTCATGCAATGTTATGTGATGAATTAGCTAACTTCCATCTCCTGGATCTACACTCGTGTCCAAAAGTTAAGCAACACAGAGGAAAAGGATTTATTCGAAGAAAAGTATTTCTCTCTCTCTCTGTCACTTTCCACAAATTTTCGATCACCTTGCATTTTAAGTATCATCTGTATACTCTCATGTCCAAAAGTTAAGCACAGTTGCTGTTTATTTGAAAAATTCAGGAAATCTACATCGGAATGGATGAAAACACGGTATACGGATGCAATAAGGTTATAAAAGAAGACAACAATGCAAAACAAGGATAATAACGACTTTTATTATCCAAAGAAAAGGGTTGAAAGAAAAAGGGTCACAATACGAGTGTCAACCTCTGTGAAATATAATGATCAAAACAATGTGATGCTGCAGTTTAGTACGGTGTGTGGGAACATCGGGTAGCTACGCATGCTGCACAACGATTTCCCATACTTTCGATGTGGGTTTGGATGAGTTGTGTGCTCAAAGAGTTTCAAGCCTCACAGAGAGCAGTTTTCAATTCCGGAACGGAGCTTGATGTGTAGTGGGGAGCTGCAAAATGTCTCCCGAGCATATCCCACACATATTCTATTGAATTCAGATCAGGAGAGTTGGAAGGCCACTGCATGTGCTGGATTTTCAGTTTGAAGGAAGTTGTCGACCAATGCCGCACGATTAGCAGGCGCATTATCATGCATGCATATGAAATCAGGACCAACAGCAACTCGGAACAATCGAACGGTAGGCTCAAGGACTTCGTCTCTATCTTTGACCCGTGTCAAAAACGTGGAAATCTGTGCGGCCGTCCATCATGATGCCTGCCCAGACCATGACTCCCCCAAACAGGTTAAACCTGGTAATCGCGCCTGCTAATCGTGCGGCCTTGGTCGACGACTTCCTTCAAACTGAAGATATCCAGCACATGCAGTGGCCTACCAACCCTCTTGATCTGAATCCAATAGAATATGTGTGGGATTGCAGGCTAAACCTGGACTCGTCACTGAACATGACATTGCCCCACTCTTGTCCACTCCACAGATGATGTTCCAAGCGGTTGTTACCCTTGGCCGACCTGGTACTGGTCGACGGGTAGCATCTCCAGTGGTTTGGAGTCTCTGCCACAGTCTGGAGATCAAACACAAAGGTACATTCAGAATTCGAGACGCTTCGGTTAGGTATTGACCGAATTCCAGCATTCCAATAATTCGTCCCTTCAAAAACATGTCCAATTGGCATATTTGTGACATCTTTCGTCATTTTATTTCTTTAGCAAACCTCCGTACCACAGCAATTGCGAAATTTTGCCTCAAATGGCCAACTCGAAACCATTTTACACTCGTTCCGACGTGCGCCGGTGCTTTGCGCATGTCGACGGCGACTGAACTGTTTTACCAATGCACAATGATTTATCTTCGTCCCACAATTCTCCACAACTGATTGTCAATCATCGTATCCATATTAACTCGCATTTATTTTTTGTTTATGCTTAACTTTTGGACATGAGTGTATATGTTAATGCATCATTAAATACCACAAGATCAAATACGTACTCGTGGTCAAAACAATTAAACGAAAGTATCAAATGAAGTCCTTTCCTCAGGCTTAAAAATGTATTCCTTAATGTACGTTCATAACACATGCAATCTTCTATGTATCTAATAAATGACTGCATTTGCATTCGTAATTTTCGAATCAAAATGGAAATTAAACATCGTACCTTACATAGGCAGGAAAATGACTTAAAATCTCGCATGGAAATAAAAAAGTTAATTTCCTGTAAATGATTTTTTTTATTCCATGTTGCCGATTTGAATACTTCATTACCCTAATCACGCAAGAGTTCAATGTTTGGAATAAGCATGTTTAAAATTAGAAATCGTTTCTTTAAAAATCTTTTGCATATGCAGGAATTGCCTGTTCGTTAATGGAAATTTAAACACGAGTTTCGAAGAATGATGGAGTATTGGATGAAATAGTTCATATACAACATTTTTAATTAAAACAGTTTTGGAACTTGGTTTAGATTACAGAAGCAATACTAATAATTCAGAAATGAGAATGCCATTCAACAATTGCTACTTTCCATACATGCATAGACTAATGTATAGGAAAAGTATTGTGATGGCGTCGAAAATTTGCATTCGAGTTTTCGACGTAAGTGCTCCGTTCAAGCATCCATGAACTCGAATCGAAAGATTTTGAGGGAATGCCTGTGGTGTGTGTGTGTGTGTGAGAGAGAGTGCGTGTGTGTCCATGCGTCTGTGGATGTTACATCTCACGAAAGAATGGAACGTTTCGAGCGTAATTTGTCTCGATTATTACGAATACTGAAACCTTATTGATTTTAACGCAATCATCGAATTTTTTAACTAATTTTTGAAAAAATCATAAAAAAATCCAGATATTCAAAAATATTAAAAAAATATTTATATTGTATGTATATTACATTATAAAACTAATAGCACAATCTTTAGAATGCTATCCTCAACCGTTTTTGAGATATTGCACGGTTTTCAAATAAATGTATCAAAATTACATAGCAATGAACAGTAGTAAATATCATAAAATATATAAATCTTTGCAAAAAATTGGCGACTAATTTAGCGAAAGGTCGCCAGCTTGACTACTTTTAATATGGGGCCAAATTTTCGCAAATTTAGCCCCACATTGTCGTCCAATTAGCAGAAATGACGCTGCAGTTACGAAAAGGGACGCCAAATTGTTGAAATTATAATTAACGTATTTTAATACAGAGTATATTACTTAGCATATGCTAACAATATTTCAAATTGTCAAGTTAGATTTGAGCATAATGCAAGTTAATTTTGAACTTCAAAATAACTTTACAAATGTTGTCATCCAGAAAAGCGCCCAATATCAGTACACTTTTCAACGTTGAAACATCGTCAATCGGTATGTCGCATTGAAATGAGGAAAGTACTTGTATTATGTAGGGAAAGGTATGTGCTGCCCACATCAAATTTTTTTAAACTTTTGATGGGTTTCAACAAATTATGATAAAAAGTAGATTTCCTCCCCTACGCAATAGTGGCTCACTAAAAAGTAGAATACAAATTTTATTCACACACGTGATTGAATCAAATCGAGAACGTAGGCAGATATTCAATTCAAAGCAATCTATATAAATCAAATTGAAAATCCGTTTGTCTGTCTGTCTCTCTATCTGTTTGTCTGTCTGTTTGTCTCACCATCACGAGAGTTTTTTGTGGGTAGCATGGAAATAGCCCCACTTAACATTTAGTCCATGTTTGGAGTTTCTGCCACCAGTGGTTCTCGAGATATTAGTAAAAATGAAACTTTTGTTTGTCTTATCATCACGGGAGAACGCCTAAACCAAATTTAAAGAAATTTTGTGGATAGCCTTGAAATAGCCCCCTATAAATTAGCTCAAGTTTCGAGTGTTCTAAGACCAGGGGTTGTCGAGGTATTAATGAAAAACGAAGCTTTTTCTAAGGAGTTCTACTCTCTAACTCCGTGGTTTATCCAAACGAGGAGGTAACAAATCGTTTGAAATTGAATTAAAACATTATCTCTGAGTTTGGTGGGAGATTATTTGCGTTAATTAGTCACTTGAGAGCATGAATTGTTGAAACATGAATTTAAATGGAAAATCTATCTCCATGGTTTATTTTTCACACGCTATTACTCAACAATGAAAAGTATAAAAAAATCAAAATGATTATTTAATTTCGCAGTTTATGAACAAGATTCTATCTTATGTCATGTTTCTCAGAAACGCAATTAAATAAAATCTCTTGTTAATTTTATTTATTATTTTTTCGATTTGAATAGTAAACAAGGAAGGTGAATCATGTATAAATCATTGATTATGAAACACTTTCAAACTTCAATAGAATTTTATTTAAACATTTATAAAATGCGATACATTCCTCGGTAATATTTTTAATATTATCATAATACTACAATAATTTATTATATTTGAAAACTTCATCGGAAACAAAAGAAATTTTTCAAATGACGTCATCAAAATATAAATCGGCTGGCTCTTTAAACAAAAGCATCATTTCATTCATTTCATTCATCACAATACTATAATAATTAATTTTATTTAAAACTTAAAATCATGGAGGTACAAGTAATTTAACTCTATGCTCAACACTTCATCAAAAAATTGTTTGCTTCTCTGTAAAATCAATTATTGTTTCATTCATATCAGCTATAATGCAAACTCCATGGGCTAAATAATTTTGCTTCAAAGAAATAAAGCATTATCTCTGAGTTTGGTGGGAGATTATTTGCGTTAATTAGTCACTTGAGAGCATGAATTGTTGAAACATGAATTTAAATGGAAAATCTATCTCCATGGTTTATTTTTCACACGCTATTACTCAACAATGAAAAGTATAAAAAAATCAAAATGATTATTTAATTTCGCAGTTTATGAACAAGATTCTATCTTATGTCATGTTTCTCAGAAACGCAATTAAATAAAATCTCTTGTTAATTTTATTTATTATTTTTTCGATTTGAATAGTAAACAAGGAAGGTGAATCATGTATAAAGCATTGATTATGAAACACTTTCAAACTTCAATAGAATTTTATTTAAACATTTATAAAATGCGATACATTCCTCGGTAATATTTTTAATATTATCATAATACTACAATAATTTATTATATTTGAAAACTTCATCGGAAACAAAAGAAATTTTTCAAATGACGTCATCAAAATATAAATCGGCTGGCTCTTTAAACAAAAGCATCATTTCATTCATTTCATTCATCACAATACTATAATAATTAATTTTATTTAAAACTTAAAATCATGGAGGTACAAGTAATTTAACTCTATGCTCAACACTTCATCAAAAAATTGTTTGCTTCTCTATAAAATCAATTATTGTTTCATTCATATCAGCTATAATGCAAACTCCATGGGCTAAATAATTTTGCTTCAAAGAAATAAAGCAATTCTTATAAAACTCATTCTACATATTTTGGTATTTACATACTCCATAAGTGAAGAGTAGGCTTCGTTGTAGAAATAATAAAATTTGGATGATCGTTTAAGTATATTTTCATTCAAGTATATTATTGTCATTTAAGATGATCATTTAAGTATATTTAAAGTTCTTTTTAATTCATATTGAGTGTTGTATCCGTCTTAAAACCGCTTTATTTTTGCTTAAATTCTGTGCATCTACATACTTAAACAACGCAATTACAGTATATTTCAGTTTAAATGATCATCCAAATTTGATGATTTCTACAACGAAGCCTATTTTTGACTTATGTAAAATGTAAACAGCAAAATATGCAGAATGATTTGTGTAAGAATTGCTATATTTTTTCAACGCAAAATTATTTAACTCATGAAGTCTTCATAGCTGATATGAATGAAATATTCATTGATTTTACAGAGAGAAGGACGATTTTTTTCGATGAAGTTTTAAGCATAGAGTGTAAATACTTGTAGCTCCATGGTCTTAATTTTTAAATAAAATAAATTATTATAGTACTGGGATGAATGAAATGAATGGGAAAATGTTATGAATGAAATGCTGTTTTTATAGAGAGAGCCAGGCGTGTTATTTTTTCCATGACGTCATTTGAATAAATTTCTGTTGTTTTCCATGAAGTTTTCAAATATAATAGATTATCGTAGTATTATGATAATTCTAAAATTATTACCGAGGAATGTATCACATTTTAGAGATGTTTAAACCAGGCAATTTATATTTCAATGCCGTCATTTGAATGAAGTTCATTTTTTTTCGATGAAGGTTTAAGTTTTCAAATATAATAAATTAATGTAGTATTGTGATAAGTTTTAAAATAGTACCGAGGAATGTATTGCATTTTAGAGATGTTTAAATAAAATTGCATTGAAGTTGGAAAGTGTTTCATAATCAATGCTTTAAGCATGATTAATCTTTCTTGTTTCAATGATCTTGTTGCGTTAAAAATACAAAAGACCGCTGTTTAGCAAATTAAAACTTATAAAAGACTACACAAAAGATTCTATCGAACGATCACGATTAAGTAATGTACCCCTTCTGGCAAATGAAAATAGTGAAATTAAGAAATAAATATGGCTATATTTATTGCTAAGTTTACTGGTGAAAAGGTTGAAACACATTATTTCTTATGAATTTATTTAATTATTTTGTATATTAACGTATTGTTGCAATACGGTTTTTCGTTATTGTTCCTATATAATGAATAAATTCCTCACTTGTAAATTATTTTAGCAAATTCATTACTCGTAAAGTATGCATCCCTTGTAAATTATTTCACCACTTGTACAAACCACATCCCAAAAAAAAATAAATGAAAAGGAGAGGGGGGGCGAGGTACCAAAATAATTTTGCTTGTGAATTCAGAAAATGAAGTTTCGCCACTGCATACATTATATATTTAAAAAAATTAAGAATGGATTTTGAGAACATAAAATTCGCATACTTAAATATAGTTGTTTTAAAAATAAATTACCTTTGCAGTTAAACATAATATTTTGGGTGTATAAAAGGGATTATAAAATGCATTTGCTTATTCAAAAACTGTTGTACGTCGATTTATTACAAATACAAATACAATGTACAAATACAATTTTGACACTTAATATCAAAATATAATAATCTACGAAAATAAATAAAACGTTTTCCGAAAAGATGGCTCAGAAACGGAAACCCACATATTTTATTATATTATTTCGCTTTCGCAAAGAAAGGTGGCGCAGAGCATAAAAGCTCTTGAGCATTCTGTATGAAAATCCGTTAATGGAAAATTCTTATGTTTCAGTATACAGGGTGTCCAAAAAATATTGAAAGGCGCTTTTATTTTTCATCTGTTGGAGATAAGTGGGCAACGTAAATTGCAAAAATGCTGAAAGTAAGGTAGAAAATAAGACTACGTTAATGAAATAGTCCTCCCATTAATTTTTAAAAAGTTACACGTTTTAAATTTTTATACTAACCCCTTAAACAAATTGGGTCAATCCGAAAATTTTTATTTTTAATGCACAAAGATCATTAAAACACCGCACATCTGTATCTTTAAAATCAATGGAATTATGATAAAGGAAAAATCTGACTTATGCCACTTTTCCATACCAGGTGAAAAGCTGTTTTATCAGTGATAATAGAGATCATACATAAATTGACGAAGGAAATTTTTTAGATCAGAAATACGTTCATATGTGTCAAACATATTTATAGCAATGTCTCAATGAGAAAAATACTTCAGAATCCGTGATTGCACCTTGAGCCTACGCGGAATTCTCAAAAATAGCTCCTATGTATCATCATCCAGTTTTATATTTTTTGGGATATGTCACAAATTTACATTTCTAATTTGATGTATGGTCCCCATTCACAATGTTCAATTTTCATTTAAATATAACTCGCTCAAATTTAAAGATACTTCTATGCGGTTTTTAACACTCTACAACAAAGTTGAAAAGTGTTTATGAAATTGTTCATTCATTCTGTCTGTCTGTCTGTCTGTCTGTCTGCCGTTAGCACGATAACTGCCGCAAAAATGGCTTAATCAAAATGAAATTTTAGTATGTTGTTCAGACGGTCTGTAGGACCTATGGGAATATAAATGAATAATATCACCCAATTTGTTTTGACTTGAACCCGGATTGAAGAAATGCATTGCATTGAACCCTATAGGATCTAATTTTTTAAACATTTTTTAAGCGGATTTAAAATTCACAAATTGCTTCGAAAATTTTAGGTAATATTCAAATTGTTCCATAAAATACATAAAAAGAAATTCTGCAAAATATATTCCGTAGTTTTTTAAATAAAAATTAAAATAATAATTACACCTCTTATATGAAGAGATAACGTGACCATGATATAAAAAAATCACGTGACCCACTTCAAAATGAAATATGGCATCCATCTTGTCTCAAAATCTTCATTTTCAAAGTTCTTTTTAACTCATATTGAGTGTTTATCCGTCTTAGAACCGCTTTATTTTTGCTTAAATCCTGTGCATCTACATACTGACATAACGCAATTACAATATATTTGTGTTTAAATGAACATTCAAATTTGATTTATTCTACAACGAAGCCTATTTTTCACTTATGTAAAATGTAAACAGCAAAATATTTAGAATGAGTTGTATAAGAATTGCTGTATTTCTTTAACGCAAAATTATTTAGCTCATGGAGTCTGCATAGCTGGTATGAATGAAATATTCATTGATTTTACAGAGAGAAGGACGACTTTTTTCGATGAAGTTTTAAGCATAGAGTTTAATTACTTGTAGCTCCATGGTGTTAATTTTTAAATAAAATAAATTATTGTAGTATTGTGATAAATGAAATGAATGGGAATACATTTATGAATGAAATGCTGCTTTTATAGATAGATCCAGACGTGTTATTTTTCTATGACGTCATTTGAATGAATTTCAGTTGTTTTCGATGAAGTTTTCAAATATAATAAATTATCGTAGTATTATGATAATTTTAAAAATATTACCGAGGAATGTATCGCATTTTAGAGATGTTTAAACCAGGCAATGTATATTTCAATTCCGTCATTTAAATGAAGTTCATTTTTTTCGATGAAGGTTTAAGTTTTCAAATATAATAAATTAATGTAGCATTGTGATAAGTTTTGAACTTTTACTCAGGAATGTATTGCATTTTAGAGATGTTTAAATAAAATTGCATTGAAGTTGGAAAGTGTTTCATAATCAATGCTTTAAGCATGATTAATCTTTCTTGTTTCAATGATCTTGTTGCGTTAAAAATACAAATTTTCGGATTGCCCAAATTTGTCTAAAGAGTGTCATATAAAAATTTAAAAAATGTAACTTTTTGAAAATTATTTGATAGGACTATTTCATTAATTTTAAATTTGGGAGTTTTTTAAATTTTAAATTTGGGAGGACTATTTCATTAACGAAGTCTTATTTCCTACCTTACTTTCAACATTTTTGCAATTTACATTGCCCACTTATTTCTAACAGGTAAAGAATTAAAGTGAGTTTCAATCGTTTTGGGACACCCTGTATATAACTTGTCAAGATCGGTAGAATTATATCGTGATATTTATTTTTAATTTAAGTTTAAAAACAAATAAACTGTTTTAAAACAAAAAAAATATATGTATTCACACTGAAAAGTTTTTTTATTATAATCAGCACTTCATTCTTTGAAAAGCATTTAAAGTGTTTCTTTTTATTTAATGTACTTCCTTATAGACTTTTTGAGTAAGTTGCTAAGTGCTTCTTGAATTCATTGTTTTGTTCCCCTTTGTAGCGTATGAAAGGTAATAGTATATTCTAGTGAAAGACAATTTTGGTTTTCTTATTGAAAAAAGATATAAGTATACAGAAAAAAATATAAAAATAAAATTAATCAAATAACTTGATAAGTGAATATTGTTCATTTCCATTCACGATTATGTGAAGAAATGCCAACTACATATTTTTTCAATATTTTTATATAGGATATTCAATACCGGAATCTCAGTACTTTTAAGACTGATACAGGTAAGAAAATGTGGGTATTTCGATATTACCGGTATTACATATTTATCAAATTGTTATATTTATAGAGATATTTATCACATAGATATTAGAGACATTTATCGAATAGATATTAGAGATATTTAGCAAATAGGTATCAGAGACAGTCATCAAATAGATAGAGATATCTATCAAATAGATGTTAGAAATATTTATCAAATTGTTAGATTTGGAAATTTTACGATACTCTCCTATTACACATTTTTATTAGTTTTAAAGCTCTTGTTAAAATTGTAAGAATTTATGTCACTTACTGTATTATATTATTGAGTGTCTATCCATTAATTCGTATGCAACGTAAGAAGTAATATCACTGCACTCTATCATTTTGCTGAGTGCCAAGCCATTTTTAACACTTTACAACGTAGTTGAAAAGTATTTCTGACTTTGTGCATTCTGTTAGTCTGTCTGTCTGTCTGTCTGTCTGTTTGTCCGTTAGCACAATAACTGCTGTAAAATTGATTTTATCAAAATTAAATTTTAATATGTTGTTCGGACGGTCTGTGGGACCTATGGGAATATAAATAAATAATATCACCCAGTGCATAATAACGCAGTAAATAACATCACCAGTTTTGGTTTGAACCCGGGTTGAAAAAATGAAATACATTGAACCCTGTGGGACCTAATTTTTCAAACATTTTTGAAGCGAATTTAAAATTCACAAACTGATACGAAAGTTTTAGGAAATATTGAAATTATCCCATAAAATATGTAAAAAAATTTTCACCAAAATATATTCAGTACTTTTTAAATAAAAATTAAATATAATAATTAAACCCTTTATATGAAGAGATCACGCGAGCATTATATAAAGAGATCACGCGACTCATATGATATGGCATCCATATTGTGTCAAAATAGTGATTTTTAAAATTCTTTTTATGTTTAGTGTCGCATTCTTCTTAAAACCGCTTTATTTTTGCTACATTTCTGTACATCTATATTCTGAAACAACACAATTACATTATATTTTAGTTTAAATGGTCATCAAACTTTGATTACTTCTAAAACGAAACCTAATTTTCACTTATGGAGGATGTAAATACCAAAAGATATAGAATGAGTTGCATAAGAATTGCTGAATTTCTTTAATACAAAATTACTTTACGCAGGAGTCATAGATATTGTCATAGCAGGAGTCATAGATATTGCGATATAGATGATATGAATGAACATTCATTGATTTTATATAGAGAAGCAGACGATTTAATGGTAGATTTTTCGATGAAGATGCATAGAGTTAAATTACTTTTTCCGCCATGGTTATACATTTTTGAGTAGAATAAAATATTGTAGTACTGTGATGAATGAAATAAAAATGTATGAATGGAATATTCACTGCTTTTACACAGAGAGCCAGGCAATTTATATTTCGACGACATCATTTGAATCAAGTTAGTTTTTTTCAAAGAAATTTTAAATTTTCAAATATAATTAATCATTGCAATTTTGTGATAATTTTAAAAATGTTACCGCTGAATGTATCGCATTTTAGAGATATTTAAATAAAATTAGTGTTGGAAAGTGTTTCATTATGAATGCTTTATGCATGATTGATTTTTCTTGTTTGCATATAATGTAAAAAGCAATGTCACTCATTGTATAACTTTGTTGAGTGTCGATCTATTTTCATATACAATACAAGAAAGATCAATCATGCTTAAAGCATTGATTATGAAACACTTCCAACTTCAGTGCAATTTTATTTAAACAAGTCTAAAATGCAATACATTCCTCGTTAATATTTTAAAACTTATCACAATACAACATTAATTTATTATATTTGAAAACTTAAACCTCCATCGAAAAAAATGAACTTCATTCAAATGACGGCATTGAAATATAAATTGCCTGCTTTAAGCATCTCTAAAATGTGATACATTCCTCCGTAATAATTTTAGAATTATCATAATACTACGATAATTTATTATGTTTGAAAACTTCATCGAAAACAACTGAAATTCATTCAAATGACGGCATAGAAAAAATAACACGCCTGGCTCTCTCTATAAAAGCAGCATTTCATTCATAAATAATTTCCCATTCATGCATTCAACACAATACTATAATAACTTATTTTATTTAAAAATGAAGACCATGGAGCTACAAGTAATTAAACTCTATGCGTAAATCTTCATCGAAAGAAAATCGTCCTTCTCTTTGTAAAATCAATGAATATTTCATTCATATCAGCATTGCAGACTCCATGAACTAAATGATTTTATATTAAAGAAATACAGCAGTTCTAATACAACTCATTCTACATATTTTACTATTTACATTTTACATTGGTGAAAAATAGGCTTCGTTGCAGAAATAATCAAATTTGGATGAGCATTTAAACTCAAATATATTGTAATTGCGTTGTTTCAGTATGTAGATGCACAGAATGTAAGCAAAAATAAAGTAGTTTTAGGACGGTTCAAATCACGATTTTGAAACAAGATGGATGCCATATATCATTTTGAAGTGGGTCACGAGATCTTTTCATATCATGGTCACGTGATCGCTTCATATAAGAGGTGTTATTATTATTTTAATTTTAATTTTAAAAACTACTGAATATATTTAGCTGATTTTTTTTATATATTTTATGGAACAATTTGAATATTACCTAAATTTTTCTAAGCAATTTGTGAATTTTAAATCCTCTTAAAAAATCTTTGAAAAATTAGGTCCCATAGGGCTCAATGTAGTTCATTTTTTCAACCCGGGTTCAATCCAAAACTAATTGGGTGATATTATTCATTTATATTTCCATAGATCCCACAGACCTTCTGAACAACATACAAAAATTTCATTTTGATTAAGTCATTTTTACGGCAGTTATCGTGCTAACGGACAGACAGACAGACAAAGTCATAAACACTTTTCAACTTCGTTGTAAAGTGTTAATAAGGAGCAGTGTCACTCATTGCATCAATTTGATAACTGTCGATCCTTTCTCTGATATTCAGTGTAAGAATTAATGTATATCATTGTATTACTTTGTTGAAAATCGATTTCATTTCTTTATCATTCAATCAATATATAATAAAATAGATATATATGCTCGATTGATTCCACTGTATAATATTTGAGAACGAATAATATTTTGAAATGTTTTATCTCTATTTCCCAATAATAAATCATATTTTATAGTCTAATAGACCCTGTATTAAATGTGAATCCCCATGTTGTACAACCTTTATCAATGTTGCTAATTATCTGACCATGAAGAGTAAACTATTGTTATACGTAAAATGATAATTTTGTTTTCTTGTAAAATTGCAATAATCGCGTAACATCTTAGAAGTAGAGTAAATATCTAAAACAATCAATCTGCTCATAGTGAATCTGACCAAGGGCGAAATTTGCATTCTGACTTTGCACAACTTACATTTTATAAGAGTTGCTAATTATTTGGAGACGGGTGTTAAATGAATGTTACATGTAAAGTGATCTTACTTTATAGAAGACAGCAACTAATCACGAAGCATCTTTAGGAATCTAGTTAAATCCTAAAACAATCAATCTTATAACAGTCTAGTTGACCGAGGACGGAAATTTGCATTCTGGCTCTCTACAACATACCTATGATAAGGATTGCTAATTATTTGGGCACGGGTGGTGAACGGATGTTACATATAAAGCAATCTTATTTTATGGAAGATTGCAGTAATAACGTAAAATCTTTGAAATCCAGTAAAAATCTAAAACACACAAACTAACACTATAACATTCTATATGATCGAAGGCGTAATTTTCATCTTGGCTATCTGCAACTTGCTAATTATTTGGGCACGTGGGGACTAACCGAATATTATATATAAAATGATCATATTTTTAAAAAAAAGTGAAGTGGTCATATAACATTCTATAATTCGAATAAAAATGTAGAACATGTCATCTTATAACATTCCACAGGACCGAAGACAATATTTGCATTCTAATTCTCTGCCATCTACATATGACTAAAATTGCTATTTATTTGGGGACCGAGGTTGAGGGAGTAAATGAATGTTACATGTAAAGTGATCTTATTACTATTTTTTAATTAAGGTAGTCATGTCACATTCTAGAATTCGAGTAAAAATTTAGAAAACTTTATACGATCATAACCTACATTGTCAGAGATTAAATTTGCATTTTTGCTTTCTATCTACCTATAATCAATCTTTCCAATTATTTAAGTGATATGTTCTACACAGGAAAACATAAAATGTTGCATTTAGGTATATTTACAATGACATTTTAAAGATGTTTTTCTTTTTCAAGCATAAAATATCCGTAGAGCAAAAACTTCAACTTACATAATAATTGCATTTATATAAATACATTTAAAAGGTTTTCTACAAAGTATTTCAAATAATCAAAAATTTCTTGCATGTTTAACAATTGGATAACCCTTTTTCTTCCGTTATTTTCTTTAGTCCCCTGCAAAATTGTAACGCAGCAATGTAGCCTTGCAGAAGCATGTATTTTTTTAGAAATATGCTAACCCGAGTAATCTCATTTTTATGGAAAACAGATGTAGAAAGAATTTCTACTTGTCAAAAACGGTTTGTCAATATATCTAAATGGAAATTAGAAACTGTGTAGGCAAAATAACGATATAAGCAGAACCATGGAAGATTTAAAAGAACGCAGAATATTGAAAATATTTTTAGTTTACTTCTATAAGTTCGAAAAATTTATTTGCATAAAGCGTTTATAATACCAAAGTTTACAATACGATTTGGTTGGAAGTATATTTTCCACATTAATGCAATAAAACTATATTAATGAGATTTATTTTTTTTAATATAAGATCCAGTTTTTAATATAATAATAAGTTTTTCTTAGCGGTTGAAAATATTTCCAAGGAGTGTCAATCTTGACAGCATCAAAAAGACCGACGACTTATTTCCAACTAGCTTTGAACCTCATTCTTTATTTATTTTTTATTTGTAAATACATCCAAATTTGCGTATTATAGGCAATTTCATTTTTGATTTACAATTCTAATCTTTTGCATGAATATAGCATGATATCTTCTCATTCTAAAATTTGTTTTGAATTATTCTATTTCTGTTTATCCTATGATTTTTATTGGGTCTACAATAGTTGGCATTCCCAACCTTTTTTTAAATGTCTTCGATGTAAATTTGGAGTATTTCGCTTTTTTTCGTTTTGACGGCTGTACGTATTTATTTGTCGTAATGGAGTATTAAAGACAAATTATGAGTTACATTTTATGCACCTGTTTACCTGCTACCCATTTGCTTGCCTGTGTAAAAGAGTCATTTAAAAGGCATTCATTTAAACAAGTAAACAAGTGCCATCCCATATTCCTTCTTTACCTGTTTAAATCGGTCTTTTCAGAGTAAAAGAAAATATACCCATTATACCCTTTTAATTCCCATATAAAAGAATAAAATACCACATTCTTATAGCTACCTTCTTAAGTGTGTAACTGAAAATTTACCTGTTTAAAAATGTCATTCTAGTGTCAGTAAGCCATGCTTTTTTCATATATTTACCCATATTCCTTTTCAATGTGCAACTTTTTAAGTATTATAAGCCCAACATTGGTTCGAGGATACTGTTATCCGGAATGGGAGTACGATCTTAACTTTGTGAACGCCATTACGGATGGGTTTTAAGTATGAAATTGACCATTGCAGTCTCAAGCAGCCTGAACGCAATCTTCATAAAATTTAAACGATGATGTACGGTAGGACTGCATTTTTTAGCACCCAATGAGGTTTGCAGAAGAATGTTGCTGCAGGTTTTTGCTGCTATTGCAGATATCGGCTGTTACACGGTGACAAATATCAGCTACTCTATGACTATTATAAGCTCTAAATTAGTTCGAGAATGCTGCTGTCTGAAATGGGAACGTGATCCTAATTTCATTAACACCACGTATAAGAGGGTTCAGTATAAATACGAACATTGCCGTTTTGGGTGCCCTGAGCAGAATCTATGGAAATTTTGAAGTCGGCTAAAAAGCGGATTAGAAGCACGAAACCAATCTATGGCTACATGTGTGGGAGTGTAATCTACAAGTATTATGATTTTCTTTTAATAAATATTTGATTATTCAACAAAGAAAAATACTCATTAAGAAAATCATTATTTCTTCATTTAATATTTAATATTCCAGATAGAAAACGTCTGCTTACTCATCGTTACTAATTACGAAACGTGTCTGTTAAAAATGAAGGATATTAAAAATAAAATAAAAATGGTGGCAGTCGTTAAGCCTGAGTCATTTATTAATTAATAATTCGCAGGGACTAGTTTGAGATTTCATTATTGCGTGATTTTATATATTAAGGTCCTCTAGTCGATAAATTTCGCATTAAAAATGCTTAGAAACTATAAATTTTTATGTACTGATAGTTAAAGTATAACAACTTATATTGTACTCCAAACTTCACCGAAGTAGCATTTATTACTTTCCCTACAATACATGGTAATGTATAAGGAAGATATTAGAATTGTGTCGAAAATCAAAACTCGAGTTTTCGACAAATCTACACGTTTCTAGCACTCTAGGGAAAAAACACTATTTTAGCGAAAAGTCTGTGTGTGGGTGTGTATATCAACTCTAGCAAAAAATCTGATGGATCAAATTTTAAAAAATTGGGTAAATACGTCACTTGTGGATTATCCTGATTACATTTTAGTACAATTCGAGAAAAAATGTGCTTTTTTTTCAAAACGGTCGGCAAAAAACTTTTGTATCCACTCTCGCTGAAAAACTAATTGGCCAAATTTCACAAAATTTGTAGATAGGTCAATTGTGAGTTACCAGATGATCAAATTTTAGTACGATTTGGAGAGAAGAACCAGCATCTTTTTGCAAAGACTGCATATGCTCAAATGCATGAATAAAATGCATTTTGTTACATAATGTTTTAATGCGCAACGACAGACAGAATAAGACCAACTCCATAACTCTAAAACTAACAGCTCTTGAGATATTTCAGTTTTTTCGCATTTTGCCAAGTCGTCCTTCAAAATACGCCGCGTCTCCAAGTGAAAAACATCTGATGTGGGCAGCACATGACTTTCCCTGCAGACTCAAATTCAGATATTCTTTATTTATTTAATAGTTCATTAGATTGAGTTTAATTGCACCAAATAACACTAAATTTGCATTTTTAATTCAATTTTTGTTTTCATTTGGTAATTGGACATTTTTCCGATAACGGCGTAACAAAAATGCAAGAAATCTCAAATATCTTCAGAACGGTTAGTCCTACAGTATAATGGAGTGTGTTATAGTCTTTTCCTCGTCAAAAATTGTGTATAAAACAAGAATTTAATTGTTACATTTCAGCCCACATAATCGTCTTTTTTTTTAGGTTTTGGCGATTTTTGCGGGCCATTTCGTACAACAAGGCAGGTTGTTCTTTTCCGAATCGAACCAAAATCTAATCAGCACCACAGAGTGTCCATCAAGTAACTTATCTACCAAATTTTGTGAAATTTAGTCAATTAGTATTTTAGCTAGAGTGGATAAATGAAATTTTTACGGGCCATTTCGCAAAAAAGGCGGGTTGTGTTTTTACGATTCCTACCAAAAACTAATCAGCACCAGGGTCTCACCCAAGAGACTTGCATACCAAATTTTATGAAATTCGGTCCATTAGTTTTTTAGTTAGAGTGGATGCATAGATTGCACAGACACACAAGCAGACACACACACAGACACACACACAGACGTCACGCTAAAAATAGGTTTTTTCGTATTGTAGACGTCTTGAAACGTGTAGATCCGTTGAAAACTCGAGTTGCGATTTTGAACTTGATTTCAATACTTTCCCTATACATTACCATGTATTGCAGGGAAAATAAAATATCTGATGTGGGCAGCACATGTCTTTCCCTACAGACTAAAATTCATATTTTCTTTATTTCTTTATAAATTCATTAGATTGAGTTTAAATGAATGAAATAACACTAAATTTGCATTTTTAATTCAATTTTTGTTCTTATTTAGTAAAAGGACTTTTTCCCGAAATCGCTGTAACAAAAATTCAAGAAATCTCCAATATCTTGAGAACGGTTAGTCCTAAGGCATAATGGAGTGTGTTATATTATTTTCCTCTTCAAAAATTGCGTATAAAACAAGAATTTAATTTATATATTTGAGCATACACTAGTCTTTTTTTTCAGATTTTGGCGATTTTGAGGGGACATTTCGTAAAAAAAGGCAGGTTGTTCTTTTCCGAATTGTACCAAAATCTAATCAGCACCAGAGTATCTCACAAGTAACTTATCTACCATATTTTGTGAAATTTGGTCAATTAGTATTTTAGCTAGAGCGGATAAATGAAAATTTTACTGGCAATTTCGCAAAAAAAAGGAGGGTTCTGTTTTTACGAATCGTACCCAAAACTAATCAGCACCGGAGTCACATCCAATGACTTACCTACCAAATTTTATGAAATTCAGTCCATTAGCTTTTGAGTTAGACTGGATGCATACATTGCGCAGACACACAGGCAGACAGACAGACACACACACAGACATCACACAAAAAATGGTTTTTTCGTATTCTAGAGGTCTCGAAAAGTGTAGATCCGTCGAAAACTCAAGTTGTGATTTTCGGCACGATTCCAATACTTTCCCTATACATTACCATGTATTGCAGGATAAGTAAAAATCTGATGTGGGCAGCACATGACTTTACCTGCAGACTTGAATTCATATTTCCTTTATTTCTTTAATAATTCATTAGCTTGAGTTTAATTGCACCAAAGAACACTAAATTTGTATTTTTAATTCAATTTTTGTTTTTATTTGGTAATTGGATATTTTTCCGAAAGCGGCGTAACAAAAATGCAAGAAATCTTAAATATCTCGAGAACGGATAGTCCTAGAGTAATAGAGTTATTCTTATTCGTTTCCTCGTTAAAAATTACATATAAAACAAGCATTTAATCGATACATTTGAACACACGTAGTCTTTTTTTAGATATTGGCGATTTTTGCGGGCCATTTCGTAAAAAAAAGCAGGTTGTCCTTTTCCGAATCCTACAAAAATCTTATCAGCCCTAGAGTATCCCACATGTGATTTATCTACCAAATTTTGTGAAATTTGGTCAATTTATATTTCAGTTAGAGTGAATACATGAGATATTTGCGGGTCATTTCGAAAAAAAAGGCGGGTTCCGTTTTTACGATTCGGAACAAAAATTAATCAGCACCAGGGTCACATCCAAGTGACTTACCTACAAAATTCTTTGAAATTCGGTCCATTAGTTCTTGAGTCAGAGTGGATACATACATTGCACAGACGCACAGATAGACAAACAGACAGACAGACACATACACAGACACACACATACAGACGTCACGCTAAAAATAGTTTTTTCGTATTCTAGAGGTCTGGAAACGTGTAGATCCGTCAAAAACTCGAGTTGCGATTTTCGACATGATTCCAATACTTTCCCTATACATTACCATGCATTGCAGGGAAAGTAAAAATCTGATATGGGCAGCACATGACTTTCCCTGCAGACTTATATCCACATTCTCTTTATTTTAATTAAATTTATTTCACTTCTAATTCAATTTTCTTTCTCATTCGGTAAACGGACCAATTTTCAAAGGTGGCGTAGAGAAAATACGAAAAACTAAAACATATCGAGAACGGCTAGTCCTAGTGTAATGGGGCTGGTCTTATTCTTTTCTTCGTTAAAAATTACGTATTAAACAAGCATTTAATGGATATATTTGAGCATACGTAGTTCTTTAGTTTAGATTTTGACGATTTTTGCGGGCCATTTGGCAAAAAAGGGCAGGTTATTTGTTGCCGAATGGTACCAAAATCTAATCAGCACCAGGGTGACCCACAAGTGACTCATCTACCGAAATTTGTGAAATTCGATCCATTAGTTTTTCAGTAAGAGTGGATACAAACTTTTGCGGGCCATTTCGCAAAAAAATGCGGGTTCTTTTATCCCGAATAGTACCTAAAACTAATCAGCACCAGACTCACCCACAAGTGACTTACCTACCAAATTTTGTGAAATTCGGTCCATTAGGTTTTTAATTAGAGTGGAAACAAAATCTGCACAGACAGACACACAGACAGACAGACACACCCACAGACGTTACGCTAAAAATGGTTTTTCCGTAGTCTAGAGGTCTTAAAACGTGTAGATCCGTCGAAAACTCGAGTTGCGATTTTCGACATGATTCCAATACTTTCCCTATACATTACCATGTATTGCAGGGAAAGTAGAAATTGAGTAAAAACTGCAAATCCAGAGTCATTTCATATAATTTTCCGGTTTATTTTATGCAATTACATTAAATTTAATGATTTGTGAAAGACAGAAAGAACGAGAAAATAAATTTGAATCTTTAGGAAAAGTCATATGCTGCCCACATATTTTTTTAATTAGCTTCTATATCCATATTAGAATTTAAGATCTTAATTTATTAAAAATAGTATATTGCATTAAAGTTAAGTATAGAACGTGTATGTTGCTTTCTCAATTGATGAATAATGAAGGATAGACGTTATTTTATCAATAACTAGCAGCATACCCGTTCTTCGTACGGAGTATATAATATAAAGAAACTTATAATTCGCAATTATCTGCAAATTCTGTTAAAATATTAAATTTATTGCTGACAAAGAGAAGTTTAAGAATATCTGATCTTCTCACTATGCAAAATTATCTTCACGGGCAGATTTGAAGAATAAAACATCCTGGCCCCTTTTGTAAGCAAATTTACAAAAAAAAAAGAATTGAATCAATATATGCAACCACGTACTACTTATATTGTCGCAGATTAGAAAATATGCCAGTGTGTTAGTAGAAGCTTACCCGCATTGCAATATGAGTCTAAAAAATATTTGCCAAAATAAAAGAGATGAGGTAATAAATCGAAAGTATCAAAAATTCCCGTAATCTTAATACCAGAAGGTCGTAATTGATTCCAATATATGCCAATATATATCAAAATATATGCCAATATACTTGTACATCTTATATCCTCGTAGATTAGAAGATATACCCGTGCATTTGTAGAAGATTACGCGTACAACGTACTATATATGAGTTTCAACAATTTTCGTCATAATAAAACAATGGCATAATAGTTTGAAAATATCAATAATCCCTGAATCAACAGTCCCCGAAAATATCAATAATAATGATGTTTAAACCTGTATACCGTAATTGATATTATCCAGTCAAAAATGCAATGTCAATGAAATTTATTTTACTTACATATTTTTATTATTCAAATCTGAAAAGATTTAATAAAAATCGTATGTCGTATAACACATTGGATCCGTCGCTAAGCGACATGATATCATTTGCTTCAAATAAATTGATTGAAATCATATCGTCTGAATAATGCGATCTCCATGGAATGTTTGGCGACATTTTCGTCAATTTAGCGATAACTTAAAAAATTGCAAAATTTATCGCCAAGTAGGACTGTAGAACTCAAAGTCCCATTTTGCGACAAATTGACGAAACATCATCACAATACTATCCCCTAACAAAACACAATTAATTTCATTTATTAAGCGCGATTTTATCAATTCCATGATATTTTTATGGATTTACAAATATTTTTATTAATTTGGTGATATTAAAAAAATTCGTTAAATGTGTTACTAAGTGGGATGGATGGACTGACCGACAAATGCTACCGAAACATCATTTCAGTACTCTGTTCTAAAAAAACAAATTTAATTTCATTGATTTGCATCATTTTTATCAATTTGGAGACATTTCCGCTAATTTGGTAAAGTTTAAGAGAAGTTACCAAGTTATTTAGAGATATTCCGCTAAATTCGTAGCTCTGAATTTGCAGATCTGAAGAATAAAATATTCTTATCCCCTTTGTATATACTAAATGAAAATACTAAAATTGTATTAGACTATACATACACCCGTTCTACTCTTTTTCTGCTTCAACAATCGGCCAAATGAATTTATTGGGTAAACACAATATATGAGTTTATTAGCTAAACACAATATATGAGCTTAAAATCTCTTTGCTAAAATAAATGAAAGTGATGTACGCAGCCCGCAATTTATATAATTAAACGAACAAGCAAACCGTTCATTTATAAAATATATTTTTATATCCATTTATTTATTATTCAAATAGAATAAATAATAACAAATATTAACAACACATTTAATTTCATTCCGTTGCTGAGCAACATGATATAAGATATAATCTTCCTAATAAAATGCGAAATTAAATAGCCATTTTGATTTCTTTATACTTTTCATCGTTGAGTAAAAGCTTGTGAAAGATGAACCATGCAGGTAGATTTTTCCATTTAAATTTATGTTTCAAACAATTAATGTTTTCCTATTTGTAAATAATTAATGCAAAAATCCTGCACCAAACTCGGAAATGAAGTTTTATTTCATTTTGACGTTTTAAACAAACGATTTTCATCTTTTCCGTTTGATTAAACCACGGAGTTGGAGAGTAGAACTCCAAGGAAAAACTTCCGTCTTTCATTAATATCTCGACAATTTCTGGACGTAGAAACTCAAAACATGGACTAAATTTTAAGTGGGACTATTTCTAGGCTACCCACAAAATTTCATCAAATTCGGTTCAGCTGTTCCCCCGTGATGATAGGACAAACAGACCGACAGACAGACAGATTTTCAATTTTATTTGTATAGACTAGCAGCATACCCGTTCTTCGTCCGGAGTAATATAAAGAAACTTATAATTCGCAATCATGTGCAAATTCTCTTAAAATATTAAATTTATTGCTCCTAAAGAGAAGTGTACGAATATATGTTCTCACTATGCAAAATTATCTTCACGGGCAGATCTGAAGAATAAAACATCCTGGCCCCTTTTGTAAGCAAATTTACAAAAAAAAAAAAGGAATTGAATCAGTATATGCAACCCCATACCACTTAGATGAGAAAATAGATTAGGAAATATGCCAGTTTGTTAGTAGAAGGTTACCCGTATTACAATATAAGTCTCAAACATATTTGCCAAAATAAAAGAGATGACGTAATAAATTGAAATATCAATAATCCCCGTACTCTTTATAACAGAAGGTCGTAATTGATTTCAATATATGCCAATATATATCAAAACATATGCCAATATACCTGTACTACTTATATTCTCGTAGATTAGGAGATATACCCGTGTAGTTGTAGAAGATTACTTGTACAATATACAATATATGAGTTTAAACAATTTTTGTCATAATAAAGCAATTGTATTATAACTTGAAAATATCAATAATCACTGAATCAATAATCCCCGAATATATCAATAATAATGATGTTTAAATCTGAAGGCCGTAATTGATAATATCCAGTCAAAATTGCTGTAAGAAAAATCAAATCGTTCATTTCTAAAATATATTTTTATATCCATTTATTTATTATTCAAATCGAAAAAATAATTATTAAAATTAACAGATAGATTTAATTTAATTGCGTTTCTGAGTAACATGATATAAGATAGAATCTTCCTCATAAACTGCGAAATTAAATAACCATTTTGATTTCTTTATACTTTTCATCTATATAAATAAAATTGAAAATCTGTCCATCTCTGAACAACATTATGTAATGCAGAATACAGCAGATGGCCATTAATTTGCTTGACGTACATTGATTTGCTAATCTATATATATAAAATTGAAAATATGTCTGGCTGGCTGTCTGTCTGTTTGTTCCATCATCACGGGAGAACGGGAGAATTTGATAGGATTTGGTGGGTAGCCTAGAAATAGCCCCACTTAAAATTCAGTCTATGTTTTGAGTTTCTACGACCAGTGGTTCTCGAGATATTAGTAAAAACCGAAAATTTAGTTTGTCTCATCATCACGGAAAAAACACCTGAACCGAATTTAATGAAATTTTGTGGATAGCCTTGAAATAGCCATCCATAAATTTAGTCCAAGTTTCGAGTTTCTAAGACCAGGGGTTGTCAATATATTAATGAAAACCGAACATTTTCCTTTGGACTCTCCACCTCCGTGGTTTATCCAAACGGAAAGGATGAAAATCGTTTGTTTAAATCGTCGAAATGAAATAAAACTTTATTTCCGAGTTTAGAGCAGGATGTTTGCATTAAGTAGTCACTATCGGAAAACACGAATTGTTTGAAACATGAATTTAAATGAAAAAATCTACCTCCATGGTTCACATTTCACAAGCTTTTACTCAACGATGAAAAGTATAACGAAATCAAAATGGCTATTTAATTTCGCATTTTATGAGGAAGATTCTATCTTATGCCATGTTGCTCGGCAACGGAGTGAAATTAAATGTGTTGTTAATATTTATTATTATTTTTTCTATTTGAAAAATAAATAAATGGATGTAAAAATATATTTTTAAATGAACGGTTTGATTGTTCTTTTAATTATATAAATTGCGGACTGCGTACATCACTTTCATTTATTTTAGCAAAGAGGTTTCCAGCTCATATATTGTGTTTAGCTAATAAACTCATATATTGTGTTTACCCAATAAATTCATTTATCCGATTGTTGAAGCAGAAAAAGAGTAGAACGGGTGTATCTTATAATACAATTTTAGTGTTTTCATTTAGTATATACAAACGGGATCAGGATATTTTATTCTTCAGATCTGCAAATTTATAGCTACGAATTTAGCGGAATATCGCTAAATAACTTGGTAAATTTTCTTAAACTTTACCAAATTAGCGGAAATGTTTCCAAATTTATAAAAATGACGCAAATCAATGATTTGTTTTTTAGAATAGAGTACTAAAATGATGTTTTCATCTATCCTAATTAGTAACACATTTATCGAATTTTTTCAATATCACCAAATTGATAAAAATATTTGTAAATCCATAAAAATATCATGGAATTGATAAAATTGCGCTTAGTAAATGAAATTAATTGTGTTTTGTTAGGGGATAGTATTGTGATGATGTTTCGGCAATTTGTCGCAAAATGGCACTATCAGTTCTATAGTCCCACTTGGCGATAAATTTGGCGATTTTTTAAGTTATCGCTAAATTGACGAAGATGTCGCCAAACCTTCCATGGAGATAGCAATATTCAGACGATATGATTTCCATCAATTTATTAAAAGCAAATGATGTCATGTCGCTTAGCAACGTATCCAATGTGTTATGTGCCATACGATTTTTATTAAATCTTTTCCGATTTGAATAATAAAAATATGTATTTAAAATAAATTTCATTGAAATTGCATTTTTAACTGTATAATATCAATTACGGTCTTCAGGTTTAAACATTAATATCATTGATATTTTCGGGGACTGTTGATTCAGGGATTATTGATATTTTCAAGTTATTATGCCATTGTTTATTTATGACGAAAATTGTTGAAACTCATATATAGTACGTTGTACGAGAAATCTTCTACAAATGCACGGATATATTTTCTAATCTATGAGAAAATATGTTGTACAGGTATATTGGCATATATTTCGATATATATTGGCATATATTGAAATCAATTACGACCTTCTGGTATAAGGATTACGGGGATAATTGATATTTTCAATTTATTACGTCATCTCTTTTATTTTGGCAAATATTTTTGAGACTCATATTGTAATACGGGTAATCTTCTACTAACACACTGGCATATTTTCTAATCTGAGACAATATAAGTAGTACGGGGTTGCATATATTGATTCAATTCCTTATTTTTTAGTAAATTTGCTTACAAAAGGGGCCAGGATGTTTTATTCTTGAGATCTGCCCGTGAAGGTAATTTTGCATACTGAGAACATATATTCTTAAACTTCTCTTTAGGAGCAATAAATTTAATATTTTAACAGAATTTGCACATGATTGCGAATTATAAGTTTCTTTATATTATATATTCCGTACGACGAACAGGTATGCTGCTAGTTGTTCAATAAAAACTTGTTTTAAATAAACCATGGAGATAGATTTCCCCTTTAAATCATGTTTCAAACAATTCATGTTTTCAGAAAGTGACTAATTAGCGCAAAAAATATCCCATCAAACTCAGAGATTAAATTTTAATTCACTTTCAAACGATTTTCAAGCTTTTAGTTTGGAAAAACCACGGAGTTTTTGAGTAGAACTGCTAGGAAAAAGTTCCGTTTTTCATTAATATCTCGACACCCCCTGGTCTTAGATACTCGAAACTTGGGGTAAATTTATGGGGGGTTATTTCAAGGCTATCCACAAAATTTCATCAAATTCGGTTTAGCCGTTCTTTCGTGATGGTGAGACAAACGGAAATTTCGTTTTTTACTAATATCTCGAGAACCACTGATCGTAGAAGCCCAAAGCATGGACTAAATTTTAAGTGGGATTATTTCCAGGCTACCCACAAAATTTCATCAAACTCGGTTCAACTGTTCTCCCGTGATGACGGGGCAAACAGACAGACAGACAGACAAATTTTCAATTTTATATATATGGATTTAAGGACTCGTAGGGTTGGTTCATTTCTAGTATAGAAGAGTATTGTCCCAGTAGCTCAATAGATAATGCTTCCTCCAAGTAGAGCTCCGTAGTTTCCATAGTTTGAATAACAGTTAAGACGTACGTTTTTTATAATGGTGTTCGTATAATTTAACTCTGAAGGTTCTCTGTGAAACACTAAGTTCTTCAAAAGGTAAGCTTTGATTTTTTTATCATCAACAATAAAATTTATGGCAGTTATTTCCTATTCACGACTGACACGACAAACGAATAATCTATAACAAAAAAGATCAATCCTGCATAAAGCATTGAAAATGAAAAACTTTTCAAATGAAATGCAATTTTTTTAGCATCCCTAAAATGCGATACATTCAGCGGTGATAAATTTTTAATTATCACAGAACTACAGTAATTTCTTTTACCTCATCGAAAAAAATAAACTTTATTCAAATGACGTCAGTGAAATATATTTTGACTGGCTCTCTTTGTAAAAGCTATGACTATTTCATTCAAATCACTTTTATTCCAGACTCCAGAGCTACATAATTTTGCGTGAAAAAATTCAACAATTCTTGTACGGGCCAACGGCCGTACCGTGCTGAAAACACCGGTTCTCGTTAGATCACCGAAGTCAGGCAGCATCGAGCGCGGTTAGTACTTCGGTGGGTGACCCCCTGGGAACACCGCGTGCTGTTGGCATATTTCAGGCGCGACAGGCCAGTAGTTTGCGCCCTGGATTGCACGCTGCCACAACTGCCGCCATGTTCAGGCGGAGTACGATCACGTTAAACATGTGGGTCCGTAAGTCCTTTCGATAGATTGGTGGTAGGGCAAGGAGGGTACGGTCCCTGTGAATACCTCTCCCACTGAATTCCGGTCTAAATTGGGTGGTACTTCCCGGCCGTTCAAACAGTTACCTTACACCTTCCTGGTAGGTCGGACGGTCTGGGTCTCAACAACAACAACAAAAACCATTCTTGTACAACTCATCTTACAATCAATCACTTGTTTACATTCTGCATCCATTGAAATTCGACTTCGTTGTAGAAATAAACAAAATTTGATGATCAGTTAAACTCAAAAATATTGAAATTGCGTTGGAGCAGAATACAGATAGACAGAAAATACTCTAAAATAGAGCGGTTTTAGGACGGATGCAACACTAAATATAAATTTAACAGAACTTCAAAAATCACTATTATTACTTTGGGAAAAATGGATGACATATTTCATTTTAAAGTGGGTCACGTGATCTCTTTATATTATATGGCTGTCATTATTAGTTTAATTTTTATTTAAAAAACTACCTAACATAATTTACTGAATATTTTTTAATATATTTTATATGATAATTTGAACATTACCTAACATTTTCGAAGCAATTTGTGAATTATTTTTAACTTCGCTTAAAAAATGTTTGAAAAATTATGTCCCATAAGATTTAATGTATTTCACTTTTTGAACCCGGGCTCAATTCAAAATTAATTGGATGATATTATTCATTTACATTCCCATACGTCCCACAGACCGTCTCAATAACATACTAAAATTCCATTTTGATAAAGTCATTTTTACGACAGTTATCGTGCGAACGGACAGACAGACAGACAGGTAGAATGAACAAAGTCATAAACAATTTTCATCTATGTTTTAGAGGGTTAATAATAAAAAGAGTTGCATGTTGGTCCCGTGGCGGAAAATTAAAGAGACCCACAGCTGCAAAATATGTGCAGTAATACTTCAAGTCAAGTCCAAAGCCACCTCGAAGCAATTTTATAAACTTTGCAATACAGTTGAAAACTGTATATGACTTTGTTCATTCTGTCTGTCTATCTGTCCGTTAGCACGATAACTGCCGTAAAAATGACTTTATCAAAATGAAATTTTAGTATGTTGTTCAGATAGTCTGTGGGAACTCTGGGAATATAAATGAGTAATATAACAAAATTAGTTTTGGATTGAACCCGGGTTGAAAAAATTAAATACATTGAACCCTATGGGACCTAATTTTTAAAACATTTTTTAAGCGAATTTAAAATTTACAAATTGTTTCGAAAGTTTTAGGAAATATTCAAATTATCCCATAAAATATATAAAAAAATTTCAGCAAAATATATGCGGCAGTTTTTAAAATAAAAATTAGCATAATAATTCCACCCTTTATATGATGAAATCACATGACCATTATATAAAGAGATCACGTGACCCAATTCAAAATAAAATATGGCATCCATCTTTTCTCAAAATCGTGATTTTTAAAGTTCGTTTTAATTCATATTTAGTGTTGTACCCGTCCTTAAACCGCTTTATTTTTGCTTAAATTATGTGCATCTACATACTGAAACAACGCAATTACAATATATTTGAGTCTAGATGATTATCAAACTTTGATTATTTCTACAACGAAGCCTAATTTTCACTTATGGAAAATGTAAACACCAAAAGATGTAGAATGAGTTGTATAAGAATTGCTGCATTTCTTTAACGCAAAATTATTTAGATAATGGAGTCTGCAATATAGTTGATATGAATGAAACATTCATTGATTTTACTTAGAGAACCAGACGATTTTTTCGATGAAGTTTTAAGCATAGAGTTAAATTACATAAACTTCCATGATTTTACGATTTAAAATAAAATAAATTATTATAGTATTGTGATGAATGAAAGGATTGGAAAAATGTTTATGAATGAAATGCTGCTTTTATATAGAAGCGATTTATATTTCGATGACGTCATTTGTATAAAGTTCTTTTGTTTTAGATGAAGTTTTCAAATATAATAAATTATTGTAGTATTATGATAATTTTAAAAATATTTTTGAGGAATGTATTGCATTTTAGAGATGTTTAAACCAGGCAATTTATATTTCAATGCCGCGATTTGAGTAAAGTTCATTTTTTTCGATGAAGTTTTAAGTTTTCAAATATAATAAATTGATGCAGTATCGTGGTAATTTTTAAAATATTACCGAAGAATGTATAGCATTTTACAGATGTTTAAATAAAATTGCATTGAAGTTGGAAAGTGTTTCATAATCAGTGCTTTATGCATGATGGATCTTTCTTGTTTAAATTACAATTAGAGTTATAGTTATTCTATTTTGAGCAATTTTCACACAAGAAGGTTCCTTAGCGAATATATTATCCTTAGCGATATTATATTGATATATTATCACAGAGTCTCTCTTAACACCATTAGGAGGATGAACGAATGATATTTTCAACGAGTTTTAATTCGAATCAGTAGAACCCTTCCTTCATATCTTAAAAAATGCAAACAGGAATGTTCATGCTTTAAAGACGTTGTTCATGAAACAACTGTTCATGCTTTAAAGACGTAATCAATTTTAAAATTCCGATACCGAAAGATCCATTGACAATACCCCCTTCAGAATTTAACAGGAGCTAAATTGAATATTGCACAATGTTCCATGTGACTTTTATAAGGTATTTGTGTAGAGCTTATTTTTAAGAAAACAATTAAATGTTTGAGCTTTTATAATGAATTGTACAAATGATTTGAATCCTATCATTTACGTTCCTTTTATAAATTCTATCGTTCACTCATTGTGTCCCACCTTGTGTTCCTTGTTTCTTCTTCCTTCGTCTTCGACATGGACCTTCCAACCTAGCCGAAGGTGTAAGGTTCATTCTTTGTTCATTCTGTCTGTCTGTCTGTATGTCCATTCGCGCGATAACTGCTGTAAAAATGACTTTATCAAAAAGAAATTTTAGTATAGTATGTTGTTGAGATTGTCTGTGGAACCCATGGAAATGTAATAATATCACTCAATCAGTTTTGGATTGAACCGGGGTTGAAAAAATGATATACATTGAACCCTATGGGACCTAATTTTTCAAACATTTTTTAAACGAAGTTAAAATTCACAAATTGCTTCAAAAATTTCAGGAAATATTCAATTTATTCCATAAAAATGTATAAAAAATATTTCAGCACAATATGTTTGGTAGTTTTTAAATAAAAATTAAGATAATAATCACACCAATATCATATGAAGAGATCGCGTGATCCACTTCAAAATAAAATATGGTATCCATCTTTTTCTCACCAATATATGATTTTTATTCTTCTTCGACCCAGACCGTCCATCCTACCAGAAAGGTATAAGGCATGCATTTGGACGGCCGGAAAGTGTCATCCAATTTAGACCGGAATCCAGTGTTACGGCATCCACGGCATCCACAAGGATCGTACCCTCCTTCTCCTACCACAAACCTCTTGGAAGGACTTGCTGACCAACAAATTTAACGTGGTTGTACCCCGTATGAACATGGGGGAAGTTGGAGAGAAACGGGAATCGAAATCAGATTGCCCGAGTGTGATCCCTGCGATCTAACCCTTAGCCTGTCCCATACCTGTTCCTCCTTCCTTGAGTAATATTTACCTCCTTTTTTTTCTCGCCGTTGACCTAGCCCTGCTTCAGCCACGTTTGCTGTTCGATCATCAGTCGCAAATTTTCCTTTCATGAGTGAAGATCGAACTTCTTGTTAGTTCTGATAAAGACGGATTTTTTTTGTTTTCGAAACCTATCTATGCTACTATTTTGAGTTATATGTTATTTCTAATAAAGTTATTTTAGTGTATTAATTTAGCGGCAGATTGAAATAAATGTACGTAATACTTATATACCGTTTATATTCAGCATAATTTTGCTATGTCTGCATTAGTAATCTAAAAAAATAATGTATATTTTTTATTATAGAAATATATTGCAATATACCTTTTAAAATATCTTTATTCACCTTGCAATCTCAGCTCTGTTATTTCTATTCTTAGCATCAACTTCAGATATCCGGAAAATAAAGTTTTATAAGGGATATATACTTTACAATATTGACACGCATCCATGAACTGCCATACTCAATTTAAAAATCTTTGCATTTTCGAAAATTCTTATATCTATATTTATGATTTGTCTTGCGCAGTTTTTGTGGATTTCGTCGAAACATCAAGATGAAATTTCTAAAAGATATCGATGTCACCAAATAGAATATGTCTTTTGGAAAGAAATGCAATACTATAGTATCCCCTTTCTTTAAAAAAAAAAATAGATTCATCGATATATTTAACATGCGGTCTTACAAAAAGAACAATTGATAACTTGAAACTTTTCAGTATATATTGCTTTTGTCTATTTAAAACAACGCTTTTTCATTAATATGTATCTTTTGCTTTATTGCTGCGTTGGTAGTTAAAAGGAAAATTGGTTTCTCCTTTTCAAATGACACTCAAATCAATCTCAGTGTTCGTTCGTTACTAATTCCCCCGTGGTGAAGGGGCACCACGTCCACAAGACCCCCAGGGTGTCCCATGGCGAGGGGGGGGATATGTGTAGCTTCACTTTTATAGAGGCTTCCCGAAGGGCGGAAGTCTGACTTGACAACTTCCATGCGGGATTCGAACCCGCAACCCGGCAATGTAGCGATCAGACGGAAACACATGCCCCTGACCGCTCTACCACCGGATCGGCTCATCTCAGTGTAATTTGTTTATCGAAAGAATTTCGAATTTAGAAACGTTTTGTTAAATTTATCCGTTTAAGAAATACAAAATGTATTTTACTCCTAGTCATAGACAATTTAACGCTCTCCCCAATGATGAGTTAAATTTTAAACGAAGCAATTACACAATTTTTAGATATATAGAATACACTGTAAAAAAAAACTTGAAGTTCTGAGATGACAAATGATGGTAAGATGATTAATTAGATAGGTTAACATTAATTGTTAAATAGTTAAATTTTGGAATTAGGTACGCGATTTTTGGTTAATATTCACTACTTATTACGTTGTGTCAGGATTAAACCCACCTAATTTCTGCTGTTGCATACAGAACACCATTTATTCTTACACTTTAAGAGTATTTCATTAGTGTAAAAGTCAATAATTACTCATTCATAATTAAATTTCACGTCGTATTTATCAGTCACCCTTAAATATAGCAACATATTAATTTTAGCCGAGTAATCTGGATATTCGGCTATTTAGAAATATGTGATGCCAGACGGCATCTAAATATTAAGTTTTATTAATGACCTCATTTGTCCAAGAAAACATCATTACAGCACATAAAAAATAGGTACTTTTCCTCTACATCATATCTGATACGTTCAATTATAGCATATTGTTTTGAAACATTTGTCCGTCACTAGTTTAGGACGGATGCTGTTCACACTCATTCAACTGAGCCAGACATTCGACTTATTCTGACATTTCTTATGGTATTATCTTCCTTCTGCATGATTGCCCTTCTTTCGTGAATTTTTCTATTAAGCGTCATCAGCTCCGCTTACTTTTTTGTAGGGAAATGGTTAGTCATTGATAATCTACTACTCAACTGTGATTGATTCGTTTATCTAATTAAGTAACATGACGTATAATCTGCCTGTGATAATTCCTACCTAAGTAGTTGTTCCACTTGACTCTCGTTATGTCATAAATTTAAAATTGTAATGACATTTGATGTAGTCGAAATGGCACCATTTTATTCTTGCTAAAATCATGAATTGCTGATTGAAAAAAGCAACTAGCACACACACATTCTACGTTTGTATGTCCTTAATCGAAATTCGCAGAATTTCTGGCATCACAAGTTCCTTCACTGGAAAAACAAGTTTGGTAATAGTCAGTTGATTTATTTTAAGAAACACAAAACAATCTGATCTAAGAGAATAATTTTAACAAGGTAATTCTTACAATCAAGAATTTAGACAGTCTGTCCAGTGGTGTTATTACAATTTGTAACAACCGATTTCTTCAATCAACTATTTGCAAAATGTGTGGAAGATTTCGGGTGATTTCAGAAATTTTATTATTAATTTTACCTCGATCATGACCAAAATATATATTTCAGCCGATTAACAGCCAGATTCTGGAGCCAATTATATTTTAACAAACGGTATCTGTAAACCAGCAGAAACCGGATGAATGTGAACAAATTCTATTCATAAATACTAGTAACTCTCCCCGTTTACAACTCTCCCCGTAACTTTCCCCGTTTACAACTCTCCCCGTAACTCTCCCCGTTTACTCTCCCCGTACTCTCCCCGTTTACATACGCATTCCAAACCATGACTTTCCCCGTTTTCTGCCCGTATTACCATTCATATGTACAAACCGGAAAATGCAGGCTTTAAAGAGGATAGACAAGCGATAGAATATTCTTCATCCTTTAAAGAAGGGGGAAATAAATGAAAAGCGATATGATATCCACAATTACACGCATTCGTCCTCGAATATATAATATTAATAATTCAATAATTCATATTTTTACTTTCCTTATATACACAGTATTCCTGATACACATAGAGCGCGTTTCAAGCATCCCTGAACACGAATCGAGCATTTTTGAGGGGATGTCTGTGTGTGTTTGTGTGTGTATGTGTGTCAGTGAGTCTGCAGATACAATATCTCACGAACGAATGAAGCGATTCGAATGAAATTTGGTATAAAAATTACAATCCGTTAATACTGCAAGCTTATTATTTTTAAATGCAATCGAATGTTCAGTACCCCTTAAATTTTCGAGTGAAATTTTGAAAAAAATCATCAAAAAAATCTAAGCCTTTAATAATGTTACGCAAATATACATTTATGTAATCTTTCCTTATAAAACGATTGACAAAAACTTTAGAAAGCTAGCATGAACCGTTCTCAAGATGCATATTTTTCAAATAAATTTATCAAGAAACCACATAAACTTAAAAAAATATATTAAGTATTGTGAAATATGTTTACTTTTCATATGTAATATCTGTGGTGAGGTGAATTTTACACATAAATACAAAATAGAACAATAAATATTACTCACCACTAGTGCCTCTCCGCTCAACCAAAATCGTATAGTTCAACGGTTCAACGTACCTTACGGTTCAACGTACATTGCTGAAAGCTAATTAATGAGTCCCAAGATTTGTGGCCACATTACAATTTATTAAAAAGAGCACATGAAATATTTAAATTGACACTAATGTTAAAATACAATCACAATTTACTTCCAAAATACTCAGCTTGACCTCGGGGTGTACGGTTAATTTTACATTAATTTGTATTTTTTTTTTAATTTTAAAAACTTGCATTTAATTACTTTTAAAAAAAAAGTTCATTGGACAAATATCCCATGAAGTTTAAAGTTACCCTTAAACTCTGGAGATCACATCAATCACTGTTAACAAATTACTAAGTGTGAGGCCAGAATATGTCCTCACATGAGGCATTTTTATTGCAGTATTTATGGTTCATAGAACGCCTAACAAAGATCGAGTCTGGCTGGCGCCGGTGTTTACAACAACTTGAACTTTTAGGTCAAATACAATAAATTTGAGTGTCCCAGGCCAAAGGGGGCTGAAAGGGGGCTTGATAAATGTCAAGTGATGCCATTGGGTTCAGAAGAACCAATGAGCAGCAAGGAGAAGAAGGGTGGAGCTACCCCCCCCCCCCCCGCCGAAGGAACCAAGAACTTCGATACAAAACGTAAAAAGAACGAACTTAGATACGAGATGTTGCAGAAGGAAGTCTGACAAGAAATGTGTTGTTGAAAGAAGTTTCATTTCGAGGTGTTGTTGCAGCAGGTTTTGGCAGTTGACTATAAGTACGAGATGCAAGCCACACACGAAAGAGTTGTGGTCGTACAGTCAGCGATAAGACGGATGCAAGCCTCAGCGTGATGAGCCAAAGATTAAACTGTAAGGTATGTGCTCATTTCCCCGGTCCTAGACACTTTAGAAATCTAACTAACTGGTCACATATCCCCCATAACTAGAGTAATTAAATGATAGTTGATAATTATGATAAATTGTTGTTAGTGATAAATTGATGTTGTTAATAAATGATATTGTTTAAGTTTTAAATAGTCTAATCTTTTTAATATTAATTAATAGTTCTTTTCAGGACTTACACAAAAGGTAAAAATAATTGGAGGGTTATTGCGGCACAACAACGAGCGATGTACGTTTAAAATGTTAATTCCACGTTATGAGTTCAACGGCCATATAATTAATGTTAACTATGTCAATGTTAATTGTAAATTAAAGATTTATCTTTTCTTTTCCACGTCCCACATTTGGTTACCGTGACGCTTTTGTGTAAGTCATAAATTTAAAGGAAAATTTTAATGAATAATACTGAGGTGAATAAAAATAATTTAAATAAAGAAATAAATGAAAATTTTTGGGGAGCATATGTTGACCAGATATTTTGCATTGGTAAAAAAAAATATGCACAATCACTTTGAAAATGAAAAATCTTTTGAATATATTATAATTGAAAATAATGTGTGAAAAATTTATGATATGTTAAGAATATTTTGTTGCATGAAGTATTTTATGTGCAGTATTTTTTAAGTGTATTCATGTATTTAGATTAAGTTAGAAAATTTTGGAAGGGATAATTTTGTGTTAAATGCCTCAAAGGAATACTAGAAATTCGAGACGTCAAATGTCTCCCGATAGGTCACAAATAAGAATAAGTGAAAATCAGAGAACAAGAATGGAAAACTTTAATTTAATAAATCTGTTACCTCTGTTTAATGGAAAAGATAACGAGGACATTGAATTTTTTTTTACGCAGTTCGAAAACATCGCAGGTATGGCCGAGTGGTCAGAAGAGAATAAAGTTATAATTTTAAAAACTAGATTGAAGGAAAAAGCGTTAGAATTTCTGACAAAAAAAAGGGAATTGCAGAATGCAAACAACATGGGAGAAGTTAAACAAATTTTGATTAAACAATTTAAGCCATCTGTAACTATGCTTCAAAAGCAAATAAATTTAAATAAAATTAGAATGACGCCAGGCATGAAAGTTGCTGAGCTAGCGTTAAATATTTCTAATGCAACAAATGATTTTGTAGGAAATAACTCAACTAATGAAATGTTTGAAATTAAAAATAATATAATGTTAGTTAAATTTTTAGAAACTTTAAGAGGAGATATTGCTTTTGAAATAAAAAAAATAAATATTACTAATTTTGATAAAGCAGTTGAATTCGCAGAAAATTTGGAGAAAATTATGGAGGAGGAGTGTGACCGTTCAAAAATCAATGCAGTGTATCGCAAGGAGAATAATGCTAGAAAAGTTAATGGTAATCAACGGGGAATACAGGAAAAATCACAAAATGGAAATGTATATTGCATAGGATGCGGGAAAAGAGGTCATTATTTTTCTACGTGTTGGCATAATCAAAACGGACAAATTATTATGGGGAAAATAAATATGGGAGTCAAAATATAAGAAATGGGCAAAGAAATGGTTTTCGTAACACTCAAAATAGCGGATTCAGAGAACGAAAGGATAGTCGGTTGTCATAAGGTAAAATTGTCCTTATCAAAATTACCTGTATAGGACTTACCTATGATGCCGCCACTAAGGGTGGAACATGTAAGCTCACGGTTCTCAAGCTCGGACTACGAACACACCAAAACATAAAGAAATACACAAGCTTAATTGCTCGATTTATTTTAATATTTTACTTAATAGTTATCTATTGTATCTGGAGTAACTATGCTATAATTAAATCAATTATTAAAAGACACATAATACTAACGATATTACATTAATATATATATATATTTACACACATTATAACTTTGACTTAAATTTCTTAAAAAACAGTTTCCTTTAAACAATCGATAAAGAATAGTTCTTATAGTTCAATATTACGAACTCGTTCATATGGTCTACTCATACGAACTGGTAGTCAATTAATTTAATAATTGTTAAAGGTGTGCCTTCCGTGCTAATAGTGACAATTGAAAGTTGGTTACCTTTTCTTTTTGTGTTACGTGCATATTCGTGCTATTTCAATGATGTAGGAACACCGTTACACATCTAACTGCACTCGCTACCATTTTGTTGCTCACATTCTATAGACACTTTTCACAAACCCAAGAAAACATGATGCTGACTCGTTCGAAAGTTTTAAGTCCACTAAAAAACCTCAGGTGCGTCTAGGACGCTGTCGAAAAATTGCATCTCCTGGAAAGTTCTAGAACATTCTCTCAAACCTTTTTCTTTTCACATTGTAGTGTCGTTGTTGATTCGTTGAAGTGAAGAAGGGGATGCGCTGCTTATTTATGTTTGTATTGCCATTGGCTCCCTCTGCAGCATTTAAATAGCTCATTAGCTAGGTTGGCATCCGCAATTGGAATTGCAAAATGGCTAGGTTGGCATCCGTAATTGGGTGGAAACATGTAATACAAATATTGTGTTACATGATATCCCCCCTTGCAGAGAGAAAATTTCAGCACACGGTAAACATCGCACTGAACACATATGTGTACACATTGCGGCCACTGTGGAATTGTTGCTTTTATCCACTGCACATATATCTGTCATAGAAATGCAGATCACCGCATGTAAGACACACTATATTGTAACATTGACATACATATATCGGTGCATTACAACCGACATGTCACTAAAATGAAGGAACTCACTGTTCGGAAGATACACCATCGTACTTGGTAACACATATATTGGTGTACATGAAGAAATTATGACTGTTCGGAAGGCACACTATATTGTCACATGGAATTATCACGAGCACGGAAGACACCTTATTGTCACATGTAATTATCATGAGCACGGAAGACACCTTATTGTCACATGGAATTATCATGAGCACGGAAGACACCTTATTGTCACATGGAATTATCATGAGCACGGAAGAATGAGTCACCATCCTGTGACTTAACTTTCAAAGTTCCGGTACTTCAATATTTATATTTTCATTATGTTGCTTGTACACTTCAAATGAAGACTATCATAATTGTTATTTGCATTTCTATTTATATACAAGTTCACAACATTACATTAAAATATACGCAATTCATTACCTTGATTTCTCATTTTCACAGACGTAAATAATTTTTAGACAATTTTTTAGCTGTATATATTTCTTATTTGTTACAATGAATAACATATTATATATTTTTGTGTGTATAAATCATGACTCTTTTGAACACCATATTTATATCATATTACATCTCGGCCTTTAAAATATCAAATATATCTACTCATTTCGCTACTCCAAACTACTGTGCATCTCATAATACGCACTTTCAATTCCCTCTTCGACTGCCCTTTCGTGTGACAAAACTGCGCGGGAGGAAGGGAGAAAAGAAAAAAAAGAAAAAATTTTGCTTGACCCGTAGCTTTCCTCTGCTCCCCTCAACGCGTTTCTATGGCAACTGCGAATTTGTTGACCCCCACGGCGAGCCTTGAATGAGTGTCTTCATTGTTTGCAGAGCGCAAACTTACGTAAAAGGGATTTTAACTGCCTTTTGCATGTATCGCTAAAGATTTAAACGTTATCGTGCAACTTTGGCGGTAACCTCTTCTCAAGCGCGGGCTTTTAGACTGTCCGGTGGTGAATGTACGAGCTAACATTGACGTGGGATTTTCTGGCTGTATCTTTTAAGGAATTTATTTACACTTTTTCTTTCAAGTTCTTTTTTTGTATTCTTACTTATATTTATTCTACTTATCTTGTTAATAATTCTATTTAATTTGATATATATATCTATATATATTCTTTATCTTATGACCTTAACACAGATCTGAATGATGACTAATTATGATTTTACTTTCATGTACTCTTAATTCATTGGATTTATTTATCCCATGTTGCAACAACGCGTGATATATTATTTTATGTGTAGTATTATGAATATACCATGCTTTTGTTATGTTACTGATATAACTGACTTTATGTTCCCATTTCAGCATAAATTTACATATTTATTTATTTAAATATACTTCTTTCATATTTAATTTTATCTGTTCTTTCTTTTTATTTACAGTGATGCTTAATTAATGCAATAATTTATTAATAATACTCAATCATTTATCATTTACATACAATTTTCTGCATTTTCCTAAATGTATTTTATTTTTATATACCGGCCGGTATTTTTAACTAACTATAATTGCCTGCAATTATAATTTTAAATTTTGATACATTGATTGTATGCTTACAATAGAACTTTTTTTGTATTATTCTCGTACTATGCAGGGGAGATTTTCTCCGATGTTTATTTTTAGCCTGGCTATTTATTTTGAAGGTGACTAGCTTTCGCCGTACAATGGCCATATATGGAGCTGTTACGCTGACTGTGACGGCTGGGAAATTAATCCTACTCATTCAAGTTTTATTAATCCATATATGTAATTAACTTTTATTTTGTTTTTTAGATTGCGTGTTTTCGTAAAAGGTCTGTATACACTATTTATGCAATATATATTTATTAATTTACTAATTATTATTTACATCAGCTGTGAGTGTTTATTTTGACTTCACACATTTATTTATTTATTTATTTATGATTTTGCTTTTATTCTGTCAGCTTTTTATAAACTATTAATTAATAATTTTATGATTTTGAATATCCTGTACTTGCTTTTACCATGTTCCATGACTTTATTTTGCATTTTATTAATTATGTTATACTATTTTTTCAAGACCCGCACAAGAAAAGGAAAAAAAAAAGATATCGTAAGGAATTCCATTCCATGCCTGCCATTCTAGAAAGACTTGATAAAATTTTGATGTCCATTCTGACTGTTACCACCTTTCGTTTTCAAGCAAGACAAATTGCAAGTAAGTGAAATTTAATTATCTCTCTCCTTTTTTCTTCTAACACCTTAGTTTATTTTATTTTAGAACATTGAGGGGTATTGTATGTATTATTTATCACTTCTACATATTTTTTCTGATATTTATTGCTCTATTCATAAAATGTATCCATACATAAATGTTTATTTATTACCTATATTTTTATTTTATCCTCATATTTACAAAATCCTCATATTTACAAAAAAAATTATCCTCATATTAATTTTACAAATATGTTATTCTCATATTTATTTTACAAAATATATTATCCTCATATTTGTTTTATAAAAAATATTATCCTCATATTTATTTTACAAAACTACCTTTATTTCATTATTAATTTTTTTTAAATTATACATTTAATGCCTTCATTACCGTTACACTAATATAACATATTTTGCGTTTTCGCACATAAAATTTTCATATTAAATTTTTATCATTATATATTATTTTGCTTTCGAATACTATTTTTTGCGTGTCGTTAGATTATAACGTCTAGTACTCCCATCATTTGGATTATTGGCGTTATATTCTTTGTTTACATGCGATTGACTTCTGTCAACAGTTCGCCGTGTTTGTTTACTTTGTAAATACTTTTTACGCGGCTCTGCTTTATATAATTTATTCGCGTGAACAACTATCCATTTTTTATTTGGATCGTTCATAGGTGTGATAGCGTAATTATTGTTACGGATCACCTTTACTTGCGATATGGCCCTTGAATTTTTTTTTGTAATGCTGTGGTGGGTCTCAGGTTTTTTAAGTACACAATTTGTCCTTTTAATAATTTCTGCTGTCTAACTCTTTTAAAAATTCTTTCTTGGCGACTTTGGGCTTGAATTTGTTTTCGTTTTGTATATCTATTAATTTTTTCCGCTAAAGTAAGTGCTTCACTGACGTCATTATCATATTCAGTTTTAGTTAAATTCGGACTGTCATCAGGGTCCGCTATTTCCAGATTATTTTCTCCGGGTAATTTCAAATCTCTGGTAAGAAACAAAATAGCGGGACTGTGGTCTATATTTGCGCTGGGTGTTGCATTATGAAATAATTTTACATATGGCAAGACTTTGTGCCAATTAAAAGTTTGGTCAGCCATTGCTGCCAAAGAATTTTTTATTCCTAAGTGGCTTCTTTCTAAAATTGCATTTGAGCTAGGTTTGTAAATAGACGTATATTTTATTTTTATACCATGTTGCTCTGCGAATTTTTTAAATTCCTCGCTTTTCAGTTGCCTTGCGTTATCTAATAACAACCACATGGGAACGCCATTTTGTGAAATCCAATTCGTTAGGACCTGTAATACACTCGCAGTTGTAATATTTCTCACGGGTACTGCCTCCAGGAATCTCGAGTAATGGTCTATCATCGTTATGATGTACTCGTGCTGTCCGTTACTTCTCGGTAGCTTCCCTACAATATCTAATGCCACCGTGTGATTTTGTTTACATGGACGTGGGACACGTTGTAATGCCATTGGTCTTATAGCCTTATTTTTGTAACATAAACATGCATCACATGATGCGCAAAAATTTTTTACATCACTGTATGCTCCTTTCCAGTAATATTTTCTATTCAGAATTTGATAGGTTTTTTCTACTCCAAAATGCGGTGTATGAGCTAACTCAATAACTGCGAATTTTAGACTGTGAGGTATTAGAATTCTGTCCTTTTGCATAGGATTTCTGATATTTCTAGCAGTCTTTATCATAATTAATCCTGTATTTACATCTCTATAGTATTTATTTACATATTTTGGCTGTTTAAATTTTGCATTCAGTTCGTTAATAATTTTCTTTATCTCTCTATCTTTTGCTTGCTCTTCCAAAATTTTGGCTATCGTTATCGCGCTGTCATTAGCAATAATGTTATTTATTAATTTAGTCTTAGTTTGTTCAGAAAAAATTTGTCGCGACATAAAATCACTGGGATTATCTTGTCCTTTAATGTATTTTATATCGAAAGAATATTGTTGTAAATTTAATAACCATCTTGCGATTAAATCAGAATTTTGATTTTCTAAGTGTATGTAGTGAGTTAAAGCTTTAGAATCAGTAAATACCGTAAAATGCGTACCATATAAAAAATCTTTGAAATGTATTATAGCGTCGTGAATTGCTAACAATTCTAGCTTCATGCTCGGATATTTCTTTTCACTGTCTGAAAGTTTCCTGCTATAATACTCGATAGGATGAAAATTTCCATTCACTGATTGAAGTAAAATTCCTGACGCGGCTACTTTTGAACAATCAGTCGACAAAAAGAATGGCTTTGACATATCAGCTGCCTTGACTACCGGTTTCGATAAAATCGCGTTTTGCAATGTTACAAACGCTTCTTCGCATTTCTCCGTCCATATAAATTTCTTATCCTTCTTTGTTAACTCAATTAATGGATTGCATAGTTCAGAAAAATTTGGTATGATCTGCCTGAAATAATTACATAAACCTAAAAATGATTTTACTTTTTTTACTGTTGTTGGCACAGGGAAATTCGTTATTTTTTGTACATTATCATCTGAAGGTGTTATGCCTTCCTTACTTATCTTAAATCCTAGAAATTTAATGTTCTCTTTACACATTTGTAATTTTGAAGGGTCAATGGTTAAACCAAATTTACCTAATCTCGAAAATACCGTTTTTAATTTCTCCAACATTTTCTCGAATGAATTTGCGGCAATTACAATATCATCTAAATAAAATTCAATTTTCTGATCTTTTAAATCTCCTAAGCATTTCATCATTAGTAATGAGAAATATGCTGATGAGTTTTTTGCCCCAAAAGGTAATCTATTAGGTCTATACGAGCCATCATTTGTTATGATATTTAATCGGAAACTATCCTCCGGTTTGATTTTAATTTGAAAAAACGCGGACTTTAAGTCTATCACCGTGTACAATTTGTGGCCTGCGATGTTGTGCAGAATGTCGCTGATTTTACCAATATTTACGGGCAGTAATTCAGTAATTTGATTAAGTAGCCTGTAATCTACGGCTAAACGATATTTTTGTTCTTTATTGGCATCATTACTATTAATACTGGCTTTCTTCTTTATCAATAAGCATGGGAACGCATAATTACTTGTAGATTTTTCTATAATTCCAGCTTCACACAATTGTTTGATTTCACCTTCTAGTACAGGTTTTAACATTTTTGGCAAGGGATAAGGTTTACACTGAATTGGGTATTGGTGTAGTAAATTAAATTCCGGTACTATTTCTTCTGTCATTCCCAGCGTTTTGTATGATTTCGCAAATACATCATAATTTTGTAACAGTAATTTTAGCAATATATGTTTTTCATTTTCTTGTAAGTGATCTAGTTTAAAATCTTGCGGTGTTAATTCCGCTTTTCGTAACGCTGAAATGTCCATTTTTTGTGGATCATTTAAGCTTTCGATATTGTTAATCTGTAAAATTTTATCAGTATCATGTTTCTCTTCACAAATTTCAAACTGCGGTGTTACAGTACCAAATATCATATTTTTATTTAGATGAATCTCTTCTTCTGTTTTATTTGTTATTATAGTAGAAATATATTTTCTATTATTTACATAATGTATAGAATTTTGAGTATGTAAATCTTTCATTGAGTTTGTAATATTTAACAATACATCCTTATCTTCAAAATAATTTTCGCTTAATTTTAATTTTATTGATTTTGTTTCTTGAGGGAGTAATTTAATTTTATGCGCTAAGCTTGCATTTAAGCATTGAATATGTTCAACTCTTGTATTATTATTTTCTGGTTGCTGTGTTTTTTCTGATTTTTGTCTTGAAATGGTATAGATATGGATTCTTTGACAAACTTTAATATTAATTTATTTGTGTCAATTATGGCATGATGATTTTTGAGAAAGTCAAATCCTAAAATTATTTCATAAGGGGTGTTGTTTAATTGTTTAGTTATGAAAAAGAATTTTTGCATCTTTTGTTTTCAATTTTAAAGCTAAAGCTGATACATTTTGAAAATTGAATGTTTTCTTTGGTCATAGTCTGTATTTTTACTTGTCTAGATAAATAGTTAATTTTAATTTTATTTTTGATTTTTTGAAATATTTTATCTGATAATAAACTGACACTTGCGCCACTATCTATGAGAGCCACTGTTTTTATTTTCTCTAAATTTATGTTAATCATTGGCAATGCGTCACTCTGTCTATATGTTGAATTCAGTAAATGTTCATTTAACTTTTGTGCATCCTTATTAATTTTGCTTGCAATTTTATGGGATCTCGAATCCTTATTTGATGCCTTATAACTTTCTATATGTCTTTTATTTCGAGGTCCCTTTCTTAGTTTAAATATTCATTATTCTGATATTGCCTATGATTGCTTTCATAATGTGGTCCATTATTCTGATATGATCTTCTGTTATTACTTTGAAATTGTCTGTTGTTATTTCCTGCACGCCGCCGTATTCCCCGGTTATTTATGAAATTACCTCTTCTGAAATTCGCCCTAATATAGTGTGCATAATTATTTTGAATAGTGGGTCTTTGTTGAAAATTGGTAGTTTCCTGAATGTTATTTCCATTTGTCATCGCCCTTTTTAAATTGTCTTGTACTTTATGAAGCATATAGCATTCGGAGATCCAGTGATTGTTACGACCACACGCTATACAGAATTTCTGTGGCGGGTTTTCTGCAGTATTTTCCGTTTTTACATGATTTATTTCCAGATTCTCACTTATTTTATTTTCTACATCAATACTATTTACACAATCATTTTGTTCCTCCAATGCGGATTCTATTACTTCAGCTATTCTCACTGCTTCCTCAAAAGTTTTCGGATCATTTTTTTTTATTTCTGTTCTTAAATCTTGTCTGACTATCTGTAAAAATTTGGTGAGTTTAATTTTCTCTGTAATTTTTTTTACATTTGCGTCCATTGTTTCATCTACTTCTAGAAAAATTATCGCCTGGTTTTTGATTTCTTGTGCAAGCTCCTTAATTGTCATATTTGGTAAATGTTTCAGATTGTTAAAATTGTTGTGTTTTTGCACTAATGTTTGTTTCCGTTCAAATTTGTTTTTTAATAACTCCATGAATTTTTCATATGATTTTTCCTTTTGCAGGGCAATATTTTCTGCTAGAAATTGTTGAGCCTTTCCCTTTAATCTTGATTTGACAATTATAATTTTCTCTTGTTCGGACCATGATGTTAACTCCGCTATTTCCTTAAATTGTATGATAAAGAAATTGACATTATTTTCCTTTTGTCCATCAAATGATGGCAACATCTGCATAATTGGCAACGATGTATTTTGCTGCGCTTGATTTGCGGGCATCTGTATCTGGATCGCGTTATTTGCCGAACTATCTGTTACTCTGTTATTTATATGTACCTCCTGCTGTATATTATCGATAATTGGAGCATCTTGCCTCGATCTTTTACTTATTTGCCTAGTTTTATTCGGCGCCATGATTTAATACACTGTTATACACTTCTGACTATATACTAGATATCTACACTAATACACACATATATACACAATAATATAATACATATTAAAATTATCATTTTCATGCATTTTCTTATCATTCTACTGAGTTATATCTCATTATTAAATTCATTGTTAAATTCAATATTACATTCCACTTATTATTAAATTCACTTTTATATTCAAACTCATTATTAAATTTAATTTTGCCTTTTACTTATATTTTTTACTTTCTCTTATGAAAATTAATTCTCTCCGAGCTTGACCACATACGGCACCAATTCGAGCGGCGACATCATGTCATAAGGTAAAATTGTCCTTATCAAAATTACCTGTATAGGACTTACCTATGATGCCGCCACTAAGGGTGGAGCATGTAAGCTCCCGGTTCTCAAGCTCGGACTACGAACACACCAAAACATAAAGAAATACACAAGCTTAATTGCTCAATTTATTTTAATATTTTACTTAATAGTTATCTATTGTATCTGGAGTAACTATGCTATAATTAAATCAATTATTAAAAGACACATAATACTAACAATATTACATTAATATATATATATATATTTACACACATTATAACTTTGACTTAAATTTCTTAAAAAACAGTTTCCTTTAAACAATCGATAAAGAATAGTTCTTATAGTTCAATATTACGAACTCGTTCATATGGTCTACTCATACGAACTGGTAGTCAATTAATTTAATAATTGTTAAAGGTGTGCCTTCCGTGCTAATAGTGACAATTGAAAGTTGGTTACCTTTTCTCTTTGTGTTACGTGCATATTCGTGCTATTTCAATGATGTAGGAACACCGTTACACATCTAACTGCACTCGCTACCATTTTGTTGCTCACATTCTATAGACACTTTTCACAAACCCAAGAAAACATGATGCTGACTCGTTCGAAAGTTTTAAGTCCACTAAAAAACCTCAGGTGCGTCTAGGACGCTGTCGAAAAATTGCATCTCCTGGAAAGTTCTAGAACATTCTCTCAAACCTTTTTCTTTTCACATTGTAGTGTCGTTGTTGATTCGTTGAAGTGAAGAAGGGGATGCGCTGCTTATTTATGTTTGTATTGCCATTGGCTCCCTCTGCAGCATTTAAATAGCTCATTAGCTAGGTTGGCATCCGCAATTGGAATTGCAAAATGGCTAGGTTGGCATCCGTAATTGGGTGGAAACATGTAATACAAATATTGTGTTACATCGGTCAAATACCCAAACTATTGCAAAAGAAAGCAGTCAAAATCCCGGGTCTTTAAACTAAGCGAGGGGCTTTGGCCAAGTCAAAATTTCATAAATAGACCAAAGTCCCAATCTAGAAGAGATAATACAAACGCAAATAAAATGCAAAATGATAAAAGGGAGGTTCGCACGCGAAGCCCAGGTCCCAATTTACAGTTAAATATAATTGAAGCAAATCAACATAATGAAAATGAAAGTCAAAATAACAATAAAAATATAAATAATATTGAAAGCATGCAAAAATTCACCCATGTTTCTTGCACGAGAGATGTCGTTCTTGATTCTATTGTAGAGTCGTTGGCACGGCCCGGATGGGTCCGCTTCGATGCCAATTTTGTGAAAAGTCTAAAAAGTGAGGCAAATATCAATAAAAAGAAAATTAAGGAAAATACAGGAGTTAAAGAAATTAATAAAAATGAAAATGAGGCGTACAAGGCAAAAATAAATTTAAATGATGAGCACAAAAATGAAGTTAACTCAAAATCGACTCAAATCGAGAATAAAATGTTTGATGAAATTAAGGAAACTAGTTGTAAAGTTTCACAAATTGATTCACAAAATAATAAAGGTAGCCATGTTAATGACTATACTTCTTCAAATAATGAAAATAATAAAAATATTGATACAGAAAATAATTTTAAAATTGTTACGAAGTCGAAAAATCCAATTGTCACACATGATGAAGTTAAAAGCATTTTTGAATTTAATGGAAATATTAAAAATGAGTATTATGACAGTAAAAAAATAACCCAGGTCGATGAGGCCGATTTTCCTAAAAATGGAAAGGTTAGAGATTTTGCTAAAAAAAAATGTGGTAATGAAGAGTCAAATCTTGACGACGAAGTCTATGTCACGCTCAGACGCAGGATAGCTTTGCAACAAGGTCAGTTGATTGCAGAACAATTCGACATAAGTCAGGAAATTCCGGATAAGGAGGTTATCTTTATCCCCACAAAACACGCAAAATTACTCTTTCCATTTGGTGCAATTCGAACTGAAATAAAAAATAACAAAATTCATATTGTAATTAGTAATCAAAAGAAGGTTAAAATTACGTTAAATCAAAATATGCGAGTAGGAGTGATTAAAAATTTCAAAACAATTACTAATGAAGAAATGCAAATTGGAGATACCGTATTTTTGAAAGAGGAAAATAAACCAAATATGTTTCAAGATAGATTTCAAGGACCGTTTCGAATAATTGAAATTGGAAAAGCAAATATATTGACCATTAGAAATAAATATAACATGAAAGATGAACCAATTAAAATTCACGCTACCCAATGTTATATCGAACAAATAGTACAAAGTGCGGAAGAATTGATGGGAAAATATGATATGGACAGTGAAATCGATGAGATTCACGCAAAAAAATGTCATATAGCACAAAAGTTACAAAGTGAAAATAAATATAACGGTAACGGTGAAATAATTGAGAGTCAATCAAAAAAATGTTATACTGTACAAAGTGTACATATTGAAAATGTTCAAAATATGAATCAGAATATTCAGCATGGAAGCGAAAATACGGATATCAAAATTATGCAAAATCAAAAAGGTGATAAAAATTTTGAAAATATTGATCAGGAAATTATGCAAAATGAAAATGTTAAAATTCAAAGGGTACATAATTCAAATGAAAGTAAAAGGTTTGAAGAAATGCAAAGTCAAAATCAAAATCATAATGATAAAAATACTCAAATTGTTAATTTTCAAGAAAAACAGAATGAAATTCTTAATTGTCAAGAAATACAAAATGAAAGTCAAAGTCATGATAATGCAAATACTCAAAAATTACTTAAAATTAAAATAATGGAAGTTTTGGAAAGAAAAAATCAAAATTTTAATTTTCAACAAATTCAAAATGAAAATGAAAATAGAAATCATGATAATAATAAGCCAAATTCTCTTGAAAATAAAATAATGGATGATTTGATTGATGAAAATAATAATTTTCAACAAATACAAAATTCAAATGTTTGTAAAAATGTTCAAAATGAAAGTAATAAAATAATAAGGGATAGTAATCATAATGATAATGAAGGTAATGATATTCTAAAAGTAGATTCAGAAATAATTGAAAGTCAAAGCATATATAAAGAGTATGTTAGGCAGAAATTAAAGTTACTAAATGAAATACATATTTATGACACAAATGAAATTGAATGTAATATTCATGAACATAGGGAGAGAAAGCTTGGTCAAAATTGTTTAAAGAAATCAAGAAATTTTAAAAATTCAAATTTTGCTGATGATTGGTACTTGAAAAATTGTAAAATGAGAGAGAGATAAAAAGAGAATAATAAATCAAAAATGAACTAAAGGTAAATGATCTGGAATTGAAAATAAGTTAAAAATGAAAAAATGGATAATGATATGAATTAAAAAAAAAATCAATAATGAAAGAATTGTTTAAAAATGAAAATGGTATGAATTTCTAAGGAAAAAATGAATAATCATGGAATGGTTTAAAAATGAACATGGTTTGAAGGTTACAAAAATTGATAATAAGTGTACAAATGGTTCTTATTCAAAAATAATATTATATCATAATATAATGTTAAGTCAAAATATTACATGTGATCAGAAAATTATGCAGAGATTAATTTATGCAAATAAATCTACAAAATGAAAGGTAAAATCAAAATATGTTACCTAAGTGTGTAGATATAAGGTCTGGAGACAAATCCAGGCAAGGGCAATGTTGTGCAAGCAGTCCAGTCAAATACTTCATTGTCAGGACAAGATAGGGTGGAAGGCAAGTCCATTCACATCATTTTGTCTGCAGGTTGTTTTCAAAGGCAATCAAAAATCTTAAGTCTTCGGAGGGATGATAGGTCTCTTGAGGGAAAGTCTTGAAGCTTAAAAATTGAATGACAGATTTAAGTAAAGTAAAAAAATAAGTTATGAGCTGAAAGTGAGAATATTAGAGATTATTCATAGATGATATAAATTTTATGTCAAAAAAGTAAATAAAGGCATAAATAATTGAAAATTTTAAATCAATTTGAGTTTAAAATGTTAATTTATGAGCAGTAAAAGTAGCTGTAAAGTGCCCGTTGCAATAAGGCAACCGAGGACACGATATCTCGTGCAGGAATGTTCAAGTGTGAAATCCATTGAAATTGTTGAAGTAAATAAATTTTTCATAAATATATAAATTGTATAGGCAATTTAAGTAACTAAATTAATCCTAAAATGAAAGGATAAATGTAAATAAATTTAGTTAAAATTTTGTTTAGTGAATATATGAATAATTGCACAGAAGGTGTTAAAAAAGGGTTGAAATAAAAAAATAAATAATAATAAGGATTTTGAGTGCGAAATAAAGCATTTTTGTTGTTTATTTACAACGTAAAGAAAGGTTACGATAATCATGTGTGTATAAATGAAATATGGATATGAAAATAAATATGTAAAATAATAGGGCACTCAGATGTCAGTGGGGAATGTAAATGAAATATTAAAGTTATCGATGAGATACTGTAGCAATTGAAAGGTATTTGTAAATATTAAAATTGTGTGAAAAAGATATTCTGAATAAGGTGTTGAGAAATGTGATTATAAATAAAATAAATTAGGATGAAATAAATGTCATATTTAGTAAATACATAAATGATAATATGTATTACGGCGATAAAGGGGTTAGCCGCAGTTAATAAAATGTCAAAATAAATAATTAGATAATAATGTGTGAGATAGAATGAGAAACAATCGCGCATATAAATGGTTATAAATGTCAGGTATTCAAAGTCATAAGGATTAAAATAAATTGAAATACATAAATACGATAAATTTGTTAGATAAATAATAAATAAAAAGGATTTCAATTGTTAAAAATATATCAAAATTTTCAATTAGGTAAATAAAGGGTTTTTTAGACAAGAAAATAAAGTCTTGAGTGTGTTTAAAAAGATGAAATAATTTTATATAAAATATAAAAGTTATGAAAGTATTAAGCAAGGAGTTAAAATAAATAAAATTTAAACAAACTATATCAAAAACTTTAAAAGTTTAAAATTAAATTTAAAAATTTAAAAAAAATTTAAATTTCAAAAAAAAACTTTTCAATTTTTTTTTTTTTAACTTCAAAGTCTTATGGAAGGCATAGAGAAAACAAAATTAAATAAGAGAGAATATCAACATCAAATGGAAAGGTAAAATTTAAATAATAAATAATACAATAATATAATGTTAAATTTTACATGAAGTCAGTATATAGAAGGTACCATTAAGATGATTTTGATATTAATACAAGCCACCTCAAAGGAACCTAATGAATAATATTTAAATAAGGGAGCTATTTTAAGTTGCGTTAAAAAAAAAAAAAAGAGAGAGCTTTACAGTGCTGAAATAATGTACGAGCCCATCTGCAACATGCAAGTATACATGGTTCATTAGCAGATAGGAATAAATAATATAATTAAATTGATGAACAGATTTATATTTAAAAAGAATAAGTCGACGTTTATAGAACACGCCGAATGGGTAATAATTTTTTACAATACTTTGTTACAAGTGCCTTTAAAAAGCTGTTTCTGTTAGCGCGCTTGAATTCGCGCACCACGTTGTCCATTTCAACATCTTCAAACTGCATTGCTTTGTCATAGCAAGAGGAGTTGAGTTGGGGCGTTACTGCTAATCACCGTTCAAAAAAACGATTAAAATAGATAGGAATCATTGTCGAGGGTCTCTTTTGCAGACCGGTCAGTTTTCCATGTTGTTCGCAAGGAATAGTTGAAAGCAGTTTCCGGTATCGCACTCTCGATAGAGAAGGGATTCTTTTAAGAAGGGGTTCTTCTAATGACCTTTTCAAAGTAATCAATCAGTACCTGTCACAAATCAGGGGTTGTTGGTTTGTTTACATACAAAGCGTTGTAAGAAAGAAATTTTTTTTAAAGGGAAATGTCTAAATGTGTCATTCCCAGTGGAAAGTTAAAGTTACTGACTTCTGTGAAAACTATATTTTAATAGCTAATGTAAAAAAAAAAAATATATGTGATTGTATTAATAAGTATGTACCAGTATCAAGGTTCAGCAAAAATGTTATATATGTGATAAAGTTATCAATTATAAAAAAATATTTGATGAAGTATGTAAAGAATTGTGTCCAAAAAATAATAATGTGTGATTTGTAAAAAAAAAAAAAAAATGTGTAATGATGCTAATAATATAAAAGAAGATAGTAGTGTGTGACATTTCAAAGTGAATGTGCATATGTTTAGAAATCTTTTTAACTACTCAAAATTTAATGTAGCTTCAATTGAAAGCTGGACCTGGTAAAGTTCATGAGTACGTAACTTATGTTTATTTTGTGTATATTATGTGTGCAAAAAAACTTTTCTGTTACAGCAAGACTGTTGGACTTTTTCTGGACGGACGTTGTCCAAAAGAAAGTGAAAAATGACAATTACAGAGTTGCAAGTGCATCGAATTTTGGTTTCGAACTCTGATGGTTTAAAATTTTTTTTTTTGTTCTTTTTTTTTCTGTTTGAGGGGAGATATGTGAGGCCAGAATATGTCCTCACATGAGGCATTTTTATTGCAGTATTTATGGTTCATAGAACGCCTAACAAAGATCGAGTCTGGCTGGCGCCGGTGTTTACAACAACTTGAACTTTTAGGTCAAATACAATAAATTTGAGTGTCCCAGGCCAAAGGGGGCTGAAAGGGGGCTTGATAAATGTCAAGTGATGCCATTGGGTTCAGAAGAACCAATGAGCAGCAAGGAGAAGAAGGGTGGAGCTACCCCCCCCCCCCCGCCGAAGGAACCAAGAACTTCGATACAAAACGTAAAAAGAACGAACTTAGATACGAGATGTTGCAGAAGGAAGTCTGACAAGAAATGTGTTGTTGAAAGAAGTTTCATTTCGAGGTGTTGTTGCAGCAGGTTTTGGCAGTTGACTATAAGTACGAGATGCAAGCCACACACGAAAGAGTTGTGGTCGTACAGTCAGCGATAAGACGGATGCAAGCCTCAGCGTGATGAGCCAAAGATTAAACTGTAAGGTATGTGCTCATTTCCCCGGTCCTAGACACTTTAGAAATCTAACTAACTGGTCACATATCCCCCATAACTAGAGTAATTAAATGATAGTTGATAATTATGATAAATTGTTGTTAGTGATAAATTGATGTTGTTAATAAATGATATTGTTTAAGTTTTAAATAGTCTAATCTTTTTAATATTAATTAATAGTTCTTTTCAGGACTTACACAAAAGGTAAAAATAATTGGAGGGTTATTGCGGCACAACAACGAGCGATGTACGTTTAAAATGTTAATTCCACGTTATGAGTTCAACGGCCATATAATTAATGTTAACTATGTCAATGTTAATTGTAAATTAAAGATTTATCTTTTCTTTTCCACGTCCCACACTAAGAAAAACATTTAAAATCAAATATAATTCAGCATACCTTCATTACAGAAGAAATGACACTCAAATGGGTGCTCAGGGCGCGGTAGCCCATTGGTTAGCGCGCTGAAGTTGCACTCGGTAGGCCCGGGTTCGATTCCAGCCACTGCCAAAACTGCCGCCGTGTTCATGCGGAGTACGATCACGTTAAACATGTGGGTCCGAAAGTCCTTCCGAGAGGTTGGTGGTAGGGGAAGGAGGGTACGGTCCCTGTGGATGAATCCCCCACAGGGTTCCGGTCTAAATTGGGTGGCACTTCCCGACCGCCCAAACAGTTACCTTACACCTTTCTGGTAGGTCGGACGGTCTGGGTTTCAACAACAACTCAAATGGGTGCTGGTAGCAATCCCACCGCACATTGGAAAATGGGTGGCAATATTATTTGAATGGCTAGTTCAGTATTGGACATTTCATAAATATCACTGTCAGTCGGTTCAGCTCGGTTGAGGTTAAACAGGTGACGATAGTTCAGACAAGGATTATTCCGGAGATGGGCACCTTGTCCACTTCAATTATCCTCCTCTTAACGTTGGCTTATGCCCAGCGGTTCATAAGAACTTACGTACAGGCGTTACCGGAAGGTCAAGAGCAATTACGTAAACTATCAGCAGCAGCAGGATCAGACCGGCAAATGCTGAGACAGGGAATTCTCCACTTCCTAGCGTTGGCTTAGGCCCAGCGGTTCATAAGAACTTGCGTACAGGCGCTTCCGGAAGATCAAGAGCAATCTCGGCTCAGTAGAATTCATCTGCTACGAAGCTCGCCGATTCCAGTTTATGTCACCCAGTGGGCGCACGTCTGCTGCATAGGAGCCCAGGATTGACCCCCGCAAACACTCCGTCCATGCTGTACCGTTGCCACGGCTTGAATGTAGCTAAGGGAGCAAAAGGGTCCCACACCACGCCGTTTAGAGGCAGAGTTGTGTTGCACTGCGAAACCAAAAAAAATGACGACTTTCTTTACTTCACTGGTCGCCACCGCCCGAATAATTTGCGCCCTCGCGCTGAATTAGGCTCTGGCTCGTTTGGCTACGAGTCGCCATACATCACCGGACACACCACGTCGGATCGTATCAGAAAGCATTGGCCGCCCTAGATAGGGGTCATGGATACCGTGCCTGAAATGCAACAAAGTGCATGCCGGATCGGACTTTATAAAAAACACAAGTGCTACGCACTTGGAGTGCTATTCTCTCGAGATCAGAAAGGCGTCTGAATTTTTACATCTTACTAAAAAACTTCCAGAAATTTTAAAACGAGGGGAAAGGCAAAATAGGGAGGAAGTCCCCCAATTCCCATTCGCTGTTTGCCAAGCGCAATAAAAAAAAGGCGGTCCAATTTTACCTCACACCATTGGATTGCGAAGAGACGCTCATTTTTATGCGCTCCACTAAAATTCAAGAACCGGAGGGCTCTCTACAAACCAGGTGGTCCAAGGACCGGGCCACGACGATAGCCACACCTGACAGAGCTATAAATTTTCAGAGATTTGTAGCTCAACTTTGACATTTTGCTGCAGTTAATTCTCTGACTATTTACAATTCATGTCAAATGCGCATACAAACCACAGGCGCCAAAAGTCTCAATTTCGCTTTGTGCAAAAGCATAGCTATACACATAATACAAAACCATTATATTCATTTCAAGTACATTACAGTTGCCCTTTTTCCTCCCAGGGTTCCGTATAAAAAAATATGGAAATGCTTCATGACAATATCATGCGATAAACTGGGTGACACCCAGTAGCGGCTCGTGAGTTGGGGTTGTGGTAGGGCTGCAAATAAATTGTATCTTAAACTAAACTAGATTTTTAACACAGCAATATAAAAAAAATCTGATGTGGGCAGCACATGACTTTCCTTATATAATGCAATAAATTTACTACTTTTACAGTAAAAAAAGATATATTATTTTTATAGTAGATATTTATATTCTTTCCAAGATATTGAATTTTCGTCAATGAATCGTCATTTTCATTGATTCATTCATTTTTATCCATTTGGCGAGATTTTCATTAATGTAGCAACATTTAAGAAAGTCGCCAAGTTGGCGCATTCCACCAAATTCGTCGCCAAAATTTCGCCAAGCGTTATGGACGGAGAAATAAGTTATTCTTACAGCAGATAAATGACTATTGGCATTCAAATACAAAAGTATTACTCAAAGTATCTTTCTTCATGAATGGAACGAGCTAGATCCATAAGAATGATGTCATCCAATTTATCGCATGGTATTACATATGAAAAGTGAACATGTTTCTTAATAGGAAATATTTTTTTTTATTTTATATGACTTTTTGAAATTTTTTTTGAAAAATGTGCAATATCTCGAGAACGGTTTATGTTAGCGTTCTAAAATTTATGTCAATCGTTTTCTAATGAAAAATTACATAAGAAATTTCTATTTGCGTAATTTTATTAGCGGTTTTGATTTTTTGACAATTTTTTCAAAATTTCATTCGATTCGTGATCAGGGATGCTTGAAACGTGCTCTCCCGTCGAAAACTCGAATTCGAATTTTCGTCCCCGTCACAATACTTTCTTTATACATAATTGTATATAAGGAAAGTAATAATTTACGTAACAGCATACAGATAAATATTTTATTTATTTATATATAAGTGACATTTCGACGAACGAACTCATCAATAACTTTTTCATTGAAATTTTTAATTTTGTCCATTAAGCTCTTCCCTGCACTGAGCATAGACGATCTTCAGACATGGTGTTTCTTAAAATGGTCTCTATTCTCTTCAGCGTAGAGAAACATCATTCTGGTTCCGATGATGTCATTGGTGTTGTCAGGACAATTTTCAGCAAACGGCTCACTTCACCAAGTAAATTCTGAAGTTCGCTGCTTACAATCAGTTTGTGAAGATTTAAATTTGCAGAACTTAAAAATTATTTTCGCTCATAAAGAACAGAATCTCTGTTCTCAGTTTCTCTTTTTTCAGCATAGGATATGGTAATACTCTTTCATCTAATTCCTTTGAAGGAAATTCTTTGCAAAAATGAGAAAATTATCCGGACGCCAACAATTTTGCTAACAAAAACTGCATTTCTCTTTTCACAACCACATAACCAGTCATATTTAGCATGAATTTCCCGTTTAAATTTTTTTTTGGTATGAACTCTTACTGCTTAATGATGTCTGAATGACTTGAAATTCAGCAGAGAGCGACCATTACTTTTAAAGCAATTTTTTTCGGTCAAAGATAATCCTGAAAAATGACCTTTCTGCAAAGACCACACACTCATCGTTTAATTATCTTCCAAACACACAGACATTAATTAAACAGTCATTTATTCCAAAAGAAACAAATACGCGATATAAACGAACAGTTTCTGACTCAAAAATAAGAACTCGAACACTTTCCATTCGCTCTACTAGATGGATCTGCATCGTCTGCAGCACGCTGCGATGATTACGAAAGGCAACCTCTTCTCCCTACGTATCACTCTGAGCATGCGCACTAAACATTTTAGAGGAGAAATTGAGCTGCGAGATTTGCAGCTCCAAAGATACTTTTCCCACACGCTTTGAGAACATTCATACGAAAATGAATCTTCCCACTTACTTTGCGGCCGCAAAAATTTGTTTAAAACTTTGATCTGCATTCATTCAGTGCCAAGTGTAAACTCTATACTGTAAAATTATACAAATGCGATGAATAAATAAAAAAATATATTTTTTGAAATAAATTACAGGGAGTGCTGCAGCTCTGCAGCACTTATTGACGAGCCGCTACTGGTGACACCATTCTCTTGGATTTAGCTCGTTCCATTCATGATAAAAGATACTTTGGGTAATACTTTTGTATTTGAACACTAATAGTCATTTATCGGCTATAAGAATAAATTATTTCTCCGTCCATAACGCTTGGCGAGATTTTGGAGACGGATTTGACGAAATATTGTGAACTTGGCGACTTTTGAAATATTGCCAAATCAACGAAAATGTCGGCAAATTAAAAAAAATGACGCTAAATCAATGAAAGTGATGACTAATTGACGAAAATTTAATATCTTGGAAGGAATATAAGAATCTACGAGTATTATAAGAATAACCCGTTTTTCCGACCATAATGTTTGGATAAAATTCAGTTGACGAATTTATCGGAATATCTCGAATTTGGTGACTTTTTTAATGTTATCAAATTAACTAAAATGTCACACAATTGATAAAAATTCGCCAAATTGATGAAACTGGCGCTGAATCAATGAAATGACGACTAATTGATGAAAATTCAACAGCTTGGAAAGAACATAAGAATAGACTATAAGAATAACCCATTTCTCCTTCCGTCTGTAACGCTTGGCGAGATACTTAGCGGGATGTCGCCAACTTGTCGACTTTTTTAAATGTTAATAAATTGACAAAAATTTCCGAAATTGATAAAATATTATGCCAAATGAGAAGTAATGTTTCGAAAATTCTAATTTTCGTCATATAACGGGCATACATTCTAGTACATAAGAAATGCTTTTCTCTCCGTGTGTCTGTAACACTTGATAATGCATTTGGCAAACTTAGCGAATTATCTAGCAAAATATCGCCAACTTGTCGATATTTCGCCCCAGATTGACCAAAGTATCGTCAAAAATGCAAAAATGATGCTAAATTAATGAAAATGACGCATAATTGATGAATTAATTATTAAAATATTTTAATATATGGACTGTATCGCTTATTGAGGATGCTATCATTATTGATAATTGTCAATTTAGAGTTGTGTGAAATATAAGTTAATTGGGTACTTTGAAATAGTATTACATGTTGTCTTCCTGGAAAATCGCCAAATGTACATTTCAGCGTTAAGGACACAGTACCGTGGATTTGATTGTATACATTATTTTTTGACTGTAAAGGAAGTAAATCTATTGCATTATATAAGGAACGTCATATGTTGCTAACATCAGATTATTGATTATGGAAATATATTGTAATATACATTTTTAAAAGTTCTTGTTCACTTCTAAATCTGAGTTATGTCTTTTTTACGTTCCCTGCAATACATGATAATATATAGGGAAAGTATTGGAATCATGTCGAAAATCGCAACTCGAGTTTTCGACGGATCTACACGTTTTGAGACCTCTAGAATGCGAAAAAACTATTTTTAGCGTGACGTCTGTGTGTGTGTCTGTCTGTGTGTCTGTCCGTGCAAGGTATGCATCCACCCTAACTCAAAAACTAATGGATCGAATTTCATAAAATTTTGTAGGTAAGACCCTTGGGTGTGACCCTAGTGCTGATTAGTTTTTGGTACAATTCGGAAAAAAGAATCTGCCTTTTTTTGCGAAATGGCCCGCAAAAATCTCATATATCCACACTAGCTGAAGTGCAAATTGACCAAATTTCACAAAATTTGGTAGATAAATCACATGTGGGATACTCTGGTGCTGATTACATTTTGGTACGATTCGAAAAAGAACAACCTGCCTTTTTTTTACGAAATTGCCCACAAAAATCACCAACATCGAAAAAAAAGACTACGAATGTTCAAATGTATCAATTAAATGCTGGTTTTATACGTAATTTTTGACGAGGAAAAGAATAAGAACAACTCTACTTTACTCTAAGACTAACCGTTCTCGAGATATTTGAGATTTTTCGCATTTTTTATGCCGTCTTTGGGAAAATGTCCAATTACCAAATAAAAGTAGAAATTGAATTGAAAATGCAAATTAAGTGTCACTTTGTTCAATTAAAATTTAATGAGTTCTTAAAGAAATAAAGGAAAAATCAATTTGAGTCTGCAGAGAAAGTCATGTGCTGCCCACATCAGATTTTTCATTATTAGCATTACCTTTAAATACTCTGAAAATAATGTTTTATAAGGGATATATACTTTACAATATTGACAATATTTACAATAAAGATAAAGATATCACCAACTGGAATATGCTTTACGAAAATAAATGAACAGATGAAAAGAAATGATATTATTTAACATTTTCCAAAATAGTTGGAAAGTGTTTATGACTTTGGTTATTTTGTCTGCTCATTAGCACGATAACTGCCGTAAAAATGATTTTACAGAAACGATATTTTAGTAAGTTATTGAGACGGGTCTACGGGATGTTTGGGAATGAAAATGAATAAAATCACCCAACTAGTTTCGGATATATCCCCGATTGAAAACATGAAACACGTTGAACCCTATGGGACTTAACTTTTCATATATCTTTAAGAGGAGTTAGAATTCACAAATTGCTTCGAAAATTTCAGGAAATATTCAAATTATTGCATAAAATGTGTAAAAAAATTTCAGAAAAATATGTGGGGTCATTTTTTAAATAAAAATTGAAGTAATAATTACATACTTATTATATGAAGAGATCACGGGACTCACTGCAAAATAGAATATGGCTTCCATTTTTTTCCGCTATGTGTTTTTACCGTAAATGTTTAAAGGGCGTTTAAATGTACATTTAGTTTTGCAGACGTGATTAAACCGCTTTATTTTTGCTTATTATCTTTGTATCTAATTTCTGTACCTACACAAATACAATAGTTTTACAGTTGCAAATTATACTTTCAATGACGTCATTTGATTAATGTTCATTTTGTGTAACTAGCATTGTGTTTTTCCGGTGAACTTTTAAGATTGATTTTGTCTATAGAAATTTTTGAAGCAGGTTAAAATGTAAATAAAATTGCATTTCAGTTAGAAAGTGTTTCATAATCAATGCTTTATGCGTGACTGATCTTTCTTGTTATTATTAGCATCAACCTTAAATATCCTGAGAATAAAATTTTGTAAGAGATATATTCTTTACAATATATTGACATCCATCTACGAACTGTCGCACTCAATATAAAATTCTTTGCATTTCCGACAATTCTGTATCTATATTTATGATTTGTCTTGCGCTATTTAAGTGGATATTTTCGACACATCAAAAAAAATGCTCTAAAAGATATCGATGTCCCCAACTGGAATATATCTTTCGGAAAGAAATGCAGCAATATAGGAACACACTTTCTTTGAAAAATAGGAATAGTTGCATCAATATATCTTACAGACATTTTACAGACAATTGAACGGCTGGTTTGAATGTAATTTTAAATAGAATTAAAAACTGCAAACTTTTCAGTACATAGTGATTTTGCCTATTTAAAACCGTCTTTTTTCCCATCAGATTTGGATTGTTCTTTGGATTATTTCGAAAAAGAAATCTAATTTTTATATTTTTACTAGAATATAAGTATCTTGATGGTTACATGGAAGATTGCTATTCTACTATCCAAATGACACTCAAATTCATATCAGTAAGACCTGTTTATTGGGGTTATTTTGAAACATTGTGTTAATTTTATTCATTTAAGAAAGTCTTATAGAAGGGCTTTTATGCCTTGGTATTGACAATTTAAATCGATCGCTCTGCAATGGTGAATTATTTTTAAGCAAAGCAACTGCACAATTTTTCGTTATATAGAGTACCTGTAAAAAATTTTTGAAGCTATGTGATTAAAAATTACGGTAAATTGATTAATTAATTTAATGAATATTAATTAGTTAAATTAATAATAATTGTTAAATGCTTATTAATTGTAAAATTAGTTGCAGAAATTTTTTGTTAATATTTACTTTCTATTGAGTTGAATCTTCAATTAAACCTTTTAGTTTAATTGAAGGTGCTGCATATAGAAAACCATTAATATTTACACTCGCCGACGCGGTGGTCGAGCGGCCAAGGTGAGCATTTCCAAGCGATCGTTCGACTGCCGCGTTGTGGTTTCGAGTCCCACGAAAGGCATGGATGTTGTGTTGTTAGGCGCAGTGTGTTCCGCCCCCTCTGGTGCGCCTGGGGCAACGTCCTAGGACGGCTAAATGGTTCACGTTTCTGGCGAATGATGGAAGTCAAGTGCCTGGTTATTTGAAAAAAATATATATATATTTACACTCCATTGTAACAGTATTTCAATAGTGAGGAGGTCAAAAATTACTCATAATAAAATATTTTACATATTTATTATACATCCATACATTTCACAGCATCATAAAATAAGTTGAGTAACCTGGTTTAGAAATATATGATGCCAGACCACACGTAATTATAAAGTTTTGTTAATGATTAAATATGTCTAAAGAACTTCTTACCAAAAATTAATAAATAGGTACATTTACCCTCAACATTTCTACATCTCTCATTCTTAGCAAATTGTTGTTAAATCGTTATTGGTCACAATCTTAGGATGGACATTGTTCATAATCCTTCAACAGTACCAAACTTTTTATTTATTCGGTCAGTTCTTATGACATTTCCCCTTCTTGCACAATGTCTCATGAGCTCATCCCCATCGCATATCTCCATTTACAAATGTCTTTTACACCACTGTCCTTCTTTCATTAATTTTATCATGAAAGACGGAGAGTGACAATTTTATCATGACGGTCAATTTTATCATGAAAGACAAGCACTCATCTTACAACTCTGGCTCGTAAGCTAATTAAGTAATCTGACGTATAACCTGCCTGTGAGAATTTCCATATAGGCAGTTGTTCCACGCGACTCTCATTATGTCATAAACACAAACTACTGTAATGCCATTTCATGTTGTTCAAATGGCTCCCAACTCTGGTTGGCTCGTATGCTAATTAAGTTTCATAACTTATAATCTGCATTTGTAAATTTTTAACTAGGCAATTATTCCACGTGACTCTATGTCATAGATATACAACAATCATTAAAACAAGAAAGATCAATCACGCTTAAAGCATTGATTATGAAACACTTTCCAACGGTGGTGTTATTCCAATTTTTTAAAAACTGGTTTCTACAAACAACGTTTTGCAAAATATGGGGCAAAGTTTAGGTGATCTCAGAAAATATATACTTAAGTTTTATTTTATTATGACCCAAATATGTATTTCAGCCGAATAACAGCCAGTTTCTGGAATCTATTAATACATTTTAACAACCGCTTTCTACAAACCAGTGGAAACCGAATGAATGACACCATTAATTATGTTCACAAATGACCTATTAGCCCCGTTTATATACGCATTTTCAAACCAGGACTTTGGCCGGATTTTGCCGGTATTAACGTTCACATATGCAAACCGGAAAATGCCGGCTCTAAAGAGGGTAGAAAAGAGGTAGATTTTCTTCCGCCTTTAAAAAGGATGAAAAAGAATTTGATAGAAGACTTACCTACAATTCCATGCATGGAGCTGCGAATGACTGACACATTAATTCATATTTTTGATTCTGGGTATATAGTGTAATACGCATTTCTAAAAGATCTTGTTCAACTCTCAATCTCAGTTCAGTCTTTTTAACACTTTACAACAAAGTTGAATAGTTTTTATGTCTTTGTTCATTCTGTCTGTCTGTCCGTTAGCACGATAACTGCCGTAAAAATGACTTAATCAAAATGAGATTTTAGTATGTTGTTCAGACGGTCTGTAGGACCTATGGGAATATAAATGAATAATATCACCCAATTAGTTTTGGATTGAACCCGGGTTGAAAAACTGAAATACATTGAACCCTATGGGACCTAATTTTTCAAACATTTTTTAAGCGGATTTAAAATTCACAAATTGCTTCGAAAATTTTAGGTAATATTTAAATTGTTCCATAAAATATATAGAAAGAAATTCAGCAAAACATATTCAGTAGATTTTTAAATAAAAATTAAAATAATAATTACACCTCTTATATGAAGCGATCACGTGAACATGATATGAAAAGATCACATGACCCACTTCAAAATGAAATATGGCATCCATCTTGTCTCAAAATCGGGATGATTTTTAACACTTTACAACAAAGTTGAAAAGTGTTTAAGACTTTGTTCATTCTGTCTGTCTGTCTGTCTGTATGTCTGTATGCCTGTCCGTTAGCACGATAACTGCCGTAAAAATGACTTAATCAAAATGAAATTTTATTATGTTGTTCAGACGGTCTGTAGGACCTATGGGAATATAAATGAATAATATCACCCAAATAGTTTTGGAATGAACCCGGGTTGAAGAAATGAAATACATTGAGCCCTATTGGACCTAATTTTTTAAACATTTTTTAAGCAAATTTAAAATTCACAAATTGCTTCGAAAATTTTAGGTAATATTCAAATTGTTCTATAAAATATATAAAAAAAATCAGCGAAGTATATTCAGTAGTTTTATAAATAAAATTTAAAATAATAATTACACCTCTTATATGAAGCGATCACGTGACCATGATATGAAAAGATCACATGACCCACTTCAAAATGATATATGGCATCCATCTTGTTTCAAAATCGTGATTTTTTAAGTTCTTTTAATTCATATTGAGTGTTGTATCCGTCCTAAAACCACTTTATTTTTGCTTAAGTTCTGTGCATTTACATACTGAAACAAAGCAATTACAATATATTTGAGTTTAAATGATCATCCAAATTTGATTATTACTACAACGAAGCCTATTTTTCACTTATGTAAAATGTAACCAGCAAAATATGTAGAATGAGTTGTATTAGAATTGCTGTATTTCTTTAACACAAAATTATTTAGACCATGGAGTCTGCGTAGCTGATATGAATGAAATATTCATTGATTTTACAAAGAGAAGGATGATTTTTTTAGCATAGAGTTTAATTACTTGTAGCTCCATGGTCTTAATTTTTAAATAAAAGAATTTTTTATAGTATTGTGATGAATGAAATGAATGGGAAAATGTATGAATGAAATGCTGCTTTTATAGAGAGATCCAGGCTTGTTATTTTTTCTATGACATCATTTGAATGAATTTCTGTTGTTTTCGATGAAGTTTTCAAATATAGTAAATTATCGTAGTATTATGATAGTTTTAAAAATATTACCGAGGTATGTATTGCATTTTAGAGATGTTTAAACCAGGCAATTTATATTTCAATGCCGTCATTTGAAGTTCATTTTTTTCGATGAAGGTTTAAGTTTTCAAATATAATAAATTAATGTAGTATTGTGATAAGTTTTAAAATATTACCGAGGAATGTATTGCATTTTAGACTTGTTTAAATAAAATTGCATTGAAGTTGGAAAGTGTTTCATAATCAATGCTTTAAGTATGATTGATCTTTCTTGATAAAGTTTTTTTAATTCATATTGAGTGTTGTATCCGTCCTAAAACCACTTTATTTTTGCTCAAATTCGGTGCATCTACATACTGAAACAACGCAATTACAATATATTTGTGTTTAAATGATCATCCAAATTTGATTATTTCTACAACGAAGCCTATTTTGCACTTATGTAAAATGTAAACAGCAAAATATGTAGAATAAGTTGTAACAGAATTGCTGTATTTCTTTAACACAAAATTATTTAGCTCATGGATTATGCATAGCTGATGTGAATGAAATTTTCAATGATTTTACAGAGAGAAGGACGACTTTTTCGATGAAGTTTTAAGCATAGAGTTTAATTACTTTTAGCTCCATGGTCTTAATTTTTAAATAAAATAAATTATTATATAGTACTGTGATGAATGAAATGAATGGGAAATTGTTTATGAATGAAATGCTGTTTTTATAGAGAGGCAGGCGTGTTATTTTTCTGTGACGTCATTTGAATGAATTTCAGTTGTTTTCGATGAAGTTTTCAAAGATCATAAATTATCGTAGTATTATGATAATTCTAAAATTATTACCAAGGAATGTATCGCATTTTAGCGATGTTTAAACCAGGCAATTTATATTTCAATGCCGTCATTTGAATGAAGTTCATTTTTTTCGATGAAGGTTTAAGTTTTCAATTATAATAACTTAATGTAGTATTGTGATAAGTTTTAAAATATTACCGAGGAATGTATTGCATTTTAGAGATACCACTAATATAAAATTGCATTGAAGTTGGAAAGTGTTTCATAATCAATGCTTTAAGCATGATTGATCTTTCTTGTTAAAGTTTTTTTAAATTCATATTGAGTGTTGTATCCGTCCTAAAACCACTTTATTTTTGCTCAAATTCGGTGCATCTACATACTGAAACAACACAATTAAAATATATTTGTGTTTAAATGATCTTCCAAATTTGATTATTTCTACAACGAAGCTTATTTTGCACTTATGTAAAATGTAAACAGCAAAATATGTAGAATGAGTTGTATCAGAATTGCTGTATTTCTTTAACACAAAATTATTTAGCTCATGGAGTCTGCATAGCTGATATGAATGAAATATTCAATGATTTTACAGGGAGAAGGACGACTTTTTCGATGAAGTTTTAAGCATAGAGTTTAATTACTTTTAGCTCCATGGTCTTAATTTTTAAATAAAATAAATTATTATATAGTACTGTGATGAATGAAATGAATGGGAAATTGTTTATGAATGAAATGCTGTTTTTATAGAGAGAGCCAGGCGTGTTATTTTTCTATGACGTCATTTGAATGAATTTCAGTTGTTTTCGATGAAGTTTTCAAAGATAATAAATTATCGTAGTATTATGATAATTCTAAAATTATTACCAAGGAATGTATCGCATTTTAGCGATGTTTAAACCAGGCAATTTATATTTCAATGCCGTCATTTGAATGAAGTTCATTTTTTTCGATGAAGGTTTAAGTGTTCAATTATAATAACTTAATGCAGTATTGTGATAAGTTTTAAAATATTACCGAGGAATGTATTGCATTTTAGAGATACCACTAATATAAAATTGCATTGAAGTTGGAAAGTGTTTCATAATCAATGCTTTAAGCATGATTTATCTTTCTTGTTTATTATAAGCATAACCTTCAAAAATCCAGAAAATAATGTTTTATAAGAGATATATACTTTACAATATTGACACGCATCCATGAACTGTCGCACTCAAATCAAATATCTTTGCATTTTCGAGAATTCTTATATCTATATTTATGATTTGTCTTGCAGTATTTTAGTGGATTTCTTTGACATATCAAGAGAAATGCTCTAAAAGATATCGATGTCACCAACTGGAATATGTTTTACAGAAAGAAATGAACAGTATAAGATCCATTTTCTTAAAAATATAAGAATAAATGCATTAATATATTCCTGACATCTTAGACATTCTCATCGCTAGATCGAATGCAATTTTAAATAGAATTAAAAACTTGAAACTTTTCAGTATATATTGCTTTATTGCTTTTGTCTATTTAAAACAACGTTTTTTTTTCATCAAATATCTCTTTTCTTTAGCCTGCTTCAAATGCGAAATCCAATTTTTATTTTTTTACTAGAATATACGTGTGTTGATAGTTAAATGGGAGAGCGTTGTTCTCCTAACCAAATGACAATCAAATTTATCATTCAGACTTATTTTTGGCAGACTTTTGAAACTTTGTGTTAAATTTAAGCATTTTATGTCTAGGCATTTGCGATTTATCTCAATCGTTCACCAATGGTGAGTTAGTATTTAAACAAAGCAACTAAAAATATTTTAGATACAGTATGTACACTCAAAAGTTCTGTAATGAAAATAGCGATAAATAGATTAATTACTTGCATTAAAATTAATTAGTTAAATTAAAATTAATTGTTATACATTTAATTATTTTGAAATCAATTACCAAAATGTCCTCTTAATATTCTGACCTATTGCGTTGTGTTTTGGATTAAACCCACCTAATTTTTCTTCTGCAGATCGAACACCATTAATACTTACGCTAAACTATAAGAGTTAATGGTGAAGTCAATAATTGGGTTTGATGATTTCATTAATGGGGAAGTCAATAATTACCCGTAATGAAATTTCATATATATATATATACAGTATTGTGGCAATTAATTGAGAAATGCAGTTTTTTTTATAAAATTCAGTTTTATTCAAGTTTTCTATGCATACATTAAAAACTAATAAGTGATATGACCTCCCCGAGACTTTATAACATCACAGACACGTTTCGGCATGGAATGTACTAGACTGGCACATGTAGTTTAAATTTCAACGTCTCTGAACCATATGTCAATAACGGCCGAAATTAGCTTGTCCATCGTCGTACAGTCAAATTTGTGAAGCCGTTTTTTGACAATAGCCCACAAATTTTCTATGGGATTCAAGTCTGGTGAATTCCCGGGCCAATCCAGTACGGTAATATTTTTTTTTGAGCAGAAATTTTTGATTCGCTTCGAAGTGTGACATGGCGGGATGTGGTGTTGGAAAACGCAATCTCCGTTCGGCCACAGTTTAGCCATGGTTGGAAGCACTTTTCGGGTCAATATGACTTCGTAACTGGCACTGTTCATCATTCCCTCTACGGGAACAAGAGATTCTGTCCCCAAAACGCTGAAACAACCCCAAAACATCTTTTTGGGCGGATGCTTGATTGATGTGGTGCTGATTGAGAGGTTCTCCTTGGCTCCTTCTCACGAACATAGATCTAAATCCCTGAACCACAAAATGTGTTTGTCAGAAAGGAGAACTTTCTCCCAGTCCTTCTCAGTCCATGTTTTGTATTTTCGTGCCCATTCCAACCTTTTTTTCTTCATGCGAAGCGTCAGAAGCTGCTTCTTGTACGGTCGACGTGCTCTCCGTCCGCGTTCTAACAGCCTGTATCGCACTGTTGAAGGTGCAATATCAACACCAGCTGCCACCATGGACTTAAGACACGTCAAAACTGGTTAATCGAGGATTTTTAACACTCATTCGATGTAAAGTTTTGTCGTCACGAGTCGAAGTTGATCTTTTTCGGCCGCATCTTCCAGAGCGGTTGGTCCCAGCATTTCCTGTTTCCTGAAACCGCTTCTAGATCCTCCCGACACTTGCTGTACTCACTCCACATATTTTACCTATTTCCTCGATCGTCTTAGAAGTGTGTTCTCTAAGCGCAATCACTTTAGCACGTGTTTCCGCGCTGATATCCATGACGCTGAGACTGAGAAACTACCGCAACAACTGAGAAAATACCACTGCGGAACACCTGCCACCTGGCGGAGGAATTTGAACACCTGCTACTTACCAGGTGCATACGAACACCTGCTACTTTGATAATAACTGCAATTTGAACTCTGAGCTAATTTGGAGTGCTTCTTCCTAAGCTTACGTGTGATAAAACGAAAAAAATGACATTTTTCAATTAATTGCCACAATACTGTATATATATATATATATATATATATATATATATATATATATATATATATATATATATATATATATATATATATATATATATATATATATATATATATATATATATATATATATATATATATATATATATAGGTGGTGAAGTGGATAGCGTCTTCGGCTGCTGTTTTGTGGGCTCGGGTTCGAATCCCGAGTAAGGCATGGATGTTTTTTGAGGATAAAATCAGTCTTCCGCCTTCTGGGTCCACATCTAAATGTAAAACTGCACTCCCTCCGACCGTCGTAAGTGATGCTTTGTTGTAATAAATTTTGTTATCTCGTCTCTTGTGTATTTTCTTCGTTCCTTCCTGCGTCACTGGTCCTGAATCGGCGCCGCCGACACAGGAGGTCATTAGTTATGACAACAACATATATATATATATACACTATATATATATATAATAGTGAAATACATATAATACATACATATAATGGTGAAATATATATATATATATATTTCACTATTAAATTGCACTACATAATAAAAGTTAAAGCTTGTAAAACTTCCTTGAATAGAAAAGGCATATGTCAGTAAGGTGACGACACTTGTTTCGAAGGCGTTATAAGCCCCTTCTATACGCCAAAAGACCAGGTAGAACAGTATGCGCCTTTAACCACTGTCAAGAGCGAACTGCCTAAAAGGAGGGGACTATGGGCAGTTATTTCATTCTTGAGAGTGGTTAAGGGCTCATACTGTTCTGCCTATTCATTTGAACTGAAGCAGAGGTTTTACAACGTCCTCAAAGTAAGTGCAGTAACCTTACTGACATATGCCTGCATTATTTAAGGAAGTTTTACAAGCTTTTATCTTACAAACAGCAGTCTATCGTGATTGTGCCGATTATTATTTTTGTTTATTAAAAACTATAATTGTCAAAAATGCATTTTACATTAAATTAATCATTAATTTGTATATTAATTATACATGTAATATTTTCTAAAACTTACTGCTGTGTACATTGCGTGGGTGGCCGCAAAACCCACCCATTTTTGTGCTTAACGGGATACTAAGTTAACAAACTAAAAATAAGGTTACTAGTAAAGGAACAAACATTTATTTATCACATACTTAATTTACACTCTTTAGTTTACAAATTAAATAAGTATCACAATCGTGGAATACATCTCAAGGGTAGTTCGGGGGGTGTAATGCCAGATGAATTGATATTTGGTTGGAGCACGTGGTGGGATGCATTAATTATCTTTTCCTTAAAAACACAAATTTAGACAAAGAGGTTATCCTCATATAGTTAATTGTACGGTACCTGATCTTCTTTCATATAACTTGGGCAACACCGATGCTTTGTCACACTTTACACTTGCAATACCAGACGAACATGAGCTCTCCTTCGAGTTCCTATATCAGAGACGCACACACAACTCTTAACACTGCTACCGCCGCTTACTCTCACTCGTCCAACTCCAACAGCCTGCCTTGACCAATTCTGACCTTCAACTTCGAGCCACTCTCACGTATATCCCTTTTTCGGTCGGCGGTCTGCGTACTGGAATATAGAGCTGAGGGTTAATCCGTAGACATGGGGTCGCCGTCTCGGTTGCCGCCAAGCGGATTAGCGTGGTATGTAAACATGGGGCGTGGTATGTAAGATATGGGGCCACCTGTATACTACCGCCCATCTGCTTAGCGTGGGAATAATCCGCCCGCATTCCTGGTTCCATCATTTTAATCCTTCCAAATATTTAATACTTTACATTTCTGGCATTACAGTGATCATAAAATTAGTTGAGTAGCCTGGACCATGGGGGATTTAGATACATGTGATTCCAGATCACACGTTATTATTGAGTTTTGTTAATGACTTAATTTGTCTTTAATACCTTATTACCTTATATACCTTATTATATTTAATACTTTATTATCTTACATTTTATACCTTATAAATAGGTACGTTTACCATTTCAGTCACTCTCATTTCTGGCACATTGTCATGTGACCATTTTTTGTCAGAATCTCAGAACGGATGCTATTCACACTCATACCAGACTTTTGAGCTATTCGATCATTTCTTATGATATTACCAATCCTACACATCTTCTCACGAGCTCATCTCCATGACATCTCTTCGTCTTCACATTTTTTCTGCATCCACTTTTATGAATTTTTCTAGCAAGCTTCAACAGTTTTGATTAATTGATGTAGGGCAAGTGCTGGTCATTGATAACCCGGTCCCTAGCTTCGGCTGGCTCGTCCGCTAATTAAGTACATGACGCATAATCTGCCTGAGCAAATTTCTACTTGGGCAGTTGCTCCACTTGACTCTTTTTGTATCATAAGTATAAAATGTTACAATGCCGCTTCATGCAGTCAGACCGCCATGTTATTCTTACTGTGCTTATGAATTATTCACTAAAATGAAGCAAACAGTAAAACTAATAAATTAATCACACGCAGACCTTCTACATTCTGTATGTCCATAATTAAAATTCGTACAATTTTTAGCATCATATTGCAAACACAAGTTCATTAAAAGTCAGTCGATTTCTAAACACAAAACTTTTCCAGCTAAGGATAATCTTAAACAAAGGAGTTACAGACATTTTCCCCAGTAATCCTATTCCATTTTATAATAAAGAGTTTTTTCAATCTACTATTTGCAAAATATATGGCATATGTAGTGATCTCCGAAAATTTACAATTAATTTTAACTTGATTAAGACCAAAATATGTATTTCAGCCGATTAATAGCCAGTTTCGTCAAATCATATTTTAACAACTGGTTTCCTTAAACAATGAAATCTGGGTGACTGACACCATTAATTCTACCACAAAAGGCCTACAAACGCTTTCACTTAAGCATTTTCAAACCAGGATTTCTCCCGCGTCCCGCCAATATGAACGTTCACACGTGTAAAAAGGAAAATAAGTCTTCAAACAGTGTAGAAGGTAAATAGAATATTCTTCTTATGAAGAAGAAGAAAAGGGGTGTAAAGAGGGTTGATAGAAAATTTACGCGCGATTACACGCTCCAATTTTTGCACTTAATTTAAAATTATGTGCATTTTTTGAGAATTCTGATAACTATATTTATTATTTCTCTTATGCTTTTTGGGGGATTTCTTATTCTCTAAAGGATTTCGATGTCACCAAATGAACTATGTCTTTCAGAATGAAATGGAATAATATAGGATATCCTATTTTAAGAAAATATACATATATATGCATCAATATATCTCACAGTCTTATAAAAAATTTCATTGCTAGATCAAATGCAATTTTGAATAGAATAGGAAACTTGAAATTCTTTAGTATATATTGCTTTTGCCTATCTGAAGTAACATTTATCTATAACATTAATCATTTCTTTCGATTGTTTCAAAACAGAAATTTAATTTCAATTTTTTTAACACTTTGCAACATAATTGAAAAATGTTTCTGACTTTGTTCTTTCTGTCTGTCCGTTCGCACGACATCTGCCGTAAAAATCTGATGTGGGCAGCACATGACATTCCTTATATGACGCAATGGATTTACTACTTTTACAGTAAAAAATAGATTATTTTTATAGTAGATATTTATATTCTTTCCAAGATATTAAATTTTCTTCAATGAGCCGTAAATTTTCATTGATTTAGCGTCATTTTTATCCATTTGGCGATTTTTCGTTAATTTAGCAACATTTAAAAAAGTCGCCAAGAACATTGAAAACATTCCACCAAATTCGTCGCCAAAATCTCGCCAAGCATTATGGACGGAGAAATAAGTTATTCTTACAGCAGATAAATGACTATTGGCGTTCAAATATAAAAGTATTACTCAAAGTATCTTTTTTCATGAATGGAACGAGCTAGATCCACAAGAATGGTGTCACCAAATTTATCGCAAGGTATTACATATGAAAAGTGAACATGTTTCTCAATAGCAAATATATATTTTTAAATTTTATATGATCTTTTAGGTGGCACGTCCCGGCCGTCCAAACAGTTACCTTACAACTTTCTGTTAGGTCGGACGGTCTGGGTCTCAACAACACATTTTTGTAACGATTGTGAAAATTAATATATATATAAACGAAGATAACAATTTTATTTTCTAATATGTTCAATCTGATAACCCGTTTGTTGAACTATCATATCACATCTTGATTCCCAAGATAAAAGAGCTTTTCTAAAAATATCAAGGTTGATTTTGTTCCCCTCCTTCACCACAATCTTCCAAAGTCCATCCAATGTTTTGGGATGCCGCTTATAAAGAGCTTGTTGTAAAGTTCCAATTGCACAATAATTCATAGGGAACAGGTCGGGGGACTTGGGTGGGATGCATTTAAACGGAATAGCCTCAATTCCGGTTTTCAATTCTGATTTTTTTCAAAAATTATAGCTGTAGATTTAGAGGCATGGCTGGTAACCTTATCCTGATGGAACTTAACACAGTGAAAATTGTTTGGGTAAAGTGATGGAAAGTCTTTTTTGAAAACCGGTGTTAAAACATATTTCTGACAGCAATCCGAGTTAATTTTGACATTTTTTTCTACTTTTCTTAATTTAAGTTTTCTGTTATAAGAGAATCCAGCAATAACCATAAAACCTTTATCAAAACTTTGCTTGTTTTCTCTGAACCAACCTTTGTTGGGATTGCATTTTTTACTTTTTTCCTAGTCAAATGTAAACTTTGACCTTTCTTTTCTTTTTCATTAATTATGCCACTTAATTTACGTGTAGAAATATTAAAACCATGCTTTTCACATCTTTTTCTAATAATTGAATAAGAGTGTTTTAATTTAATAAGAATATTTTTCTTCGGAAAGCGCAAAAATATAACCTTCGATCCATTGTTTATTTTCCAACGACATTTTAAAGCAAAGATTATTTTTAATGATGTAGACGATAATTAAACCCTATTCCGAGTTGATGCCACTCAGATTTCTTTTTATTTATTTAAATTTAATTCATGGAGAAAGTCAAAATCGTTACAAAAATGTGTGAACACCCTCTGTAATTGCATTTGTTTACAATTAGCATGTATTAATTCCCCAACGGCTTCATTACATTTCGTCCTTCTACTTTTCAAGGACACTTGATGAAAACTACAAAGCAGCAGCCTGATCATGTGAAACAGGTAGCGAAAGAGATTTAATTCTTTTTGGAATTAAGATCTTCATTTTATTTAAATGCATTGATGTGTAAATTAAAGTCAAAAAATGAACTTTCAGGAATAAAGGTCAAATAATATGTATACAACAAGAAACACTGGAAAGCAGGCAATAAATTTAAAGTAAGCAGGAGTTGAAATGTCTCCTGATATGACACTAGACTGGCTCTGCAATTAAGGGCGTATCGTGTGATATCCATCTGCATGTAAAAAAAATCTGATGTGAGCAGCACATGACTTTCATTATATAATGCAATGAATTTACTTTTTTCACAGTTAAACTTTTATTTATAATATTCACGACACAATATTCTTAACATACCTTTGGCGCTTTTTGGAATGACAGCATATAAGACTATTTCAATTAACTTATATTTCAGGTAATTCTAAATTGATAAATATAAATATTGATAGTATCTGTAATAAGCAATATTGTCCATATATTAAAGTATGTTAAATAATTAATTCATCAATTTGGCGTCATTTTTGATAATTTGACATCAATTTAGCATTTTTGACAATATTTTCGTCAATGTTGGGCTAAATATCGCTTAGATGGCGACATTTCGCTAAATTATAGTTGCCAAGTTCGCCCAAATAATTGCCCAGCAATACGGCAAACAGAGAGAAGAAGAGCTTTTCAAATGACAATTGAATTGTTAGGCGCTAAATTGCAAATCTATTACCCAAAGTGTATTCTCTCGTAAATGGAACGAACTAGATTTCCGGCAATGATGTTAACAAATAGATTAAAGAATTATTTACGTAATATTATTGACGTTTCTGAATTTCTTATGATGTTTTCTTTCACAATTTCATTTGAAAATTTGAGGATCTTCCGGCTATTCAATTGCACTTAAAATCAATAGAATTCCAGTATTCACTAATTGCAATATATGTATTAAACGTCGTTCGAAACGCTTCATTTGTTCGTAAGATATTGCATTCATATAATCTCTCTCTCTCTTTCTATCTCTCTCTTTCTCTCTCTCTCTTTCTCTCTTTCTCTCTTTCTCTCTCTCTTTCTCTCTCTCTCTCACTCACACTCTCTCTCACTCACACTCTCTCTCTCACTCACACTCTCTCTCTCACTCACACTCTCTCTCTCTCACTCACACTCACACTCTCTCTCACTCACACACGCTCTCTCTCACACACTCTCTCCCTCTCACACACAATCTCTCTCTCACACACACGCGCTCTTTCTCTCTCTCTCACACAATCTCTCTCTCATGCACACGCGCTCTTTCTCTCTCTCTCTCATCACACATTCTCTCTCACACACCTACCTTCTCTCTCTAACACACACACACATACACACATGCACACGCACACTCACACACATCATCCTAAAAACGTTCGATTCAATTTCAGAGATGCTAGAAACGCGTTCTTTCGTCGAAAACTGGACTTCAAATTTTCGACCCTGTAACAATACTTTCCCTATACATTATACTATAATGTGAAAGTAAAAATGATGAAAAGGAAATAATACAGATAATGCAGAATGCATTTCGAAGATAGGTTCATGAAATTTTGTCCCAGAAGTTCAACTGAAAAGTGTCAGTATGAAGATCTGAGGTTCGATTCCCGATTTGGGGCGGCAAAGTTCTTTACAAACTATTTCTACGAATGGGTCATTGTAGGAAAATGATGTAAAATTCTGATTTAAACCTACAAAGAAAACAGGGGAGGCTGTAGTTGAAGATGGAGCTTCGAAAAATCCATGCGCCTCTGTGAAATTCCAAATTTTTTAACTTCCTCTAAAAAGGCCATTAGCTCAGTCTGCAAAAATTCTAAAAATCTTTTGGCATACGTTTTCTAAAGAAAATGGTCACCGTGTATACAACGATAAGTAGATGATAAAATGTTTCTGTCGGTGGAGCACGATAAATCCGCAAGTTTGAAAAATATTGCAATTGTGAATAAATCCAGCTATAATCATGATGTTCGTAAAATTATCTCTCAATAAATATGTGGGAATATCAAAGGTAGGGTCCATGTATTTCTACATTTTTTATAAATTATGTAATTTATGAGGATATAGTTCTAGCTTTTACTTTAAATTGCGTAATGTCGGTGGTTAGTTAAACACATTTATTCTCTTAAAGTTATCACATTCTCTTGAAGTTATCATATTCTCTTAAAATTACCCAATTTTCTTGAACTTATCAGATTCTCTTAAAATTATTACATTCTCTTGAAGTTATCACAATCTCTTAAAGTTATCACATTTTCTTAAAGTTATCGCATTTTCTTAAAGTTATCATACTTCTAGTCTTTTAGACTATTTTTCATAACGCACGTAAGCATTGTGTAAATAATCCCCCCCCCTTTTCGAAAGTTTCAGTCGCATTGGAGGTGGCGGATGGACGGAATTCTACGGTGATGGAGGAGGCTGTTATCACCAAGGAGATTGCAATCCTTGTTTTCGGAACAGTCCCTGTAGTTGGGTTTGGAGCTTATAAAAAAGGTTTCTTGCTCAGTAAAGAATTAATGCTTCGCTAGATGTCTGTCATTTCTCCGTTTGTGTGGGATGGAATTTATTTGGTGCTCTACGGTAATTTAATGCGCGCGAGGGACAACAATAACCTACAGTTTAAAGTAGCTGTTAACCCCTGCAAAAATGGTTGCTAATTCAGAGCTACCCACCTGTTCTCTGACACCTATGGATATTTAAGTCAGAACACAAAATGTTCGTTCACAGTAGTGTACGAGGTTACCCACGCAGCGAAATAGTTGTCATCAGAGGCGTGATTTATAACATTATCAGGGGAACACATGACCAGAATTCACGTTTTTAGGGTCCTTCAAAACGTCCTTTCCGGTAACATGTTACCACTCCCCCACTCGTTAACGTGACATGAAATTTCCTGATGGTAGTATATAACCTTCCGACGCGCGAAGGTTATATACTACTATTCACAAACGAGATTTTCGAAAAACACACTTTGAGTAGAATATCTGTTATTAAGAAGTTATATGTTTTAAAAAACGTATTTCATAATGATAAACGGACTTAAAAGCAAGACAGTACTCAACTGATCATCCAACACCATCCGTGAGCCTTGATTTGGCAGGCATTACCGCTCGTCAGCACGGTGCATGTAACGAGATAATCAGTGAGCACTAAACTCCTTAAAACAACGATTTTAAAACTTTTCTAATTGAAATAGTAACTTTGAATCCAGTAACGATGTAGGGCATTATTTTATCCCCACCTATTGCTAACAAAGTTATGAACCTCAGGATTACGGTAAAGCAACTTTTGCTCTATAGCGCATTGTTATGCGGAGAACCATGGTCCATGGGTGGTGATAATTTATCAGTCAAGCATTTTTCACTTTTATCCAACGCCCAGTTATAGAGCAGCAGTCACACCATAGTAACAACTATTTCATCCTAAATTTTCGATATTATGAAAAAAAATGCCTTATTATAACATCCTCATTATAAAGAAGTTTCGGGAATCCTTACTGTCTAAAACTAAAAATAGAAATAAGTTATTAATCTTAAGTGAAACCATTTTATTTTCGCTTAATTGAATTTAAGGATTTGCACAAACTGTTATTTGCTTTACAATATTCCTTTTCTTCTTTACACCAATTATTGGGTAAATGCATTTTGTCTTTCCGCTGCAGTTTGTTATTTAAAGGTAATTGAAAACTTAATTAAATGCAAATATTTTCTTAATGAATTCAATCAAAACTTCAGAGGAATTCATTTTGAATTTAGTTAATCTAAATTCGTAATATACTTCAGATAAATTGTGCTTCATCGTAAAATCATCTGAATAAAATATTTAATTAAAATTTTCCATTTAGGCGACTTAAATAATAAACCAATCTGTTTTAATTGGAATTAGAAAGCATTTGGCTTAAACTTTTTTATTAGAATTTTATTTTTTTATACACTGTGATGAAAAACCAATGACGGACTCAGAAAAACAGAACGAAAACGGCGAAAATTGGTAAGTACATGCTTCTTGACTGCATTTGCACATGATAAAAGTTTTATTTCCAGTGGAAGTACCTTGCTTTTCCAAAGCACGTGAGAAGGGTACTTTTTGGAGCACATATAAGGAGCTGCTTTCGTATTAACAGTCATATTTAACTTATTTTAATATGTTGTTACTTTACGTTGTTATTAACAATGTCTCTAAGTTACAGCCGTCGAAAGTACGAGAAACTGAGTGATATTGAACAAGGTCGCATCATATTTAAGCCAAGAAAGATCAATCATTCATAAAGCATTGATTATGAAACACTTTCCAACTTCAATGCAATTTTATATAAACATCTCTGAAATGCGATACATTCCTCGGTAATACTTTTAAAATTATCACAATAATACATTAATTTATTATATTTGAAAACTGTATCGAAGAAAATGAACTTCATTCAAATGACGGCATTGAAATATAAATTGCCTGGTTTAAACATCTCTAAAATGCGATACATTCCCCGATAATATTTTTTAAATTATCATAATACTACAATAATTTATTATATTTGAAATCTTCATCGAAAGCAAATGAACATTATTCAAATGACGTCATCGAAATATAAATCGCCTCTCTATAAAAGCAGCATTTCATTCATAGGCATTTTCCCAATCGTTTCATTCATCACAATACTATAAAAATTTATTTTATTTAAAAATTTGAAAAATTGTTATCTACCATATTTATTTTAAAATGTGAAACCTCACTTAGATATAAATAATTCAACTCTTGGAAAGATATTTATTATATAATATATCTCTTTTTTCTTTCTGGAGGATATAGTAAGAGTCAGAATTTAATTGAATTTCTTTTTCTCCCTATATTAAATAATTTTTATTTAAAAAACTACTTAACATATTCTACTGAAATTTTTTAATATATTTTATGGGATAATTTGAATATTTCCTGAAATTTTCGAAGCAATTTGTGAATTTTAAATTGTGTGAAAAAAGTGTTTGAAAAATTAGATCCCATAGGTTTCAATGTATTTCATTTTTTCAACCCGAGTTCAATCCAAAACTAATTGGGTGATAATATTCATTTATATTCCCATAGGTCCCACAGACCGTCTGAAAAACATAATAAAATTTGATTTTGATAAGTCATTTTTACGGCAGTTATCGTGCTAACGGACAGACAGACAAACAGATAGACAGTCAGACAGACAGACAGAATGAACAAAGTCATAAACTCTTTTCAACTATGTTGTAAAGTGTTAAAAACGGTCATGAAGACATGTCAGCTGTCATTCTGAATGTAACGATGTGGCCGTAAGATGACGTTGGGGGCAGTAGTGAATCCAAGATGACACACATAATCGTCATTCCCTCACTAGGTTCCGGTCCAAATTGGGTGGCACTTCCCGACCGTCCAAACAGTTACCTTACACCTTTCTGTTAGGTCAGGCGGTCTGGGTCTCAGCAATAACCACAACACATAACCGCCACGAAAGATATGGAAATAGCCTAAGGGATCGCGCGACCACGTAAAAAGCATTAAAAATTACGTATAAAGTAACCATTTAATTGATATATTCAAGCATATTTAGTCTTTTCATTCAGGTTTTCATGATTTTTGCAGGACATTTTGCAAAAAAGACAAGTTATTTTTTCCGAAACGTACAAGTGAGTTTTTTACAAAATTTTGTGAAATGTGATCCATGTTTTAGCTGGAGTAAATACATACATGGAGCAGACACACAAACACATTGACGTCACGTTTATAATTAAAACTCCTTTATATACGAGCTGACTCGTCAAGCGTACTGAAACCACCGTAGTCGAAAGCGTAATCCCTTAGCATCAGATCTATTTGCATTTTCACTTTTCGAAGTATTATTGAAATAATTATGCCGGATTGTTCTGCACCGAAATGCTCTAATCATTCTAGAAAAGGTTTTGGGTTATTTTGCTTTCCCAGAAACGAAGAGAGGAGAAATAAAAGGCTTTTAAATAGCCGGCTGGATCTTGGATACCGGGTGCAGGAGCATAATTGTGCGAGGTAGTTCTATAATATTAGAATTGAAACTTCTTTTTTTATACATAATATTTATTTTAAACATAATACACCAAGTTAGTACATGTATTTCAAATATTTCAAGGTCTTTCTGAGTTCATAATAAGACCATAACATTCTTTTTTATGTAATGTTGGGTCTGGAATAGATATAAAATAGAAATATACATACATTTCATGAATTTCAATAAGACTGAATTTTTGCAAAAATGCCCTGTTTGTAGAGTCGGAATCGTATATTTGATTCTTGTCAATAAGTGTTACGAAATTACAAATGTTACTCGTATCTTACTTATATTTATAAAATATAAATCGATTGAGCATTTATTAACTTTTCAAAATAGGTGTGATTGAATCAAGTGTTAAATAGCCAAATATGGCGACCTGTGTATTTCCAGCAACCTTGCAAATTTCATTATGCTTGATAAGTCAGCCTGTATTATATGAGCTCTATTAAGAATTATTTTTTCGAGTTCTAGAGTGTTCGAACGTGTAGGGGACCTATGAAATCTCGAGTTCCGATTTCCGACACAATCCCGATACATTAACATGTATTGTAGGGAAGTGAAAATCAGGGATGACGATGCAAAGAACTGGCCAGTCAGGTGCACAATAAAAAGAAATACAAAATTAGGGGTATTCAGGTAAATAAAGGTTGGTAAACAATATATCTTCATATTTTTACTTTCCAAACAATGCATGGTAATGCATAGGAATCGTGTTGAAAATCAAAACTCGGGTTTTGGTGGATCTACATGTGTTACACTCTAGAAACCGAAAGAAATATTTTTGGTAGTATGGTAAAGAAATTTGGTATTTTTGGTAAAGAAATATTTCGTGACGTATGTATGTGTGTCTGTCTCTCTGCGCAATGTTTGTATCCATTCTAGCTCAAAACTATTCGACGAAATTTTGAAATATTTAGTAGATGTAAGTTACCCTGGTGCTGATTAGATTTATGTACGATTCGTAAAAATAGAACTAGCCTTATTTTGCAAAATGGCCCGCAAAGCCATCAAAATCTGAAACAAAAGACTAAGTATGCTTAAAAATAGTAATTAAATGCTTGTTATGAAACTTTTAATGATGAAAAGAATAAAATGCACAACGGGGTTGTGCGTGTAGCCGGCTCCATAGAGTTTTGAATTTTATATTGTGTTTTACTTAATGATACGATACGTTTTGTGGAGTAACATGTTGTTGTTGTTGTTGAGACCCAGACCGTCCGACCAAAGGTGTAAGATAACTGTTTGGACGGCCGGGAAGTACCACCCAATTTAGACCGGAACCCAGTGGGGAAGGCATCCATAGGGACCGTACCCTCCTTCCCCTACCACCAACCTCTCGGAAGGACTTACGTGCCCACATGTTTAACGTGATCGTACTCCGCGTGAACACGGCGGCAGTTTTAGCAGTGGCGGGAATCGAACCCGGGCCTCCCGAGTGCAATTCCCGCGCGCTAACCACTGGGCTATCGCGTCCTGTGGCGTAACATGTGTATGAAGTGAGTACAATACCTTGATTTCTTCTACTTTTATCAATTTGATAGTTGCTCTCTGTTCTGTCATACCGGACTTCAGTGGTTCGACTTCTATGTTCCTTAAAGTATTTGTGGAATGTGTGAAATGTTTATATTGGTTTATGGTAGAAAATCGGCCTCCAAACAGGATAGGACCAATTTGATCTCAAGAGAGGTAATGCTTCGAAGATTTTTGAACAAGCATTGGTTGACATGGATAAATTTAAAAAAATCAATTTTGATGACAATACGGATTTTCTGAAAAAATCTGATGTGGGCAGTACATGACTTTCCCTACATAATGCTCATACTTTACTTCTTTCAATGCGGAATAATGATGGAGAAAATCCATTACACAATATTTTTAACGTTAAAAAGTACACTAACATTGGGTCCTTTTCTTGATGACAAAATGCAAAATTGTTTTAAAATACCAAATTAAATTAAATTTCGTGCGAATGTAACTTGACAATTGGAAATATTGCTAACATCTGCTATGTAATATACTCCATTATATTTAAACATGGTAATTATAATTTTCTCAATTAGTCGTCATTTTTACCGATGGAACGGCATTTTTGTCAATTAAGTTTGTGTCCAAATTTGTGTTATTCGTTTTAGAAAAAACATTGCGTATATAATGATTATTTATTTAATATTATTTAATGTACTGATATCTTCATGATTTTTCCAAAAATTCATTTGAAAATTTGGGGGCTTCAGAACATTCCATTGCTTTTAAAATCTATAGACTTCCAGTATTATCTTTATGTTTTTTATTCATCAGCTAGTTCTTTTAAAAATCATTTGTTGTAAATATTTTGTATTTAATCTATCTTACAAAAGTTTTATCTAATTATTTGCAGTCTTGCAAGTTGTAACGTGGACGTTTTCCTGTAACTGTCATTAGTTTAAATAAAGAAAGAAAGAAAGAAAGAAACACCATTGCTCTAGGACGAACTGCTATCGAGATACTCAATGTTCTTTATTTTTAATTTTGGTGAAATGCAAGTTTAAAAATGCGTATAGTTATGTTGCCTAAGAGGAATGAAGACTTGATGAAGATGTGCTGCCTTGAATGAAGATGTGCTGTCTTGAATGAAGATATGCTGCCTACATCAGATATTTTTCTCTGCAGTTTTAGTAACAGGATAAAACATATATCTGATTTATACATGTTGTTGTACCTGTTGTGACTACCTTATGCTACTGATATCAAGTTTAAAGGTTGTGAAACTGAGATATATGACATCAATAAGTTATGAAAATTATAAATATCAGATGAATCTAATATTGGCAGATCCCATTACACAAAATATATGGGTATCATATATTTTGATTTATTATCAGCTTTAAAGGAAGGAGTAAAAAAAGTCCTTAAAGGGCAATATTGGCTTATTGATTTATCGTAAGCGTCGGTAGGGTATAGAGTAAATTGATATTCTTCCTAGAGTTTGATTTATTTTCGAAATCTAGTCTTAAGGTATAAAAGGATAATATTGGACTCCATAATACGATTTTCTGCCCCTATAATACATAGTATATGTGAAGGGGGTTCAAATCTATTGTTATGGGGTTATCATCCAACTCTGAAACTTTCATGGATGTAAACGTTTAGAGTATCCCTAAATACATGCCTTTTTTCGTCTATCTTGCTTCTTTGACGAATTCTTTATCTAAAGTTCTTTTCAATTCCCCCCTAGAAGTGCTGTAAACACTTTAATTCGGTCAAACATGGTTACTTTAAGGTTTCTTAACCTATGGGTCCAGATCCAAAAGTGGATCACCGTAGCATAGCTACCATAGAAAAGCAAAAATTGAATTTATGGAAGAAAAAGTTAGAAGATTCTAAGATTGCTTCTTTTCCTACTCAAAATTTTCTTTCGGAAGAAGACGATATTTCCCTGGCAGAGGCATTATAATTGGTTTTCTGGAAGAACTAAATCATGAACTCAATAGCTGTATTCCAGACACAACATAGTCAAATACAACTGCGTAAATAAGTATGTAAGGGTTAACAATTTCTATTCTCGACTTCTTATTTTTCAAGGAGTGTCTTCCCCGGAGAAAGAAGAGTCTAAATTTAAATAGCAGCCGTGCAGATTGCGGACGGTAGAGGGTGCTGGCAACCGGGTTATAAATAGGCGAAGCGCGAGAATAGGAGATGGTGGATTCGAGATGGCAAGAGACGATATGAGTTGGTACTTGGAGCGCGTGTATGGATGAAGACCATGGTAGAAATGGTAGTCCATATACATTCTGATTTATTATGCGTAAATTACATTAATGGAGTTTATTTTATGATTTCTACGGTTTAAGAAGAAAATTGTTGTTTCTATCAAAGATGCCTGCGTGTTCATTCCGAAGTCTTCACAAATAATTCATTTGAAAATTATGTTAAACACACCAGAGGACATTCAAACATCGTTGGTATTCATTGAAGTCCAAACTAATGCAATTTTGAGTCGTTCTGAACCGATGTAGCTTTTGAACATTATCTATATTATTTTTAGATACAATTGAAAAAATCGCCAAGTTGGTGATAATTCGCCAAGTTGGTGATAATTCGCTATATTAGTCACCAATTTTGGCAAATTTATCGCCAAAAGATACAGATAAATGGACAGAAGAGCTTTTCCTGTAAATGATTATTGGCAAATTGTTAAGAGTCAAAATACCAAACTATTACCCAAAGTATCGTCTTTCGTGAATGGAAAGAGCTAAATCCATAAAAATGATATTAACAAATGTATCGCGCAATATTATATATAAAAAGTGAACATATTTAGAAATAGTTAAATTTTTTATAATTTTTTTAATAAATTTATTTGAAAAAGTACAATATCTCTAGAATGCTTTATGCTAGCAGTCTAAAGTTTACATCATTCATTTTTGAATAAAAAAATACAAAAACAATTATTTTTTATGTAACATTATTGGAGGTTCCAATTTTTAAACCAATATTTTATATTTCATTCCACACATACACACACACACACACACATATATATATGCACAGACATCACATAAAAACGCTCGTTACGAGTATATGGATGCTTGAAACATTGTCTTCCGTCGAAAAAACGAGTGAGAATTTTCGACTCCATCACAATACTTTCCATATATATTATACTATATATATATATATAGAAATTAAAAAGAAAAGCCTGTGCTACAGAACGATTATTACGTATTTATATGACGATCATTATATGACAAAATTAAAGCGTTATAAAATTTTATCAATACATGGTAAAATGAAAGCTCTAAAATAGTATTAGAAGATATATCCGCACTATTTTCAATCTGTTTCAACAATACCTAAACACAATATATGAGATTGGAAAATATCCGCCAAAATAAAATAGATGACTTAAGAAATTAAAAATATCAATATTTCCCGTAATCTTTAAATCGAAAGGCCGGAATTGATATAATCTAATTAGAAAAATATTTTTATATACATCTCTTTATTCTACAAATCGGAAAAACTCCTCTGTTTAAACACATTGGATTTAATTCCGTTGTTAAGCAACATGATACATTTTCCTTTAATTAAATACGGGGGAAAATATTGTCTGCGTCATGCCACTCGTTTTTCTATGAAAGGTTAAATTACGGTTTTTTTATTAATATCTCAACAACTCCAGGTCCTAGAAATTCGAAACTTAGTTTGAATTTTAAGTGGGGCTATTTCAAGGCTACCCACAAAACTTTATGAAATTCGCTGCAACTGTTCTCCAGTGATGATGAGACAAACACAAAAACATACATAGAGAGAGCTTTTCAACTCTATTTATATAAGCAAGCAGTATACCCGTTCTTCATCGGGAATACTATATATGTCATAATACTATTTAAAATATGTGCAAATTTTTGTAATATTAAAGAATATCATTACTATCCAAAACATTCCATTAAAGCATTTAATTTAATTTAATTCCCCTAAAAAGAAGCGTCAGAATCTCTGGTCTCGTTATACAAAATTATCTTCCCAGGCAGATCTTCAGAATAAAACGTTCTGGTCCAGTTTGAGACGAATTCACCAAAAATATAAAATTGAATCAACATATGCCAAAATAAAAGCGCTGAAATAGTATTAAAATATATATTCGTAATACTTTCATTCTGTTTCAACAATTGGCTCAACACAAAATATGAATTTGAAAAATATTTGCCAAAATAAAACAGATGTCGTAAAAAATTGAAAGTATCAATGATTTCTTCAATTGTTAATCCCGAAGGCCGTAACTGAACCGAACCAGTCAAAAATGAAATACCGTTCATCTATAAAATTAATTTTATATCCATTTCTGAATTATTTAAATTTAATAAAATTCATCTGCCGTATAAAAACATTGGATTTAAATGCACTGCTAAGCAACAAGATATAAATTTTTTCAAATCAATTTGCTGAAAATATACTGCCTGCATAATTCTATTTTTATGGAAGTTTCGTTTTTATTAATATTCTGACAACCCCTGGCTATAGAAATTCGAAACATGGACTAACTTTAAAATGGAGCTATTCCAAGTCCATTCACGAAATTTCATGAAATTCTGTGCATACATTCTACCGTAATAATAAGACAAATACACCCACAGAAAATTTTTCAATTGCATTTATATAGATTATAGTGAAATATTAATGTTAGAAGTAAGAAATTAATTGGATCCCTGATGGTATTACACAACTCTCTCTAAAGTTACTAAATTGCTAAAATTATAATAATGTCAATAGTACATGATTGTAATCAAATTAATCGTATTTACTGATCTTTCTATAAATTAAAATTCTTTCCAGAAGTGCTTAATACTAAATTATGGAATGCAGTAGCAAATGATATCTTTTAAACGCGATATCACCTATAAAAATTCTTATTTCTTCCTTTAGGTTAAATAATAAAATGTTTAAAAACACACATCTATTACCACCAAAATTTATATATGATCACAATAAATTTTATATCACACTAACTAAATAGATTTTCGAGAAATAAGGTATGATGGAAAAGGTTATACAGGTAATGAAAATTTAAGTATCACTTCTATGAAAATCTTTAATTTTCTCTAATAGTTTTGATTTGAAGATTTTGACTACAATCAAATAAAGAGAATCCCCCTTAGCTAAAATGCTGTCAGATATTATATTCAGAAGAAATATCCAGCCTCCTACAACAGCTGGAAAGACCGTGGCTGTCCCTTACTAAAAGGTCAACAGGTATTATTGATCGCATCCTTAAAGAAGTAGGATCATAGAACAGAGGACAGTACAATATATATATATATATATATCAGAATTCCGTGCAACTAATTCTTCCTTAAGAATATATTTTTTAGAAATTCGTTTATTCGTTTCGAATAAACGAATTCGGTTTTTTTCTTTATTCGTCGTCGAAATTCGTTATATTGGAGTTTTCACATTCTAGGAAATGAGATGTACAGTTCATTTTTGACCGAAATATTAAGCATTTTTATTCGCTTTTGCATGCTTATTATGTACAGTCTTGCTAATATTCGTAAAAAACGGAATAGACATCTCCAGAACCGGAAATAGAAATCCTTTGTGAATCCCTAACTCTCTAGAATTCAATGATGAAGCCATTCACTTATAATCTGAGCTATGTCTATAAAATTTAAAAATAAGTGATTCAAGTAAATTTTTGAACAGGGAGTGAAAAGTGTAAATCATTAGCGAGCATTCTAGCCAATTAAAATTTGAACATCAATTCATATGCCATCATCTAAGCTCTATCTATAGCCAATTTTGAAAAATAGATGTTTCAAGAAAAATATTTTAACCGGAAGTGTAAAAAGAAACAGAAACAGAAATCCTTAATATACCACTCCACTTCCTCCAGATTTTGATGCTAAATTTATATCAAAGTTGTCATCTAAGCTCAGTCTACAGACAAGCTCAACAAATAGATGTTTAAGTAAAATGAAATTTTCTGAACCAGAAATGAAAAAATAACCCAAAGTGGAAATTATTAGTGATCGCTCGAAATTGATTCTAAACATATCTTAGTCATCATTTAATCTCTACCGATAGCAGATCCTGAGAAATAGACGTTTAAGAAACACTTTTATTAAAAACACTATTATAGTAAAATATTTGCCACCAATTAAATATTAGATTGCAATTCCAACATTCGCAATTTTCATTGAACAGAAACCCTATGATTCATCATATCATATAAACGCATGATATGACTAATATACTAAATCTCTAATTGCGTAATACTTTTTCTAAAGAAATATTAAATTTGTGGTTAAAGCATTACTGTTGAAATACTTAACCTTAGGAATTCTGGATAAGTATCATGAAGCCGAATTTCTCAGAGTAGTAAGTTAGACTGTTGCTTCTCTATTCATATGTATGGGATTTGAATCCGGATGCGGGGGAGATTGCGAGTATATTTGGATACAGGGGTTCGGAGTCTATTGTTAAATATACAGTGGTGCTCAGAAAACTACATCACTCACATATTTCCATGACTTTGACGGAGAAGAAGGACAATAATACATTTAAAGTGTTTCATATTGATGGCCATATTGAAGAGGAGGATATGTTGTAATACACGAATATTATTGATATAAGAATATCTATGCGCTAAACATTCCAGATAAAAATATGTGCCGTTCTAAATTTATTAAATCTACATAAATGAAATTGAACTTACTACGTCTGTCTGTATGTATATATGTTTGTCTCACCATCACGGGAGAACGGCTGCACAGCATTTTATGAAATATTGTGGGTAGCCTTGGAATAGCCCCACTAAAAATGTAGTCCATTCTTCGAGTTTCTAGATAGCCCCTGGTGCTAGTTCCTAAGACCAGGGGTTGTCTAGATAATAATTAAAAAAGCAAAAAGCACAATTAAATATTCTATAGACATAGCATTATGCAGACTATATTTTTTCCGCAAATTTATTTTAAGAAGACGATATTATGTTGCTTAGCAATAGATTTAAATCCAATGTGTTTATGCGGCAGACGATTTTTAATAAATCATTTGCTAATTAAATAATAAAAAAGTGTATATAAAATAAATTTTACTAAAATTGCATTTTTGATTGCATTCTATCAATTACGGCCTTCAGGTATAAAGATTATAGGGATTATTTTTTTTTTAATTTATTACGTCATCTGTTTTATTTTGGCAAAAATTGTTGAAACTCATATATTGTAGTACGGGTAATCTTCTGCTAACACCTGGATATATCTTTTAATATTTGAGAATATAAATAGTACGGGCATTGCTTCTCATACAATGTTAGTGCTTTTATGTTAGCATATATTGATTCAATTTCATATTTTTTATAAATTTGTTTACAGACCGGACCAGGATTTTTATTTTTCAGACCTGCCTGTGAAGATAACTTTGTATAGCGAGAACAGAGATTCTTAAACTTTTTTAGGAACATTAATTTAAATATTTTAATAGAATGTTTTGAATGACAATGTCATTCAGAAAATTATGAGTATTTGCACATGATCTTGAATTTTAAGTTTCTTTATAATGTATAGTCCGTACGAAGAACGGGTACACTGTTTGTAATAATTAATAAAGAGTACAGGATGATTCAAATTAAACATGATGTGTTTTGACCGCTCTATAGGAAAATCTACTGATCGAATCGCAGCCAAATTTCCCACATACTGTCCTGAGTATGCGGTATTAATTTCTGAAAAAAAAAGAAATCGTTCACATTTCGGCAGCTAGGGGTTAAATCTGGCGCTGCGATCTCCGGGATTTGCATATTGCGTAGTCTATGTTACAATCGCCGCCTATAAAAGAAGTCACAAAAGCGTTTTTCACAAATCCACAACTAACGTAGGATTATGAAGCTCAACTTACCGGATGGCCTTATTTGTTTAACACTTCTATCAAGGAAACAGCAATGCTTCTGCTGCAATTAAAACATTTCAACAATTAAAATGTTTACGTAAAGGTCCATTCACCATTTGTGATCTTAGGAACTCCTTTTTGCCGATATTCGTTAGGTAAGTTAGACAGTATGCAAGTATTGAGTATAGAATATTTTCAGTACAGATACTCGGTGTCTATAGCTATAGCTTATACTACAAGTATCTGCACATTGAAACATCTAGTAAGCAAGTACAGAGTATATTCACGCATTTTAATCCCGATTAAAAAAAATTATAACATAAACTAAAAGAATTCAAAAGAATATTGCTCCATAGCATATTTCTATATAGAAACTAAATCATAGTCTGTAGTTAAATAATGTATACTTTTCAAATGTAAACGCAATTTAAATCTTAAAATGTAAATGTTTAAACTGTAACGTAAACAATTTAAATCGAATGTTATATTTTGCTATTTCTGAAGAAACATAATTAACTGTAAACAAGACAAAAACAAATATTTAAATCTGTAAAAAAAATAATATGAAACATGTTAGGTTATTTGTAGCTATTCGTAATCTACTGTTAACTCTAGTTAGTTGTTCACTGCCATTCAAAAAACTAGCATGAAGAACCTAACCCTAATGAAGTTTAGAGAAAACATTATCCCTTGACAGTACGACCTCATCAAAGACGTTTTTATCAAATGCAGAAGACAACTATTTCGAGAATGCGCTGGATTCTCTTCGTCAGTGCTAGAAAACCATCAAACATAAAGTCAAGAAAGCAAAATGAACACAAATACTAGAAGAAACAGACGGGTATATATACCCAAGTCATAGATTGAAATACCACATGAGAGAGCTAATCAGATGCAAAATGAAAAACAAATCTTCCAATCTAAAAATGAACTAACACACGATATTGGAGTGCGCCAAAACACAATAGAGATGTCCCAACAAGACTTGACAAGTCCAAATAAAATTAAATGAGTCCCAACAAGAGAGAAAACATCCAAATAACAATACAAAAGAGTTTCACAGAGTAAGAAATGGAATGTATATAAGGACAATAGAAAAATTACAGAGCACACCGCGGAGTACTGAAGAAATTATTAACTAAATTACAAAAATTTTTATGAATATGGGCAGTTTCATGAAAGTCAAGAACATGAATCGACGTGCATTTTTGTATATTCTTTGCAGAAGATAACTCGAAACTAGCGGTGGTCGAAATTGAAGAAATGCTGAACAAGTAAAGATCCTTTATCTATTGCAGAAATTGTATTTTACTTATTGATGTTCAAACCATATTTAGCCTGTAGCAACTAGCAATTGTAACTCAAATAATCATTTTTCATTTAAATATCCTCAAATCTCAATATATTAATAAAATGAATTAAGATAAATTGTATGTCTAATGTCTAGCACACAGAAAAAGAAAAGATTTAGCGCAATATATTTTTGTATTTCATTGTCCACTTTTCTAAGTTCTAGAACTTTCTCTGAAAACAACACTCTAGGGATGTTGATGATAATCAAGTAAGAAAAGGACGTTCACCCCCCTCCAGTCCTAAGGGACGCTCAGATTTATTTTCAGGGAAACTATCAGGATGTCGATTATACAACAGCTGGAGCGAGCATTGACTGCCTTCACGGAAAGGTCAACAGGTATTATTGATCGCTCTCTTAAGACGTGAAAACTAAAACCACAATTCGGGGTAAATGATTCTTCGAATAGTTTCTCTTCATATTTTCGTTTCTCAGGAACAGATTTACCACTGAAGTTTCAGTTTTAACTTAGAAAATTTTTAATTTAAAGTAATCATATTTTGACTTTCCTTACAAAACACAGTATATGTAAAAGAAAGTATTATGATGGCCCAAACATTCGACTCTCGGATTCACATAATTTTAGAATCTTCGAAAACGAATCATGTATATATATATATATATATATATATATATATATATATAACGAAATACAATCCCAAAAAGTATGAAATCCAAGAAAGAGAAAGGCGCAAATTGCCGGCGCAAATATATATATATATATATATATATATATATATATATATATATATATATATATATATATATATATATATATATATATATATATATATATATATATATATATATATATATATATATATATATTTATATATATATATATATATAAATATATATATATATATATATATATATATATATATATATTGAAAGGCGCAAATATGTATATATATATATATACCGGATGATTCAAAAGTTCTGAGCAAAAATAAAACGCTATAAAAAATATCTATGGGTCGGAAAGACATGCGGTTTGCAGATTAATATTCACCGTGGTGGGTGATTTTGTGTGTCATGAAAAAAAATTAGTTCAAACTCTCGACACTCAGGGGGCCCACATGACTGGCCTTGCACACATGACTGGCCTGCGAGATCCCCAGATCTCACACCTGTGATTTTAAGTATCCCCCACGGCGAGAAAATCACAGGATGGGAGATCTGGGGATCTCGCAGGAGTCATGTATGCAATCACCTCCATGCATGAGTCATCTCCATGACTTTATCTGCCGCAGCCCCCCGAGTGTCGAGAGTTTGAACTAATTTTTTTCATGCCACACAAAATCCCCCACCACGGTGAATATCAATCTGCAAACCGCATGTCTCTCCGACCCATAGATATTTCTTATAGTGTTTTACTTTTGCTTAGAACTTTTGAATCACCCAGTATATATATATATATATATATATATATATATATATATATATATGTGTGTGTGTGTGTGTGTGCGTGTAAATATAAAAAATAGATTTCTAAAGAAAAATATTGAAATGAATTTTAGTGTACTTGTAAAATATAAAATATATAATATACTATACAAATATAAATGGAAATAAAAATGAAGATGGAAGGCAACGTAAAGTGCTTACACAATGGCGGTAAGGGGTAGTGACCTTACTCCCCAGTTATCAACATGCATGTCTTAAATGCCGCGGCACTGCAGTCCTGGACGCCAGCACTGACTGTAGCCAACCTCCGGAGTGATAATTAAAATTATCACAAGACCTTTTATAAAGGAAAGTGATATTAAAAAGTATTGGTCCAAGCCTCAGAGACAGCTAAATTCATGCCTATGCTTCCTCTTTATAACATCAAAATAATCATATTCAGCAGTTTAGATGTTTGTGATGTCATTACTCTCAAAGACGTATAATCAATGTTCATAATGACCTCAAATATTCACACAAACTCAACCCATATTTTTCATTTTTTCCGTAGTAATTTTTGATGTAAAGAATCATAAATTGCATTGGATATCTTTGCCTGAATACCTGTAGTAAGAATTTTCTGTCACGTTCCAATCTGGTGACGTCACTGTTTACAATTATTTTTGTTCTCGCTAGGTATATATATATATATATATATATATATATATATATATATATATATATATATATATTTATATATATATATATATATATATATATATATATATATATATATATATAAATATAAATATATATATATATATATATATATATACAGGGTGGCCATAATTAAAGTAGAGGTGTTTAGAGCCTGATAGTGAGAAAACAGTTGGGCCAAACTCAACCAGATTTGCAGTAAATACTAGTTAGATCAAGGGGTTTTGATATTTAAAAGAAAAAAATAGTTCGGATTTTTGCCACCGTGGGCCAAACTGTCGCATTAAGGTGTATTTTTGGAGTAAAATAGACATAGGAGGTACAGAAAGTTAACATTTTACATGCATTTTGAAAACGACATCACATTTACACTTTATACGTATTTAGTATATTTTATATTTACATTTGCATCTTACATTTACATACGTATAACATTAATTCTTATATTGGCATCATTTACATGTGGGATTCAATATGTTTACCTTGCATATTTTCCAAAAACTCCATTCTCTGAACAACATTATCTAATGCAGAATACAGCAGATGGCCATTAATTTGCTTGACGTACATTGATTTGCTAATCTATATATATAAAATTGAAAATATGTCTGTCTGTCTGTTTGTCTGTATGTCCCATCATCACGGGAGAACGGCTAAACCGAATTTGATGAAATTTTGTGGGTAGTCTAAAAATAGCCTCACTTTAAATTTAGTCTGTGTTTTGAGTTTCTACGACAAGTGGTTCTCGAGACATTAATAAAAAACGAAATTTTCGTTTGTCTCATCATCACTAAAAAACGGTTGAAACGAATTTAATGAAATTTTGTGGATAGCCTTAAAATAAACTCCCATAAATTTAGTGCAGGTTTTGAGTTTCTAAGACTAGGGGTTGTCGAGATATTAATGAAAAACGGAACTTTTTCCTAACAGTTCTCCTCTCCAACTCCGTGGTTTATCCAAACTGAAAGGATGAAAATCGTTTGTTTAAAACGTCAAAATGAAATAAAACTTTACTTCCGGGTTTGGTGCAGGATTTTTGCATTAATTAGTCACTATAGGAAAGCATGAATTGTTTGAAACATGAATTTAAATGGAAAAATCTACCTCCATGGGCCTCTTTCACAAGCTTTTACTCAATGATGAAAAGTATAAAGAAATCAAAATGGCTATTTAATTTCGAATTTTACGAGGAAGATTATATCTTATATCATGTTGCTCGGCAACGGAATGAAATTAAATGTGTTGTTAATATTTATTATTATTTTTTCTATTTGAATGATAAATAAATCGATGTAAAAATATATTTTATAAATGAACGGTTTGATTGTTCTTTTAATTATATAAATTGCGGACTGCGTACATCACTTTCATTTATTTTAGCAAAGAGGTTTTAAGCTCATATATTGTGTTTAGCTAATAAACTCATATATTGTGTTGACCAAATAAATTCATTTAGCCGATTGTTGAGACAGAAAAAAAGTAGAACCGGTGTATCTTATAATACAATTTTAGTGTTTTCATTTAGTATATACAAACGCGATATGGATTTTTTATTCTTCAGATTGGCAAATTTAGAGCTACGAATTTAGCGGAATATCTCTAAATAACTTGCTAACTTTTCTTAAACTTTACCAAATTAGCAGAAATGTCTCCAAATTGATAAAAATGACGCAAATCGATGAAATTAAATTTGTTATTTTAGAATAGAGTTCTGAAATGATGTTTCGGTAGCATTCGTCGGCCAGTCCATCCATCCTACTTAGTAACACATTTAACGAATTTTTTTAATATCACCAAATCGATAAAAATATTTGTAAATCCATTAAAATATCATGGAATAAAATCGCGCTTAATAAATGAAATTAGTTGTGTTTGTTAGGGGATAGTATTGTGATGATGTTTCGTCAATTTGTTGCAAAATGGGACGAGTAATCTTCTACAAATGCACGGGTATATCTTCTAATCTACGCGAATATAAGTAGTACAGGTATATTGGCATATATTTTGATATATATTGGCATATATTGGAATCAATGACGACCTTTTGTTATTAAGATTACGGGGATTTTTGATACTTTCAATTTATTACGTCATCTCTTTTATTTTGGCAAATATTTTTGAGACTCATATTGCAATATGAGTAAGCTTCTACTAACACACTGGCATATTTTCTAATCTGCGACAATATAAGTAGTACGTGGTTGCATATATTGTTTCAATTCTTTTTTATTTTGTAAATTTGCTTACAAAAGGGGCCAGGATGTTTTGTTCTACAGATCTGCCCTTGAAGATAATTTTGCATAGTGAGAACAGATATTCTTAAACTTCTCTTTATGAGCAATAAATTTAATATTTTGCAGAATTTGCACATGATTGCGAATTATAAGTTTTTTTATAATATATACTCCGTACGAAGAACGGGTATGCTGCTAGTCCATATAAATAAAATTGAAAATCTGTCAGTCTGTCTGTCTGTCTGTCTGTTTGTCCCATCATCACGGGAGAACGACTGAACCGAATTTGATGAAATTTTGTGGGTATCTTAGAAATAGCCGCACTTAAAATTTAGTATATGCTTTGAGTTTCTACGAGTAGTTGTTCTCGAGATATTAGATGAAAACGAAATTTTTGTTTGTCTCATCATCACGGGAAAACGGCTGAACCGAATTTAATGAAATTTTGTGGATAGCCTTAAAGTAGTCCCTTATAAATTTAGTTCAAGTTTCGAGTTTTTAAGACCAGGGGTTGTCGAGATATTAATGAAAAACGGAACTTTTTCCTATGAGTTCTACTCTCCAACTCCGTGGTTTATCCAAACGGTAAGGATGAAAATCGTTTGTCAAAATGAAATAAAAACGTCAAAATGAAATAAAACTTTATTTCCGAGTTTAGTGCAGGATTTTTGCATTAATTAGTCACTATCGGAAAAAATGAATTGTTTAAATGATGAATTTAAATGGAAAAATCTACTTCCATGGGTTATCTTTCACAAGCATTTACTCAACGATGAAAAGTATAAAGAAGTCAGAATGGCTATTTAATTTCGCATTTTATGAGAAACAACATTTTATTAGCAACATGATATAGATTCTATCTTATATCATGTTGCTCGGCAACGGAATGAAATTAAATGTGTTGATAATATTTATTATTATTTTTTCTATTTGAATAATAAATAATTGGATGTAAAAATATATTTTGTAAATAAACGGTTTGATTGTTCTTTTAATTATATAAATTGCGGACTGCGTTCATCACTTTCATTTATTTTAGCAAAGAGGTTTCAAGCCCATATATTGCGTTTAGCTAATAAAATCATATATTGTGTTTACCCAATAAATTCATTTAGCCGATTGTTGAAACAGAAAAAGAGTAAAACGGGTGTATCTTATAAAATTTTAGTGTTTTCATTTAGTATATACAAACGGGATCAGGATATTTTATTCCTCAGATCTGCAAATTCAGAGCTACGAATTTGGCGGAATATCGCTAACTTGGTAATTTTTCTTAAACTTTACCAAATTACCGGAAATGTCTCCAAATTGATAAAAATGATGCAAATCAATGAAATTAAATTTGTTTTTTTAGAACAGTGTAGTGAAATGATGTTTCGGTAGCATTTGTCGGTCAGTCTATCCATCCTACTTAGTAACACATTTAACGAATTTTTTTAATATCACCAAATTGATAAAAATATTTGTAAATCCATAAAAATATCATGGAATTGATAAAATTGCTCTTAATAAATGAAATAAATTGTGTTTTGTTAGGGGATAGTGTTGTGATGATATTTCGTCAATTTGTCGCAAAATGGGACTACTGTCCCACTTGGCGATAAATTTGGCGATTTTTTAAGTTATCGCTAAATTGACGAAAATGTCGCCAAACCTTCCATGGAGATTGCATTATTCAGATGATATGGTTTCCATCTATTTATTTAAAGCAAATGATATCATGTCGCTTAGCAACGGATCCAATGTGATATGTGCCATACTATTTTTATTAAATCTTTTCCGATATGAATAATAAAGATATGCATATAAAATACATTTCATTGCATGGCATTTTTGACTGGATAATATGAATTACGGTCTTCAGGTTTAAACATTATTATCATTGATATTTTCGGGGACTGTTGATTCAGGGATTATTGATATTTTCAAGTTATTATGCCATTGTTTTTTTATGACGAAAATTGTTGAAACTCATATATAATACGTTGCACGAGTAATCTTCTACAAATGCACGGATATATCTTCTAATCTACGAGAATATAAGTAGTACAGGTATATTGGCATATATTTTGATATATACTGGCATATATTGGAATCTATTACGACCTTCTGGTATAACGATCACGGGGATTATTGGTGTTTTCAATTTATTACGTTATCTCTTTTATTTTGGCAAATGTTTTTGAGACTCATATTGCAATACGGGTGATCATCTACCAACACACTGGCATATTTTCTAATCTGCGGCAATATAAGTAGTACGGGGTTGCATATATTGATTCAATTCCTTTTGTTTTTGTAAATTTGCTTACAAAAGGGGCCAGGATGTTTTATTCTACAGATCTGCCCGTGAAGATAATTTTGAATAGTGAGAACAGATATTCTGAAACTTCTCTTTAGGAGCAATAAATGTAATATTTTAACAGAAATTGCACATGATTGCGAATTATAAGTTTCTTTATATTATATACTCCTTACGAAGAACGGGTATACTGCTAGTCTATATAAATAAAAATGAAAATCTGTCTGTCTGTCTGTCTGTCTGTCTGTCTGTCTGTCTGTCTGTCTGTCTGTCTGTTTGTCACACCATCACGGGAGAACGGCTGAACCGAATTTGATGAAATTTTGTGGGTAGCCCAGAAATAGCCCCACTTAAAATTATTACCGTGTTTTGAGTTTCTACGACCAGTGGTTCTCGAGATATTAGTAAAAAACGAAATTTTCGTTTGTCCCATCATCACGGAAAAACGGCTGAACCGAATTTAATGAAATTTGGTGAATAGCCTTGAAATATCCCTCCATAAATTTTGTCCAAGTTTCGAGTTTCTAAGACCTGGGGTTGTCGAGATATTAATGAAAAACGGAACTTTTTCCTAGGAGTTCTACTCCCTAACTCCGTGGTTTATCCAAACGAAAAGCTTGAAAATCGTTTGAAAGTGAATTAAAATTTAATCTCTGAGTTTGATGGGAGATTTTTTGCGTTAATTAGTCACTTTCTGAAAACATGAATTGTTTGAAACATGATTTAAAGGGGAAATCTATCTCCATGGTTCATGGTTTATTTAAAACAAGCTTTTACGGAACAATGAGAAGTATAGAGAAATCGAAATCGTTATTTAATTTCGCAGTTTATGTTATAAGACATGACATATTTAACATGTTATAAGATTCTATCTTATATCATGTTACTCAGAAACGCAATTAAATTAAATCTGTCTGTTAATTTTAATAATTATTTTTTCGATTTGAATAATAAATAAATGGATATAAAAATATATTTTAGAAAAGAACGATTTGATTTTTCTTATAGCATTTTTGACTGGATAATATCAATTACGGTCTTCAGGTTTAAAAATTATTATTATTTATATTTTCGGGGATTATTGATTCAAGGATTATTGATATTTTCAAGTTATTATGCAATTATTTTATTATGACAAAAATTGTTTAAACTCATATATTGTATGTTGTACGAATCTTCTACAAATACACGTGTATATCTTTTAATCTACGAGAATATAAGTAGTACAGGTATATTGACATATGTTTTGATATATATTGGCATATATTGGAATCTATTACGACCTTCTGGTATGAAGAGTACGGATATTATTGATGTTTTCAATTTATTACGTCATCTCTTTTATTTTGGCAAATATTTTTGAGACGCATATTGTAATACGGGTAATCTTCTACTAACACATTGGCATATTTTCTGATCTGCGACAATATAATTAGTACGGGGTTGCATATATTCATTCAATTCCCATTTTTTCTTCTGTAAATTTGCTTACAAAAGGGGGCAGGATGCTTTATTCTTCAGATCTGATTGTGAAGATAATTTTGCATAGTGAGAACATATATTCTTAAACTTCTCTTTAGGAGCAATAAATTTAATATTTTAACAGAATTTGCACATGATTGCGAACTTTAAGTTTCTTTAAATTATACACTCCGTACGAATAACGGGTGTGCTGTTAGTGGTTAATAAATTTTAACATTTTAGGAGGATATATCATGTTGCTCGGCATCGCAATTAAATTAAATGTGTTTGTTAATGTTTTTATTATTTTTTTTCGATTTAAATAATAAATAAATGGATAAATGGATATAAAAGTATATCTTATGAATGGACGGTTTGATTTTTCTTTTAATTATATTAATTGCTGACTGCGTACATCAATTTCATTTATTTTGGCAAAGAGTTTTCAAGCATATATCGTATTTAGCTACTAAACTCATATATTGTGTTTAGCCAATAAATTCATATAGCCGATTGTTGAAACAGAAAAAGAGTAGAGCCGGTATATCTTCTAATACAATTGTAGTGTTTTCATTTAGTATATTGAAACGGGATAAGAATGTTTCATTCAGATCTGCAAATTCAGAGCTACGAATTTGGAGGGATATCGCTAATTTGACAACTTTTCTTAAACTTTGCCAAATTGACGGAAATGTCGCCAAATTGATATAAACGACACATAAACAGCTGCCATAAACCTTCGGGTTGGTCGAGTGGCTTGGGTCTTCTACATATCAATGGAATTTTTTTTTGTTTTGTTAGAAGAGAGTACTGAAATGATGTTTGGTTAGCATTTATCTGTCAGACCAACCATCCTACTTTGTAATACATTTAGCGAATTTTTAAAATGTCACCAAATTGATAAAAATGTTTTCAAATCTATAAAAATATCTTGAAATTGATAAAATTGCTCTACATAAATGACATTAATTGTTTTTTGTTAGGGGATAGTATTGTGATGATATTTCGTCAATTTGTCGCAAAGTGGAACTGTCACTTCTACAGTCCCACTTGGCGATAAATTTGGCGATTTTTTAAAATGTCGCTAATATGACGAAACTGTCGCCAAATGTTCCATAGAAATATAACTATTTAGACGATATTTTTTCTACCAATTTATTTGAAGCAAATGATATCATGTCGCTTAGCAACGGATTTAAATCCAATGTGTTTATGCGGCAGACGATTTTTATTAAATTCTTTCCGATTTGAATAATGAAGATATGTATATAAAATAAATTTCATTGCCATTTCATTTTGGACTGGATAATATCAATTATACTCTTCAGGTTTAAACATTATTATTATTGATATTTTCCGGAATTATTGATTCAGCGATTATTGATATTTTTAAGTTATTACGCCATTGTTTTATTGCGGCAAAAATTGCTGACACACGCATATTGTACGTTGTACGAGTAATCTTCTAGGAATGCACGGGTATATCTTCTAACCTACGAGAATATAAGTAGTACAGGTATATTGGCATATATATTGGAATCAAGTACAGTCTTCTGGTATGAAGATTAAGGGGATTAATTATATATTCAATTTATTACGTCGTCTGTTGTATTTTACCAAAAAACATTTGTGACTCATATTGCAAAACGGGTAATCGTCTTCTAATAATCGGACATTATAAGTAGTACGTGTATATCTTCCCATATAATTTTAGCACTTTAATTTTGACATATATTGGAATAACTGACTGTCTTCAGAGATAAAGATTACGGGTTTATTGGTATTTTCAATTTATACATGTAATCTACTAATACAGGTTATATTTTCAAATATTCGCGTATATAATTAGTACGGGTCCCATACAATTTTAACGCTTTTATTTTGCATATATTGATTCAATTCCATATTTTTTTTTATATTTGCTTACATAAGGGGTCCAAGATGTTTTATTCTTCAGATATGTCCATGAAGATAATTTTATATAGCGAGAACAGAGATTCTTAAACTTCTTTTTAGGAGCATTATATTAAATATTTTAACAGAATATTTTGATTAAACATGTCATTTAGTATACTATAAGAATTTGGGCATGATTAAGAATTTCAAGTTTCTTTATATTATATACTCCGTACGAAGAACGGGTATGCTGCTAGTCTATATAAATAAAATTGAAAATCTGTCTGTCTGTTTGTCCCATCATCACGGGAGAGCGGTTGAACCAAATTTGATGAAATTTTGTGGGTAGCCTGGAAATAGTCCCACTTAAAATTTTGTCTGTGTTTGGAGTTTCTACGATCAGTGGTTGAGATATTAGTAAAAAACAAAATTTTTGTTTGTCACATCATCACGGGAGAACGGCTGAACCGAATTTGATGAAATTTTGTGGATAGTCTTGAAATAACCCCCCCCCCCCATAAATGTACTCCAAGTTTCGAGTATCTAAGACCAGGGGGTGTCGAGATATTAATGAAAAACGGAACTTTTTCCTAGCAGTTCTACTCTCTAACTCCGTGGTTTTTCCAAACGAAAAGCTTGAAAATCGTTTAAAAGTGAATTAAAATTTAATCTCTGAGTTTGATGGGATATTTTTTGCGCTAATTATTCACTTATTATTCTAGCCTAGGCAATTATTCTAGCACGCTAATTATTCTAGCCTAGGCAAACGCTCACGGTACCAATACAAAGCAAAGGTTGGTCCCCATTGCGTGCTAATACGAAGGCACCCGGATACGGAAGAACAAGATCAACCAAACAGAAGGGCACTGGACCAAAAGTGAATCCTGCCTAACTCGCTATCTTATATATGTTCATCTTACGCATGCGTGCAATCCTAGCAGGTACGCATAAACTTTATTTACTTGCAGATTGATGAAGTAAACTGTCAAAATCTACATGATCCTTGAAAATCGATCTATAACAATCCTTTAAGAAATATAAAGGATAATGTTCATATAAAGCCTCTGTTATGATTTTAATGTTGCTATTTTTGCAATCTCTTTTAAACGTGTTGTAAATTTGGTTTCTCTTGAAGTGTCCGAGTATGATATTTCTGAAATTATTTTTGGTAAGATTTGTTTTCCAATCGATGTGAGATGATTGATCTTAATTCTATATAATTCTCTTTTGTCATATAACGTTGTATAATGGCCATATAATCCATGTTTTTTATTGAGATGTCCAGAAAATTTACCGCTTCATTTTCTTCTTTACAGTTTTCTATTAATTCCAATTCCGGTGGGTAAAAAGTGAAATCGAAATTGGTGGTGTCTTCATGACAGCCCAATAGCACAGCGTCAACAAACCGGAAATATGGTATCTCTGACAAACCATTAAATGCAAAACATTTGGTTATCCCTTATTCCTTCAATTCTTCTTTTTTTTGGATTATATATATATATATATATATATATATATATATATATATATATATATATATATATATATATATATATATATAATACTCGTAGTATACCCGTTCTTCTTACGGAATATATAATATAAAGAAACTTGAAATTTAAATTATTTGCAAATTCCTATAGTCTTTAAATTTATATTCTTATTCAAAATATTCTATTAAAATATTCAATTTAATTATCCTATAAAGAAGCATGAGAATCTCTGTTCTCGTTATACAGAATTATCTTCACAGCAGATCCGACGAATTAAACTTCCTGGTCCAGTTTATAAACAAATTTACAAAATATATGAAATTGGATCAATTTATGCCAGAATGAAATCACTATGAAATTAGATCAACATACGCTAAATGAAAGAGCTGTAATGGTATTAAAAATATACACATGCTATTTTTATTCTGTTTCAACAATTAGCTAACTTTAATATATGATTTTGAAAAATATTTGCCAATATAAAACGGATGACTTAAGTTAAACTATCAGTAATCCTCGTAACCTTTCAACCCAAAAGCTGTAATTGATATAATATAGACAAACATGTAATTCCGATAAAATATACGTTTCATACATATTTAAATCAGAAAAGATTTAATGCGAGTAAAAATCGTCTGCTGTATAAATTCGTTAGGTTTAATTCCGTTGCTTAGCAACATCATTTTTTTAATTAAATTTGCGGAAAAAATATCGTCTCCATAATGCTATCTCTATGGATTTTACTAATATCTCAACAACACCTGATTCTAGAGATCCGAAACATGGACTAAATTTTAAGTGGGGTTACTTTAAAGCTACCCACAAATTTCATAAAACTCGGCGCAGTCCTCCTTCTGCAACGATGAGGCCAACACACATACACACAGACATATTTTCAATTTTATGTATATGGGAACATACTGTCCTTCATATGTTTGTTTCCCTACATTTAATATATTCAATATATCGATTCCTGCTAATTAAGCAATGAGCAATTACTTTATAATTGAATTTTACGTTTATCTCGACTTGTTGCCGGGTTTGTAGTCATCGCTTTTAAACACTTTACAATATAGTTGAAAAGTGTTTATGACTTGGTTCATCCTGTCTGTCTGTCTGTCCGTTAGCACGAAACTGCCGTAAAAATGAATTTATCAAAATGAAATTTTAGTATGTTGTTCAGACGATCAGTGGGAATCTATTGGAATATAAATGAATAATATCACCAATTAGCTTTTGACTGAACCCGGGTTGAAAAAATGAAACGCATTGAACCCTATGAGAACTAATTTTTCAAACATTTTTTAAGCGAATTCGAAATTCACAAATTGCTTCAAAAGTTTTAGAAAATATTCAAATTATCCCATAAAAATATGAAAAAAAAGTTCAGCAAAATATTATCGGTAGATTAAAAAAAAATTAAAATAATAATTACTCCCATATTATATGAAGAGATCACGTGACCCACTTCAAAATAAAATATGGCAACCATCTTGATTCAAAATCGTGATTTTTAAAGTTACTTTTTATTTATATTTAGTGTTGTATCCATCCTAAAACGTTTTACTTTTGCTTGATTTCTGTGCATCTATATTCTGAAACAACGAAATAACAATATATTTGAGTTTAAATTATCAATGCCATCCATCTTGTGTCAAAATCGTGATTTTTAAAATTCTTTTTAATTTATATTTAGAGTTGTACGCGTCCTAAAACTGTTTATGTTTGCTTAATTTCTGTGCATCTACATTCTGAAACAACACAATTACAATATATTTGAGTTTAAATGATCATCGAACTTTGATTCTTTCTACAACGGCGCCTAATTTTTACTTATGGAGAATGTAGACACGTAAAGATGTAGGATGAGTTGTATAAAAATTGCTGAATTTCTTTAACACAAAATTTTTTAGATCTTTGAGTCTGAAATATAGCTGATATGAATGAAATATTCATTGATTTTACATAGAGAACAGACGATTTTATAGCAGACTCTTTCGATGAAGTTTTAAGCATAGAGTTAAATTACGTTCATCTCCTTGGTTTTAAGTTTTTAAATAAAATAAATTATTGTGGTATTGTGATGAATAAAAGGAATGAAATAAAAGTGTATGAATGAAATGTTTACAGTTTTACATAGATATCCAGGCGATTTATATTTCAATAACGTCATTTGAATAAAGTTCATTTTTTTTCGATGAAGTTTTAAGTTTCCAAATATAATTAATTAATGTAGTATTGTGATAATTTTAAAAATATTACCGCTGAAGGTATCGCATTTTAAAGATGTTTAAATGAAATTGCATTGCAGTTGGAAAGTGTTTCATAATCAATGCTTTATGCATGATTGATCTTTCTTGTTTAGTTCTACCCTAGGGGAACTGCAATTCCAGTTATTGACCTTTCTTTACAAAGCTATTGGGTTATTTAAAGACCTTCCCAGGAACCCCGTATTAATATCAACAAGAAAGATCAATCATGCTTAAAGCATTGATTATAAAACACTTTCCAACTTCAATGCAATTTTATTTAAACAAGTCTAAAATGCAATACATTCCTCGGTAATATTTTGAAACTTATCACAATACTGCATTAATTTATTATATTTGAAAACTTAAACCTTCATGGACTAAATTACGGCATTTTTTTAACAAACCTCCATGGACTAAATTATTTTGTGTTAAAAAAATACAGGAATTCTAATACACCTCATTCCAAATATTTTGCTGTTTACATTTTACATAGGTGAAAAATAGCCTTAGTTGTAGAAATAATCAAATTCAGATGAGCATTTAAACTCAAATATATTGTCATTGCGTTGTATCAGTATGTAGATGCACATAATTTAAGCAAAAATAAAGTAGTTTTAGGACGGATACAACACTCAATATGAATTAAAAAGAACTTAAAAAAATCACGATTTTGAAACAAGATGGATGCCATATATCATTTTGAAGTGGGTCATGTGATCGTTTCATATCATGGTCGCGGGATCGTTTCATATATAAGGTGTAATTATTATTTTAATTTTTATTTAAAAAAACTACTGAATATATTTCGCTGAATTTTTTTTATATATTTTATGGAACAATTTGAATATTACCTAAAATTTTCGAAGCAATTTGGGAATTTTAAATCCGCTTAAAAAATGTTTGAAAAATTAGGTCCCATAGGGCTCAATGTATTTCATTTTTTCGACCCGGGTTCAATCCAAAACTAATAGGGTGATATTATTAATTTATATTCCCATAGGTTCTACAGACCGTCTGAACAACATACTAAAATTTCATTTTGATTAAGTCATTTTTACGGCAGTTATCGTGCTAACGGACAGACAGACAGACAGACAGAATGAACAAAGTCATAAACACTTTTCAACTTTGTTGTAAAGTGTTAAAAATTGGTTAATAAAATCATTAAAGAAAACTCACAGATTTAAATTTCGTCAAAAGTATCTAATTTCTAAAGATATAAAAGCGTATCTTTAAAATAATTATAAAGCTTTTAAGATATATTTAGAGTATTTATAAAATGCAATGCAAGAACTGTGTGGAAATAATTACCTCCAGATATTTCTAAGTACAGACGCTGTACTATTCTATATGGCTGAATCACACCGTTTTGCTTGACATGATAGCCACTGTTTAATGACTTTGGGGACTCCATAACTGCCTTTGGACACCTTGGCATAATGAGGCGTGTTAAATACTCGAGAATTTCACTTTCGACCAAGTAATGCAGATCAAGGAACATTTAAGTGACGACTGATGCTTTATATTGCTCCTTATTTATCTTTCAGCAATAATGTAGCGGACTTTTTGAATAATATTTTAAAAGACAGTTATATTTAGTTTTTAATTTAAAATATTATTTATTAAAATATTTAACCACTTCTTATTAAAATGAAAGTTAGGGGAAAAGAAAACATAGAAAATCTAAACTTTAGAGAAATATAAACTATAATATTAGAGAAGAATGAATTCTAGAAAAATATAAATCTGCAGAAATATAAAACAATCAATAGGAATATAAATGAAATAACATGATATCTCAATGACCCGACATTCACTGCGATATAAAAACTTTAATTTTGTAAAATAAAATATTAAAAAGGAACTCATTCATTTACAATCTGCTATCTTGGGAATTTGGTACTGAATCCATATCAGTCATCATCGTATCTCTATCTATAGCCAATTATTAGGAATAGATATTTAAAGAAAATTCTTGGTAAACACACAGTTGGGAAATTTGCATAGAACCAATATCCGAAAGTGGAAATGCTTAGTAAACAGGGACTGGAAACATTAGTGAGCTCCCCTACATTTTAAATTTAATACTGAATCTAAATCAGTCATTATCAGTCAATACTATATCTGCTTATACTTATGCTATTACAAGCTCTATCTATAAGTGATTTTGAGAAATACATGTTTCAAGGAAGATTTTTCTGGCAGATTTTTCTGGAAGATTTTAAGAAAACGTGGAAGAAAAATATCTTTAATGAACTGCCCTGTACCATCCAGAATTAGATGCTGAATCTATATCAGTCATCATCGTCTAACGTATATTTATAGCCAATATTAAAAAGTATAAGTTCCAATGAAAAATGTTTGGTGAAATGACAGAATCACTTGCCACAAATAACTGGAAGTAGAAATTCCTAGAAAATCCTCTATCCCCTCTTGAATTTGATACTAAATTAATATCAGTCATTATCTAATCTTTATCTACTGCCGATTCTGAGAAATAGATGATTTAAGGAAAATATTTGAATCTAAAATAAAAAACGAATCGAAAGGAGAAATATTTATTGGATATCCTTGTCCTATCCTGAATTTGATATTATGCATATTAGTCACATTTTTGTCTTATCTTTTACTAATCATAATTAATCGAAGTAACAACACTATTTCTTTCCAGAATTTCATTACCCTACGCAAAATGCACAAAAATTGACGACATAATACTATATCTGCTTATACTTGTGCTATTACAAAGCGTTTTCATCCCCTAATGAATATAAATTAGTTTAATGCTACCTATTGTGTTTGTAGCGAATTGCCATAAGGGATAAGTAAATGCCTTGAGCTAGAGACATCTTTAGCTCAAATCTATGGTACTTTCCCGCCATTCTTAGGAAATGAAATCAAACCTCGGCACTTGCAAGATGGTGATTTCTAATTCTCCCTACATTGGTGGCTTTAATCGAGCAAGAATTATCCTTCGCTCATTATTTCCAATTATTCAGTTTTATGAAAATTATATATGCGTAGTAAAAATCTACTTTCTGTACTCCCCATCAGATGGCGCCAAGAGGTAGTTCAACAAAAGGATTAAAACTCTGCTACACTTTCTATATGGGCCACATGATTGACAAAACAATTTTAATTGCAAGCCCCCTGCGCTCTCATGATCGTTCCTTTTTCTTCAACATATTTCCTTCAACATATCTCCTTCAACATCATTTCTCTCAACATCATTTCTGTCAACATCATACTCTTCATCTGTGATCCAGCAACAACTCGGCTCGGTGTTCGACATCTCATTAAGAGAATAAATTATGTAAAGATATCTCTAGCTCAAGACATATAACATTTTGAACGATTGCTGCATATTTTATTAAAAATTTTATGATAAAAATACTTCAACAAGTTTAAAAATTATAATTATTTTGCTAGAAATATTTCGAATTTGATGCTGAACTCATGTCAGTCATCATCTAAGCTATATCTATAACAGATTCCGAGGAATAATTTTTTTTATGGAAAATGTATATATATGAATCCGAAGTGACATTTTCAGAGCGGGAAGTGAAAATCCTTAGTGAGTTTTTAACTTCTACAGAATTTGAGGCTGAATCCAAATTAGTTATTATTTAAACTCTAGTCAATCTTATGAAATAGATGTTTAAATTAAAATTTTTGAACTGGAATTAAAGATCCTGAATCATCTTACCTCCTTCATAATTTAATGCTAAATCCATATCAATTAACAGCTAATCTCTATCGATAGCCAATTTTGAGATATAGACGTTTGAATTAAAATGAAATTTTTGAAACTGAAAAAATATTTGAAATTTGAAATGGAAGTAAAATTCGATGTTGAATCCAAATCAGTAATAATTTGATTTATATCTATTACAGATTCTGAGAAACAGTTTAAGAACAGTTTATTACAAAAAACAATAGCATTACAAAAGTATTACCACCGAAAATGAATGGAATTCTTCTTAACATGTAAAAAGTGACCAGAAACAAGTGACTGTAAATTTCATTACCGTCTGTTTTTTAACACTTTACAACATAGTTGAAAAGTGTTTATGACTTTGTTCATTCTGTCTGTCTGCCCGTTAGCACGATAACTGCCGTAAAAATGACTTCATCAAAATGAAATTTTAGTATGTTTTTCAAACGGTCTGTGGGGCCTATGGGAATATAAATGAATAATATCCCCCAATTAGGTTTGGATTGAACTCAGGTTGAAAAAATGAAATACATTGAACCCTATGGGACCTAATTTTTCAAACATTTTTTAAGCGAATTGAAAATTCACAGATTACTTCGAAAGTTTTAGAAAATATTCAAATTATCTCATAAAATATATAGAAAAAATTTCAGTAACATATGTTGGGTAGTTTTTTAAATAAAAATTATTTAATATAAGGAGAAAAACAAATTCAATTAAATTCTGATTTTTGCTATATCCTCCAGAAAGAAAAATGAGATATATTATATAATAAATAACTTTCCAAGAGTTTCATTGTTTTATATGTTAGAGAGGTTTCACATTTTAAAATAAATATGGTAGATAACAATTTTTCAAATTTTTAAATAAAATAAATTATTATAGTATTGTGATGAATGAAACGATTGGAAACATGTTTATAAATGAAATGCTGCTTTTATATAGATGCGATTTATATTTCGATGACATCATTTGAATAAAGTTCATTTGTTTTCGATGAAGCTTTCAAATATAATAAATTATTGTAGAATTAAGGTAATTTTAAAAATATTACCGAGGAATGTATCGCATTTTAGAGCGTTAAACCAGGCAATTTATATTTCAATGCCGTCATTTGAATGAAGTTCATTTCCTTCGATGCAGTTTTCAAATATAATAAATTAATGTAGTATTGTGATCATTTTAAAAATATTACCGAGGAATGTATCGCAGTTTAAGGATGTTTATATAAGACTGCATTGAAGTTGGAAAGTGTTTCATAATCAATGCTTTATGCATGATTCATCTTTCTTGTTATATAACTGTTTTTAAGATGACAACACTAGAAATTGTTTTCTAACTCCCCTAAATTTACTACATAACAAAAAATTATATTTTAAATCGGTTTATTCGCCACATTTATCAATATAGAAGCAAAACGATACATGATAGTGAAATTACATTTCTAAAGGCAAGAGCAATATTGAAATTTTGATAAGATTTAAAATATTTAAATGTCTCAAAGAGATTCAATGAAAGAACATTAAAAAGGTTCGAAGACACAGATAGTGTTGAAATAAGGTGTAATGATAGAAGAAAATTGAGTGTTCAAGCAGAAAAACTAATAAAATCTGTATGTGAAAGAATTTGCCGAAATCCTTAATAATCTGCATGGAAAATATTATGAAAGTTACATTTGTCAAACATATGGCTGTAATTATTTTCAAAATTAAAATCTTATAAAAAATTAACTGTGGTGTGTCTGCCCTCGACTTTCTCATACCAAAATTCATTTTTAACATTTTATAACACAGTTGAAAAGAGTTTATGACTTGTTCATTATGTCTGCCTATCTGTCCGTTCGCATGATAACTGCCGTAAAAAGTGACTCGGCCTAAATAAAATTTTAGTATGTTGTTGAGACTGTTTGTGGGACATAGGTAATGTAAATAAATAATATCCCCCAATCCACCAATTAGTTTTGGATTGAACCCGGGTTGTAAAAACGAAGTACATTGAACCCTAATGGACCTATATAATCAAACATTTTTAAGCAAAGTTAAAATTTATAAATTGCTTCGAAAATTTTAGGAAATATTCAAATTATTCCATAAAATATATAAAAAAAATTTCAGCAAAATATGTTCAGTAGTTTTTTAAATAAAAATTAAAATAATAATTACACCCATATGAAGAGATCACGAGATCCACTTCAAAATAAAATATGGCATCCATATTTTTTCCCAATGTAAAAATTGTGATTTTTAAATTTCTTTTAAATTCATATATCCGTCCTAGAACCGCTTTATTTTTGCATATTTTCTATGCATCTATATTCTGCGCCAACGCAATTATAATATTTCTGAGTTTAAATAATCATCAAATTTTGATTATTTCTACAACGAAGCCAAATTTAATGGATGCAGAATGTAAACAAGTGATTGTAAGATAAGTTGTATAAGAATTGCTGAATTTATTTCGCGTTCAATCATTTAGCTTTGGAGTCTGAAATAAAAGTGATATGAAAAAAATATTCATTGCTTTTACATAGAGAGCCAGACGATTTATATTTCTATGACTTCATTTGAATAAAGTTCATTTTTTCCATCAAGTTTTAAGTTTTCAAATATAATAAATTACTGTGATAATTTAAAATACATCAGAGCTGAATGTATCGCATTTTTGAGATGTTTAAATAAAATTCCATTTCAGTTGGAATGTATTTCATAATCAATGCTTTATGCATGATTGATCTTTCTTGTTAATATATATATTTTTTCAAATTTTACAAGTAAAGCTTTGAAAACTCAGTATCGAGGGTCAGAATGATTATAATTACAGCGTGTTACCCTTTATCTCTAAGCTTGAAAAAAACCTTTCGCTTGATATCATACTTGACAACGTACCCCCAGGGGGACGTCACGAACAAAACAAATTATATCACAGCTATATTTTACAACAGTGATTGACATTTTTAAATCTCGAAGAAACTATTATGAAACTATTAAACTTTTTATGATGCATAATTATGTCAAATTGTCAAATTCTGTCCTATGCTGTCATGGTAAAAAAATATATAAAATTTCGAAGATATTTGTTCGAATTTAAAGAAATTCTATCTATTTCTAGATTTTTTTTATAGAAAGCCCCGATAAAGTTTCTTGAAAATCCATTAATACTTGGGGTCGCTATAGTGTACACAAAAATTCAACCACAGATATACAGACAGACGGACATCACTCCAAAAATAGTCAAAAAGCATTCAGGAAGTCATAAAACATAGAATAGCATCAAAATCTCGAATTCGAAAATTTTCATAAAAACTATACCGTATACTATATTACACAGTATGAGAAAGTAAAAATATAGTTCATGGATTAACTGAGAAGGAAAAAAGGGAAACCTAAGAAAGTAAACTGTTACTGAAGAGACAAGCTGCCCATGATATCATTTTCCTTCAAGCTATTTTCTCCACAAACATCTCAAAACGTTAAAAGTGACAGGATTTTCGCAAAATCCCTTAAGGATATTCCTTCAACAAAAATACCGAGTCTATAAGGTTGCAAAAGACCTCTTCCTATAATGGTATGATTGATATATTAGCAAAAGAAGCAAACTGCCTCTTTTCTTCATCGAAAAGAAAAGTCAAAATCGATTAGCAGCTTTATTTGGAACATGAATAAACAAGCAAAAATGCTGCTCTAAAAAAAAACCATTTACTTTTCAGCAAAACTCGATATCGGTGTACAAGGCAAATGAAACTGCACAAGTTTCATATCTGCAAAAAAGTGGCTAAAATTAAGCCCTGATCTCAATACCATAAGTTTTTGAATATGGACCTATAAGGAGACTAATTTGAAAAACCGCAAACCTACAGACACATTTTTGTAACGAATTTGAGAAAATATATATATAAACAACGATAAGAATTGTATTTTCTAATATGTTCAATCTGACAGCCCTTTTGTTGGACTATCATATTACATCTTGATTTCCAAGGTAAAAGAGATTTATTAAAATATCAAGGTTAATTTTGTTCCACTCCTTCACCACAATCTTCCAGAATCCATCCAATGGTTTGGGATGCCGTTTATTAAGAGCTTGTTTTAAAAATTTAAATGCCCCAGTAATCCATAGAAGACAGGTCGGGGGACTTGGGTGGGATGTATTTAAATGGAATAGCCACAATTCCGCTTTCAGTTCCCATTTTTTCAAAAAATATAGCAGTAGATTTAGAGGTATGGCTGGTAGCCTTATCCTGATGGAACTTAACACAGTGAAGTGAGTTTGTGTAAAGTGATGGGATGTCTTTTTTGAAAACAGGTGTTAAAATATATTTCTGATAGTAATCCGAGCTAATTTTGACATTTTTTGCCTACTTTCCTTATTTTATGTTTTACGTTATAAGAGAATCCAACAATAACCATAAAACCTTTAGCAAAATTTTCCTTGTTTTTTCTGAACCAACCTTTATTGGGTATGCATTTTTAACACTTTATAACAAAGTTGAAAAGTGTTTATGACTTTGTTCATTCTGTCTGTCTGTCTGTCTGTATGTCTGTCTGTCTGTCTGTCTGTCTGTCTGTCTGTCTGCCCGTTAGCACGATAACTGCCGTAAAAATGACTTAATCAAAATGAAATTTTAGTATGCTGTTCAGACGGTCTGTAGAACCTATGGGAATATAAATGAATAATATCACCCAAATGATTTTGGATTGAACCCGGGTCGAAACAATGAAATACATTGAGCCCTATGGGACCTAATTTTTCAAACATTTTTTAAATGGATTTAAAATTCACAAATTGCTTAGAAAATTTTAGGTAATATTCAAATTGTTCCATAAAATGTATAAAAAAATTCAGCGAAATATATTCAGTAGTTTTTTAAATAAAAATTAAAATAATAATTACACCTCTTATATGAAGCGATCACGTGACCATGATATGAAACGATCACATGACCCACTTTAAAATGATATGTGGCATCCATCTTGTTTCAAAATCGTGATTTTTTAAGTTTCTTTTTAATTCATATTGAGTGTTGTATCCGTCCTAAAACTTCTTTATTTTTGCTTAAATTCTGTGCATCTACATACTGAAACAACGCAATGACAATATATTTGAGTTTAAATGCTCATCTAAATTTGATTATTTCTACAACTAAGCCTATTTTTCACCTATGTAAAATGTAAACAGCAAAATATATAGAATGAGTTGTATTAGAATTCCTGTATTTTTTTAACACAAAATAATTTAGTCCATGGAGTCTGCATGGCTGATATGAATGAAATATTAATTGATTTCATAAAGAGAAGGACGATTTAAGGTAACATTCAAAATTTTAGGTAACATTCAAATTGTTCCATAAAATATATAAAAAAAATTCAGCGAAATATATTCATTAGTTTTTTAAATAAAAATTAAATTAGTAATAACACCTCTTATATGAAGCGATCACGTGACCATGATATGAAAAGATCACGTGACCCAATTCAAAATGATATATGGCATCCATCTTGTCTCAAAATCGTGATTTTTAGAGTTGTTTTTAATTCATATAGAGTGTTGTATCCGTTCTAAAACCACTTTATTTTTGCTTAAATTCTGCGCATTTACATACTGAAACAACGCAATTACAATATATTTGAGTTTAAATGATCATCCAAATTTGATTATTTCTACAACGAAGCCTATTTTGCACCTATGTAAAATGTAAACAGCAAAATATATCGAATGAGTTGTATTAAAAATTGCTGTATTTCTTTAACACAAAATCATTTAGTTCATGGAGCATTCTGCATAGCTGATATGAATGAAATATTCATTGATTTTACAAAGAGAAGGACGATTTTTTTCGAATAAGTTTTACGCATAGAGTTTAATTACTTGTAGCTCCATGGTCTTAATTTTTTTAATTAAGAAAATTGTTATAGTATTGTGATGAATGACATGAATGGGAAGTTATTTATGAATGAAAAGCTGCTTTTATAGCGAGAACCAGGCGTGTTTTTTTCTATGACGTCATTTGAATGAATTTCAGTTGTTCTCGATGAAGTTTTCAAATATAATAAATTATCGTAGTATTTTGATAATTCTAAAATTATTACCGAGGAATGTATCACATTTTAGAGATGTTTAAACCAAGCAATTTATATTTCAATGCCGTCATTCGAATGAAGTTCATTTTTTCGATGAAGGTTTAAGTTTGCAAATATAATAAATTAATGTAGTATTGTGATAAGTTTTAAAATATTACCGAGGAATGTATTGCATTTTAGACATGTTTCAATAAAATTGCATTAAAGTTGGAAAGTGTTTCATATTCAATGCTTTAAGCCTCATTGATCTTTCTTTCTTGTTTTTTTTTAATTTAATTCATGGAATTTAATTTAATTCATGGTCAAAATCGTTACAGAAATGCGTGAACACCCTCTGTATATCAACAAAAAGATTCGAGACATTTTTACTGAAGATCATTAATGAAATTTCGGATCAGATAGTGGTGCTGCTTTTCCTCAAAAATTATCATCTGCAGTAAAAGCAAAGAATAGAGAATAGAAATTGGTAATTAAATACTGATTACCTGACCTTAACTTATTTAGAAAATGTAATGTTTCTCTAAATCTACTAATAAATTTTGAAATATAATCATGTGTTCATGCCGTCACATATTTCTTGGCACTATGAATACTATTGAATATTTGTCGGAAAGAGTCAATCTAAAATATTTCATTCATTTGAATGTTCAGCACATGTCTTGGATAGAACGAATGTTGTTGAATAGTTGTAGAACGAATAGTATTGAATAAACTTGAATAGAACGATTCGCGAATATTTGCAACATGTCTTCATTTCTCGGAGCCGTGAGACAGTTCTGAAATCACTGAAGTGACCATCTTGTGACTAAATAGTGACTATCGTGTCAGGAGAAAATGACTGTATCTGAAATTTAGCATAGCACAGCTCTCCCCAGAAATATCTCAGAATAATTATTTCTTAACCGTTCTTGCAAAAAATTTCAAAAATGTTTTTAAAATATGAGATCTTTTTTCCTTCAACTAGGGTTATTATTTTACTAAAACTTGCGTGAAACAAACATTTATGCAGATTATTCCTGACAGGTCTGAAAAAAGTATTTGATGCTAACGTCCTCAGTTGGGGAAAAGAATTTCCTGAAAAAAACTCTAATTAGAAAATGATTAAAATCCTATATTGAAGGTAATGAGAGTACGATAATTATTGTTGTATATTATTTAAGATATAAATTAAGCATAATAAAAACTCTAGAAATTTGATATAAGACATAAGTTAAAATATCTGATGTAGGCAGGAGAAGACTTTCCCTACATAATGCAAGTTATTAACCTCTTTCAATGCGGAATAATGATGAACAAGGTTCACGACACAATGTTTTTAACGCTGATAAGTACACTGATATTTGGCACTTTTCTGGATGGATGACATATGAAATTATTTTAAAGTACCAAATAACTTGACAATTGGAAATATTGCTATCTGCTAAGTAATACAGTCTCTTACAATAAAATATATGAACCCATAAAAATTGAGCTAAAGACGCGAAACTCGGCATGCAAATGTAGTTTTAAAAATTATGCAAATGAACAAACTCGGCATGCAAATGTAGTTTTAGAAATTATGCAAATGAACAAACTCGGCATGCAAATGTAGTTTTAGAAATTATGCAAATGACCAAACTATCAGCGTCTAAAATGTTATAAGGCTCATGCAACACGCATGAGAACAGCGCGTCATACAGCATTTAAAACGACCATTGAAATTTGTGCAAAAATAAATGTTATTATTATTAAAGCAATAATTATTAAGTTTATTTATGACTAATTAAACTGATTTTTATGAGAAATGTTAAAACACAATTTTTAACAATATATATTTCTTGTTAAATGTACTAAAAATAAATATTTCTTAAAATATGAGAAATGCAGGGTCCTATCATGCACAAGGAGAGACATGTTCGAGTGCGTCTAATGATTTCTTTACTTCGCAACTGCATTCACTTCACAGCTGGAAATAGCCTATGAAGTATAAATAGTCTAAGAATCTAATGACTCTCTTAATATAAATTGAGACAGTGAATAGTTTTCTAATTTTAACATATTTTAAAATAATGTTACTTCAATTACCTATGGCTGACAAAAATTTAGTAAAACTAGCGGAATTTAAAACAAGAAAGATCAATCATGCATGAATCATTGATTATGAAACACTTTCCAACTTCAATGCACTTTTATTTAAACATTTCTAAAATGCGATACATTCCTCGGTAATAATTTTAAAATTATCACTATACTACATTAATTTATTATATTTGAAAACTTAAAACTTCATAAAAAAAAGAACTTCATTCAAATGACCGCATTAAAATATCAATTCCTGATTTAAACACCTCAAAAATGCGATACATTCCTCGGTAATATTTTTTAAGTTATCATAATACTACAATAATTTATTATATTTGAAAACTTCATCGAAAACAAATGAACTTTATTCAAATGACGTCATCGAAATGTCGCCATTATATAAAAGCCGAATTTCATTTATAAATATTTTTCCATTCCTTTCATTCATCACAATACCATAATAATTTATTTTATTTAAAAACTTAAAACCATGGAGGTACAAATAATTTACCTCTATGCCTAAAACTTCATCGAAAAAATCGTCTTTTTTTCTCCGTAAAATCAATGAATGTTTCATTCATATCAGCTATATTGCAGACTCCATGAGCAAAATAATTTTGCTTAAAGAAATGCAACAATTCTTATACAACTCATTTGATTTCTTTTGGTGTCTACATTATTCATAAATGAAAATTAGGCTTCATTGTAAAAATAATCAAAGTTTGATGATCATTTAAACTCTAATATATTGTAACTGCGTAGTTTCATTATGTAGATGCACAAAATTTAAGCAAAAATAAAGTGGTTTATGGACGGATACAACACTAAATATGAATTAAAAAGAACTTTAAAAATCACGGTTTTGACACAAGATGGATGCCATATTTTATTTTGAAGTGGGTGACGTGATCTCTTCATATAATGGCCACGTAATCTCTTCATATATAGGGTGTAATTATTATTTTAATTTTTAATTTAAAAACTACTGAATATATTTTGCTGAAATTTTTTTAATATATTTTATGGGATAATTTGAATACTTCCAAAAACTTTCGAAGCAATTTGTGAATTTTAAATTTTCTTAAAAAATGTTTGAAAACTTAGGTCCGATAGTGTTCAATGTATTTCATTTTTTCAACCAAGGTTCAATCCAAAACTAATTGTGTGATATTATTCATTTATATTCCCATAGGTCCCACAGACCATCTGAACAATATACTAAAATTTCATTTTGTTAAAGTCATTTTTACGGCAGTTATCATGCTAACGGACAGATAGACAGACAGAAGGAACAAAGTCATAAACACTTTTCAACTATGTTGTAAAATCTTAAAAATGGAGGAAAAGAAAAAGAAGAGAAATCTAAAGAAATACCAAAAACTTTTTTGTCCTATTAAAGTAAAAAGCCCTTTAAATACACAAGAAACTCAATCATGCTTAAAGCATTGATTATGAAACACTTTCCAACTTCAATGTAATTTTATTTAAATATCTCTAAAATGCAATACATTCATGGGTAATATTTTAAAACTTGTCACAATACTACATTAATTTATTATATTTAAAAACTTAAACCTTCATAGAAAAAAATGAACTTCATTCAAATAACGGCATTGAAATATAAATTGCCTCGTTTAAACATCTCTAAAATGTGATACATTCCTCGGTAATATTTTTAAAATTATCATAATACTACGATAATTTATTATATTTGAAAACTTCATGGAACACAACTGAAATTCATTCTAATAACGTCATACAAAAAATAACACGCCTGGCTCTCTCTATAAAAGCAGTATTTCATTCATAATATTTTCCCATTCATGTCATTCATCACAATACTATACTAATTTATTTTATTTAAAAATTAAGACCATGGAGCTACAAGTAATTTAACGCTATGCTTAAAACTTCATCGAAAAAAATCGTCCTTCTCTCTGTAAAATCAATGAATATTTCATTCATATCAGCTATGCAGACCCCATGCTAAATTATTTTTGCGTTCAAGAAATGTAGCAATTCTTATACAACTCATTCTACATATTTTGCTGTTTACATTTTACATAAGTGAAAAATAGGCTTCATTGTAGAAATAATCAAATTTGGATGATCATTTAAACTCAAATATATTGTAATTGCGTTGTTTCAGTATGTAGATGAACAGAATTTAAGCAAAAATAAAGCGGTTTTAGGACGGATACAACACTCAATATGAATTAAAAAGAACTTTAAAAATCACGATTTTGAGACAAGATGGATGCCATATTTCATTTTGAAGTGGGTCACGTGATCTTTTAATATCATGGTCACGTGATCGCTTCATATAAGAGGTGTAATTATTATTTTAATTTTTATTTAAAAAACTACTGAATATATTTTGCTGAATTTTTTTATATATTTTATGGAACAATTTGAATATTACCTAAAATTTTCGAAGCAAATTGTGAATTTTAAATCCGCTTAAAAAATGTTTGAAAAATTAGGTCCCATAGGGTTCAATGTATTTCATTTTTTCAACCCGGGTTCAATCCAAAACTAATTGGGTGATATTATTCATTTATATTCGCATAGGTCCTACAGACCGTCTGAACAGCATACTAAAATTTCATTTTGATTAAGTCATTGTTACGGCAGTTATCGTGCTAACGGACAGACCGACAGACAGACAGAATGAATGAACAAAGTGATAAACACTTTTCAACTTTGTTGTAAATTGTTAAAAACAGTTTTCAAATAGCATATACTTTTTAATTTGGGGGCTAACTAAAATTTTAGCCTCAAAATTTTGGTTTTGAAACTAAAATATGGGAGTAGGGTGAACGAACCAAATTTGGGATCCTAAAATTTAAACTGTTGAAAATAAAATAAAATTCTTAATTTTTGTTTAATTTGGGTGGCCAAAAATATAAATTTGGCTCTCACAATCTTAAATTTTAGATGATTTAAATTTTTGTGTGTGTGTGCTGGGACGTTTACATATTTTGCGTAACTGAAATTCGCTGCTGAATATGTATGATACCTTTCTCCAAAAAGCCCTAAAATATCTGAAGTTATGCACCTAAGAGGCTTAAATTCCTTGAAGATCTTCCAAAATTATCCATCTCATAAATACTTTCAGCCTGATCAGTCTTTTGTATAAGACAAGTGCGAGGTCAGCATATACCAACTCACATATTCTCACATGGTGAATATGTAAGTGTTTATTAGGTAATACACTAATATGCATTAGCTAATAGGTCAGTCTTTGGTTTGGTACGCAGCTTGTATGCAATATATTAAATGTATTTGATCGCTTTTTTAAAAATGTATGCAGAAACCAACAAACTTGATGAATAACATACAGTTCATGCTCTTATTAGTGTAGTCATCCATTTCTAAAAGTATTTCTATGTTTTCAGACATTAACCTTTTAACCATATTTACTTTTCCTATCGAGAAGTAATTAAAAGTGGGAAAAACATAGAAGTATTTAATTACTTCATTGCTTTTTCCCTAATGCAAAAGCATTTTTTTTTATCCTTTATCGATTTGTTCATTGTTTCATTAAAGTTTTTCTAGTGTATTTACTTCTTAGAATATAGAAAGAATAACTTTCATTCTGTTAAATGGTTATTTTTTCTGCATCGGTATTTAGTATTTAAATTGTATTTGAGTGTGTAAAATATAAATAGCTATCTCCACATAAAATACATCATTAATAAAGAATTTTCTACTTTCATATGCAGCTGCACTTTAAGAGGCTGTGTGAAGTTTTCTATCTGCATAACTCAAATCCACATTATCAATTTAAATTGGCAGGAGGCTGTTGAATGAAGAATTAAAAAATTCTACATGTTATGTATCGGTCATGTGATAGGCAACAAAACGCCGCAAGCTCTCTTCATTACGGCCTCGTGGCTATTCCTTCATTTTACTTTAAAGGTTGCACACCTCATCTGAAAACCTCAGCAACTTTTTTGGCAATTAAAGACGTCTTAGATCAATGCTATAAGGCTCTCTCAACACTTGTAGCAAACGTTCATAAGACAGTATTAAATGCCTTGAACTAAAGACGTTTTGAGCACACCGCTATGATGCAGACTTACCAAGCTTTAGTACCGCGAAATCAAACATCCGCGCTGCCAAGTTATTGATTTAAAGTTCTCGATACACTGGGGACGTTGGACAAGTACGTCGCATCCAGGGGATCGGACAGCTAAGTGGTTAACGCGCGGGGATTGCAGTCGGACGACCCGAATTCGATTCCCGGCTCTGCCAAAACTGCTCCCGCATTCACACGGAATACTATGACGGTAAATATGTGGGTTTTACTGAGAGATTGGTGATAGGGGAAGCAAGGTACGGTCGCTGCGGATGCCGCCCCCCACTGGGTTTCGGTCTAAATTGGATGGCAGTGTCCCGGTCGTTAAAATAGGTACCTTGCACTTTCGGGTAGGTCGGACAATCAGGGTCGAAGAAGAAAAATTCCATTTTATTCATACATTTGGGCATACGTAGACCTTTATTCTGGATTTTGACGATTTTTGCGG